>JALJCO010007662.1:57500-264132 GCA_023101725.1 Atherinomorus stipes | reverse complement strand
ACTCATAATACAGTTCACACTAAAGCCGTTTTCAGACTTGCATTGCGGAACATGAACGAGTAAAGTCTGTACGCTCTTTAAACAGACTCATCTTTTCAAACATGCCACTTCCTTGCAGACTTATCGTGTCCCGGCGCTTTCATACATCAGGAAATGTTGCGGAAAAGTCAGCACAGCCCCGCTCTCCCTTCAATTCTGTCCAGAACATTTTCTTGTGCTTTCAGCCAAACGACATGCTACAACATTTCCGCTCTTGTGACATGTGAGAGCAGCTGGTACATGTCCGCTACATCTCTGAGGTAAAAGACCGGTACATGTCTGAATGCAGCGTTATAAAGGACAGAGTCCGTAATATTACCGCTTTCCAGTGCAAGTCTGAAAGGGGCATAACACTGAATTCCAATTCAGCTTGTGCCTGGAGTCTGAGTTTGTGATTGGTTTGGATGAAGGAGTGACTGTAGTATCATGCTACCTGATAGGCTACAGCAGAAAACTGTGCTTCTATATTGAACTTTTATTGACCCTCTTTTTTTATATTGAAAAAACCTCTATCGATCGAGATATATTGATATTGAATTATCGTCCAGCCCTAATCTGAGCTGCTCAAATATTCCACCATTGTTGACTCAGTTGTCTTTTTGCAACTCAGTGGGCAACTTCAGCACACACCACGTTAAATGACATCACATGCATCCTCTCTAATCACTTCCTTTTCTGATTGGCTCATGTTAATTTGTATTTTTATTCAATTGCCTCATCCAATCCCCAGTAAATGTATTTTATGAAATATCTGTACTTCACAAAACATTTTAATGGAGGGTTTTCAGATGAATTTTACAGATACAGTGCCTATAAAAAGTATTAACCCCTTTGGATATTTTACCCTTATATTGTTTTTATAATAAATGAGCTGCCACCGCAACCTGGTGGAGGGGTTTGCATATTCTGAGAACTGTAGGAGCTATGTTGTCTGGGGTTTACGCCCCTGGATGGCTCACCCATGACAAACAGGTCTCTAGGGAAGGCACCAGACTCAGTGCAGCTCTAAAGACCCTCATGGGAAAAAATATTGTTGAGCCCAGCTTCACTCGTCTGGAGCACGGTCACCGGGGCCCCCCTCTGGAGCCAGGCCTGGAGGTGGGGCACGGAGGCAAGCAACTGTTTCCCAGGTTCCTCACCAGTCAAAGCTTTATGGGAAAGTGGCAATGAGAAAGCCACTGGTGAAGAAAACTCATAAAGTCTCAACTAAAGTTTGCCAAAAGGCATGTTGGAGAATCTATGGCCAAGTGGAGGAAAGTCCTTTGGTCTGATGAGACCAAAGTGGAGCTTTTTGGTCATCAGACAAAGCGCTATGTTTGGTAGACACCAAACACTGCACTTCACCACAAACACACCATCCCCATTGTAAAGCATGGTGGTGGAGGCTTCATGCTGTGGGGATGCTTCTCAGCAGCAGGCCCTGGAAGGTTTGTAAAAGTAGACAGTAAAATGATACAGCAAAATATCAGGAAATCCTGGAGGAGAATCTACTTCTGTCGGCTAGAGAACCACATCTAGGAGATTTATTTTCTCGAAAAACAATGATCCAAAAGCGTCCAGATAAACCTAACACAGAAATGGTTTCAAGACAACAAGGTGGATGTTTTGGAGTGGCCAAGTTCCAGACCTCAATCCCATTGAGAATTTGTGGCTGGACTTGAAAAGGGCAGTCCACACCTGACCCATGCAACCTGACAGAGCTTGAACAGTTGCTTGGAAGAATGAGTAAACATTGCAGATGAGTCCAGATGTGCACGTCTCCTTCATTGAGACCTTTTCCAAGGGCGCAAATGGCACTGGGGACGGAGGGGATGTGTCCCCCTAAGTTTTTAGTGACACTGACCTCCCCCCCCCTACCCAACTTTCCCTGGGCCATTTATGCTAGACGCAGAAGACGGATATGCAGATGGATGGACAGTTTCATCTGCGCCGGTGACGCACATAATTTAGTCTGTTTTCGAGGGGCATGTTGGTCTGTCACTCGATGCAAAAGACAGCGCAGTACAGCCAGAAAGGGTCAGTGTCGAGCTGTGTAGCTGATATGGAGGCAGCGAAAGGAACAAACCAGAAAAGAAGAACAGGAAGCGGAACAAAAACAACACAAAAACCACCGGGGTCAATACCCCAATAAAAGCACCTGAGAAAGAAGACGCCAAACAAACACAGAGCATCTGTAGACATGGCTGGAGCTTTTGAGGAGAGGCTGTATGTCCCAAAATACACACTACGACATCACATCGCTGGGGCACAGGGACAGACAGTGCTGCCGCCTAGTGGACAAACTGATTTATGATCCATGGGAACGCAGATGACGCATGGAAGTATGAAGGCAGCCACGAGGAGTGACACATGAAGCGGACGTTGCAATTTACGCACGTAAGTGAGCATAAATGGCAATTAATATCAACCAATCCATCCCCCGCGCACAAACACTTTCCCAGACATCGCCAGATAGTTAAAGTTATAGCAGTGCGTATTGAGAACCCGGTGTTTGTGCTTCGGCTAATGGTGCATTTCTGTTATACACTAACATTATAATTTTCTGACTCCAAGTCAGAATTTCATTCATAATCCTCTGTGAAATTGGATCTTCAGCTCAGAAAGTCGGATTCATCTCACCGAGCCAACACAGAATTCATGTCTGCATGACAGCAGTTCCTTGTTTTGTTGTATAAGGCTGCAAAGGTGCTGGGGGCACTCCACTTTAGGATTACGTTGATCTGAGCTTCCACTTCCAACACACACTATCTTCAATCTAACACACCACAAGGTTCATACCTGAGGGTCGTAAAGAGAAATTTCTACCTGCATGTGTGCCTGTTGCAGTTTTCTATGGAGAGAATTTTGTTTCTTAATCATTTAATCAAATAGCAGAGGTGGGAATTGTGGAGTCAACAGGTCTTTCTCATGTCACGTATTTGTTGTGCCCAGATACTGAACCAGGTGAGTCCAATCAGCACAGTGAAGAGCCTGGGAGCAATAGTAGATATGTGAGACTGCGACACTGTTAAAGCCCAAATTACAGAAAGATAACTTATTGAGGTGAAATGTTTTGCTGACCGCTTGGGTCCCTCCCCAGTTCAAAAATCCCATCTGAGCCCCTGACCTGTCCACAGACTCCTGCTGTGATTGCAGCCAAAGGTGTATTTACTAAACACTGACCTCAAGGGGTGAATATTTGTGCAATTGCTTTTTTTTATGCTGCATATTTTCTTCATTTGACATTATTTTGTAGAAATCAGTTTTCAAGTTGACATTAAAGAGGATTATTTTTTGTCTGCCACAAAAGCAAAATTAGGTTGAGCATGACTGATTTACTAAAGCAAGCATGTTAAGGTAATCCCATGGGCTTAATACTTTCTATAGGGACTGTATTTGTCTCTTCACACCCACAAATGTTAGAAAACTAATCATAATTAATAAACTATTGATAAACTTAAAAGTCATTGAAGAATTGCTGATATGGACAGATTTTCTGACTGGTATTGATTACAAATGAGGATATTTCCCATCAACTGTAGCTGTGAGGAGTCTGTTACAGGTTCAGAGAGCTCTCCCCATGTCAGTTACTTCAGGAACAAACTGCTACAATAGGAAGTTGTGACCATGTGATCATATTCTCTCTGTAGCCAGTCAGCACAGTCCTGTCTCTAAGGGGTGGAGTATCTGTTGAAGCGCTTTTCATTCAGCAAGGTCATTTCAGCATGATGGCATCTTCAAAACTTCTCCCCTACCTGACATGTCTGCTTTTATGTAACATGGGTGAGTTCAGTTTTTATTAAAAAAAAAATATATATATATATGTTAAATGTACTTCTTTAATATTTACCTTCTTTAATATTTACCTTTGGGAAAAACAAACAAAAAATTGAACTCATTTAGATTTGTTTCAATTTTGATGCAGTTAAGATGAACGAGGAGAAAACAACATTGACTGTGCAGCAAGAGAGAAGCTTCATATCAGCGAACGTTGGTGAAAACGTGTCTTTACAATGTCTTTATGGAGACGATGCTGGAAAATATTACTGGTACATCCAAAGAATGGGAGAGAAGCTGGAGGTTATGTCCTTTAGCTATAAATATGATACACATGGTCAATTTTATGGTGACTTTGAGGACAACCCACGCTTCAACCTGGAAACTGAAGCTGGTAAAAGCCAGTTAAAAATTTCAAATGTACAAGTTTCAGACACAGCGACCTACTTCTGTGTAGCTGATCTTTCATTTATGTTTGAGTTTGGAGAGGGGGCAACAGTGATGGTGAAGGGTTCTGGATTGAACATCCACGCTTCGGTCCATCAGTCAGAATCCAGAAGCATCCAAACTGCAGGTTCGGTGACTCTGAACTGCACATTGTACAATGGGACCTGTAATGGAGAGCACAGTGTTTACTGGTACAAAGACTCGGAGGAAAATCAGCCCGAGATCATTTACACCCCTGGAGAAGGTAACGATCAGTGTGAGAGAGATCCGGACACAAAAACAAACACCTGTGTCTACAAGCTGCTGATGGAGAACCTGAACATGTCCGATGCTGGAACCTACTACTGTGCTGTCGCCTCATGTGGACACATTCTGTTTGGAAACGGGACCAAACTGGATGTTACCAGTAAGTTGTTTCTTTTTATTCTGAGGACAGTTATTTACAGAAAGGATTAGGGCCACTAAATAAAAAAAGAAGAAATTCTGAGATTAAAATCAAAATTGGCCTTTTTTTAAGAAATTGAAATTGAAAAAAGAAATCTCTTCTCAGTTTTATTTTTCTTAAATGTTCTGGAAGAAAGTCAGAATTCTGACTTATTCCTTCGAATACTTCTTTTCTTCAGTGGCCCTAATCCTCTTCTATAGTTATTGATGGTTACTCACTGGTCAAATTTTAAAGCTAAGTGAAGTAAAAAGCTCTATTTCTGGTGTCTTGTTTTGCAGGTGAGGTGAACTCTCTGCACTTGGTTCATTTCCTCAGTGGTGGTTTGACTTTTACCACCATTCTGAATGTTTTACTGGTTTTCTTACTGCACAAGCTGTACAAGAGAGACAACAGACAAACTTCAGGTAACGGATATATGATATGTAGAATAAACCCTAATTCCAATCAAGTTGAGATGTTGTGTAAAATGTAAAAAACAAAGTACAATGATTTGTAAATCCTCTTCAACCTATATTCAACTGGATGCACTACAAAAACAAGATATTTAATGTTCAAACCGATAAAAATAGTCTTTTTGTAAATATTAACTCCAAGTTCTCCAGATTCTCCAGATAATCTTTGAGTATATTATGGACTTTAGATGATGCAGTCCCTAAATTTCTACTGTTGAATGTTGAGAAAAAGTGTTTGTAAGACTATTTTTCACACCTTTGTTCACATATCCTCGCCCCATCTTCTGGGGATTTTCCTTTTATCGACCTTTTGACACTCTACATTGGAATGCCAACTTTGGACGTCAAAACAATGTTATCATCCATTAAGCTCATTGAAAACAGAAAGTCGAAAGCCTAATTTATGGGCTGTTATTTTTCTATTATTTAACTGAAAAACTAAAAAAAGGTCATTGTGTGCTGCGCAGTCGGCTGTACGAACAAACAAGGATGTAAACCACTTCCACAGACCAATTAGCTTGACTTGCACTAGTAGCAGCCGTAGATGTTCTCAAAACAATTTGGAAAAACCAGTAAAACCAATTGCAGTTGCTAATTTTTCCTTCTGTTAAACGTCATGTCGTTCTCTTCTGACGTCCGGTGCTCTAACATGATAAGATGACATGGTTACAAATGGCCAATAGCCAATCATGACGCTCGCCTGTTTCCAGTTCACCCGTTTATCTGTGGAATGTTCCAAACAGGTGTTTCATCATTCAGCATTCATCAACTTTCCCAGTCTTTTGTTGCTCCTGTCCCAGCTTTTTTGAAACCTGTTGCAGGCATCCATTTCAAAATGAGCAATTTGCACAAAAACTAAGTTTATCTCTGATTTTTTTCCTCTTTCACAGAGTCTCCAGTTTCTGCTCATCCTGCGCTACAAAATCCAAAGGTTATTTCCTTCTGTTAAACTGTTGAATTTAAACATGCAAATAATTGTCTTTTGGGATCTTTGATCTTTTCATTTATATTGTAATTCCAGGATTACCAAGATGAAGCCAACCTACATTATGCTGCTATACATGTTGACCTGCCCAACAGATCAAGAAGAAAGAGGAAAACCACTGAGCCCGAATGTGTTTACTCTGGAATAAAGCAGCAGACTGGCTGTCGTTGATTTAAAGGCATTTCAACAATTTTTGCAATATTTGATGAAATTGGGTTCACTACCCCATACGCTATGATTGATGAAAAAGCTTTAAAGACACACAACCGAACTTTTAGCAGTTTTCTCAGTTTTCCTTCTCCAAAATGGAAATGATACTTAAGGGTATGACTTAGGAAAAACGCATTTGAAATATGACATGAGTTTAAGGCCCAGTTTCATTTCCTCTTTTCATCCCTACCACTATCCCTACCCCTAGTTCTTCCTCTTGGCGTTTCAAGTGTTAAGGATTTAATCATTCCCCCTAAGAAATGGGACAACACTTCGAAATCGTCATGTGTCACCAATAGTCGTCTGTGGCGCAGTAAACCGACATCACAGGTGTTTCAGAAGAGTTTGCAATGCTGTCCGCAGCATTAAATTGTCAATAATTGAATAAGAAAAAGCCGAATGGAGCAGCAATAATCTCCCTTTCCTGGGCGACTGGATTATTTTCTTTGGATTTTGACCCGAAAAACGTAAAAATGAAAGGAAAAAATGACTCAAACTTGTCATTAATGTTACTTTTTAGACATGATCAGTTACACGTCATAATGTTACAAAACTAGTGACTTTGTTCACATTTCTAATAAAACTCTCTTTAATACATTACAGCGACCTTAAATAGCGATTTTCAAATTTTATTTACAAAAAATACATTTATACGCTTCTCTGGCTGACGATTTCCTCGCACTTTTGCCCATATTTTGCATGGAATTTTGGTAATACACATGCCGCTCATTTTCTAGTGTGCCCCTAAAAAAATCTCAGTTTCGAGGCCCAGATAGCCTTACCATTCGCCTCGGTCTGAATCAGAATTGGGACATCACTACCTCTTCGCATGAACGCGCAAAACGAAGGGTTAGGGCCAAGGGGGGAATTGGAATTCACCCCAACTCTTCTTCTAACTTCCTCTTTGTCTCAAATTCACATCAGGACTAATCTACATGTCTACATGTGCGATAGTTGCACTCGTTCTTAAGTTTCTGCTTTAATAATTTGCTTTTTTCTCCTCTGAGTGTTTTACAGATGTGTTTGCCTTTGTAGGTTTTTTAAAACCTATTCAGCGTATTGGTTAACAGTCTGTTTCTTTATTGTGCTTCATAAATAAAGTTTCTTTGCCTAGATATTTATTGTTACCTTCTTCAGGCCACAAAAAGAATAAGATGCTAGCCATGGATCCCTAAACACCTACCAGCCACTTCATTAGGTTCACCTCACTGATACTTGGACCTCTTTAGCATCATAACTACCTTTAAAGGATAAGTTTCTCTTTTTTCAACCTGGACCTTATTTCTAGGAGTATGTACGTGCATTTCCTCTCTGGTAAAGTTTCTGCATCACCTTGAGTGAGTCCTTCGGAAGATATAACTTGATACACATTTCAGTGTACATCCAGTAATAATGGCAGAGACGGGGCAACGACTATATAAGACATTATCTACAGTAAAACTCCTTGATTTTCGCCAAAGTAGAATGAAAAAACGAATGAGTACTAATGTCCTGTGAGTCCAGATTTAGCTTTCCGTTAGTTATCCGGTAGTTCTAGACACTTTTTGGGGCCGTGCGCTTCCATAGTTCAGCTGAGAAGAGCAGCTTGCTACCCAGACAACAACAAAAACACAATTTGCGAAACTCTGAACTAACGGGACAATAGCACTCATTCGTTCGTTCATTCTACTTAAAGCATTGATGAAATGAGGTTGTTTTGCTGCAGAAAATGTCTTATATAGGTCACTGCCCCATCTCCGTCATTATTACTGGATGTACACCGAAGGGTGAATCAAGTTATATCCTCCGAAGGACTCAAAGTGATGCAGACACTTTACCGGTGAGTAAATGTATGTATAAACTCCTAGAAATAAGGTCCAGGTTGAAAAAGAAACTTAACCTTTGATCTGCATGGCATAGTACCAACATGTTGTTGGAAAAATTCCTCACAGATTTTGGTCAATATTGACATGATAGCATCACACAGTTGCTGGAGAAAGCAGTTGGAGATGATGTGAGCTCTGCATAGACTGTATATAATTACTGGACGTAGCTTCCGGTCTCTTCTGAATAGAGAAATGTGAAGCCAGGTGGGCGTGTCTTACCGTCGCCATCTTGCCGTGTCACGTACGTCGTCACTCCAGGAAAATACTAAAATGGGCACAGCGCGGCCGCGGGGCAAATGATTGACAGCTGACGTACTGTGGGCTAAACGCTAACTGAGCTAACACGAAACTAAGAGGAGCTAACAAAGATAAGCCCCCTAAGCGGCATGGTTAAGGTAAGACATGCTTAGACTTGCAATTCGCTGACTAAAAACCGCCGTTGTGCGACTCTGTAACAAACTGAGACCTTATTAAGAGCAAAGAAGGAGCTAACTAGGAGCCTCCGGTCGGCAGGCGGAGCTTCCGGTCTGCCGCATGTCAATCATAAGGACACGCTCTTAATTATGTGTAATTTGAAGAATAAATAACATCTAAATGAATGAGTTATAAAAAAATTCACCCCCCTCACAGTTGACATGAAGGTAAACTTGACCTATTAAACCTAAAATGATTTTTGAATCAGGCTGTAAACATGTTTATTTCTGCTGTGAAGTTGTCGTTTTTAACATGGGAGTCTATGGGGCTCTTGGAGCCAGCCCCTAGTGGATGAAGGGAATATTACAGAAAATGTCAATTTCCGGGTTGCATCACTGCTGGCCACCGGAGGTTGCCGCTTGGAGCTCTGTGACATGGTGCATTATCCTGCTGGAAGTAGCATCAGAAGATGCTCCACTGTGGTCATGAAGGGATGGACATGGTTAGCAACAATACTCGGGTACTCAGGCCACAGTGGTACGAAGAGGCTCAAAGTGTGAGAAATACATCTGATATTTGAATGACAAACCTATTCACCAATCAAAATGGTTGAGCCCCGCATTCTTGGCTTGCTGGCAACTGTTGATTTTTTTTTCTCCAAAGGTGAACCGAGTTTGCTTATTATGCAAAGTCCAGTTCAAGTTAACGGTCCACTCCAGACAGCTGCTACTTGTGTTTGTATGCTCATGTTGAGTCTGTAACTTAGCAGCTAACGTTATTGGTCAACATGGACCAGTTTCAGAAACTAAAGCCCCGTTTCCACCAGCGGGTCTGGGTCGGGTCGGGCCGGATCGGTACTCGTTTTTTTGCGTCTCCACAGATAAAAACTGGGACAGGTACCCTTATATCCGACCCGACCCGGCCTACTTTTTTGGCACCCTTCGGTAGGGGTACTGATCTAACCGATCCGGACCAAAGAGGTGGAGCTAACACAAAGCAACACATTGATTTGTTGAAAAATCCCACTTCCCACGTGACCAGGCGTAAAAACAAAGCTGGGGTGACTCCTTTTTTTGTTTCTGCCATGTGTGGTGCGGTGTTTTGGTTAAACAGCGTTGCACAGCGATGATGTCACGCGATCACGTAGCAGCGCTATCCAGCGCCTCCAGAGTGGGTACAGGTTGCTGTGGGGACGCAGCGTGAAATCAACACTTAAGCCCCGTTTCCACCCGCGGGTCTGGGTCAGGTCGGGCCGGGCCAGGCCGGATCGGGTGGGTTTGGGTACGGATGTGTTGATTTCACGCTGTGTCCCCACAGCAACCTGTACCCTTATTCTGGAGGCGGAGAATTAGCTGGACAGCGCTGCTACGTGATTGTGTGACATCATCGCCATGTAACACAGTTTAACCAAAACACCGCGCCACACGTGACAGAAACAGAAAGGAGTCACCCCGGCTTTGTTTTTACGCTGGGTCACGCGGGAAGTGGCGGATTTTTCAATGAATCAGCTGATTGCTGTGTATTAGCTCCACCTCTTTGGTCCGGATCGGTTAGATCAGTACCCCTACCGAAGGGTGCCAAAAAAGTAGGCCGGGTCGGGTCGGATATAAGGGTACCCGTCCAGGTTTTTATCTGTGGAGACGCAAAAAAACGTGGACCGATCCGGCCCGACCCGACCCAGACCCGCTGGTGGAAATGGGGCTATCCGTACCAAAACCCACCCGATCCGGCCTGGCCTGACCTGACCCGACCCAGGGTGGAAACGGGGGCTAAACAGCAGCGCTGGCGCAGCAGTGGTGAGTCCTGGCGGTTCTTCTGAAGATGAGGCTGAGTTTAAAGATGAGCAAAGATAAGGTGAGACTGTTCATGTATTTAAAGGGGAGCACCCTCTTACGACGCCCCGTTACGTTGGTTTGCGTGAGGGAGAGAGAGAGAGAGAGAGAACTATCCACAACTCCGTCTTGCAGCTGCAGTCGCAGGGGCATCAAAGATTTCACAAACACACCTTGGACAGAGCGCTCACTCCGACTAACTTTTTACAACTAAATTGACCTCGTCAGTCCAGCATTTATATCATTTATATATCTATCCTAATTTATTAAGGCTAATTTTCCCTTTCTTGTGTTTTTTCGTCATTTAATAATCTCAATCTTTTTCTTTACACCATTTGTTTGGGATTGCCAAAGATTTTAAACGTAGCTGACTCTTTTTAGGATATTAGTTTTTTTGACGCTGTAATGTCATTGATGTATGCTTGTTTCCTTACAGAAAACTGGGCCACAAAGGGAACTGATAAAGAACCAAATTGATGTTGAATTGAAATTGATAAGATCTTATAGGGCTGGACAATTAATCAAATTATGATCGTGATTTCAATTTTGCCTTCTCATGATCATAGAAACACTGTAATCGATGAAAAATGATTACTCCTGAAGTGAACAGACTGGTGGAGTTATAGGAAGCAAACTGCAGAGAGTATAGAACAGGAATGCATGTAGACTGGGGAGATTTTTATTGCTATTATTATTTAAATATATTATTCTTATTTTACTCGCTTACTTGTTTCTAATTTATTTCCGGTTGTGTTTTTTAAAAAATTTACATCTGAGGTTGAGTTCTGGTGGTTCAATAAACACTTAAAAAAAAAAAATCAATGAATAATTGTATATATTAATTGTGATTTCAATATCAGTCAAAATAATAGTGATTATCATTTTTTCCATAATCGTCCAGCCCTAAGATCTTATGAATTTATGTAGGTGGTGAGAACACAGAAAAACAACTAACTATTCCTAACAACTCCATCTGGCTGAAAAATGGCTAAAAACATTTGTCCTCTGGAACTTGCTGACCATAATTCATACTGTGAGTTATAACAAATAATTAGGATAGTCAAAGTATCTGTTGTTGGAAAGCATATCTGATGTTTACTTTATGTTTGACTTTTAATGAACATGTAAGCCAAATGCATCAATATAATCTGATTGTAGCTTAAAACCCTATTTATGCTTATTTATTTTAAATAAATACTGATTTTTTTTCTTCTTTTTGGTCATGCACCTCATGCCTTGACATGTATAGGGGCCCACTGACTTTGAGAGTGTACAGGGCCCAAAATTTGGTGCTACACCCCTGCTTGCAGCTGAAAAACACCCCATAGCATAATGCTGCCACCACCATGTTTCACTGTTGGTATTGGGCAGGTGATGAGCAGTCCCTGGTTTCCTTCACACATACCGCTTAAAATTTACTCCAAAAAAGTTAAATCTTGGTCGCATAAGACCAGAGAATCTTCTTTCCCACAGTCTGGGAGTCCTTCATGTGTTTTTGGTAAACTCTATGCTAGGGTTGCACAGTATACCGGTACCAGTATAGTACCGCAATACTAGCGCGTTTAAAACGGTACTATACCAGCATTTAAAAAGAAACGGTACTTTAAAAAAGAAAAAAAAAAAACGACAACCCTACTCTGTGCTGGCTTTCATATGTCTGCACTGAGGAGAGGCTTCCATCGGGCCACTCTGCCATAAAGCCCCGACTGGTGGAGGCTGCAGTGATAGCTGACTTTGTGGAACTTTCTCCATCTCCCTACTGCATCTCTGGAGCTCAGCCACAGTGATCTTTGGCTTCTTCTTTACTCTCTCACCAAGGCTCTTCTCCCACCATTGCTCAGTTTGGTTGGACGGCCGGGTCTAGGAAGAGTTCTGGTCGTCCCAAACTTCTTCCATGTAAGGACTATAGAGGTCACCGTGCTTTTTGGAACCTTTAGTGCTGCAGAAATTCTTTTGTAACCTTGTCCAGATCTGTGTCTCGCCACAATTCTGTCTCTGAGCTCCATGGACAGTTCCTTCCACCTCATGATCCTCATTTGCTCTGACATGCACTGTGAGCTGGAAGCTCTTATATAGACAGGTGTGTGCCTTTCCTAATCAAGTCCAATCAGTTTAATTAAACACAGCTGGACTCAATGAAGAAGTAGAACCATCTCAAGGAGGATCAGTTGAAATGAACAGCCTGTGAGTTAAATATGAGTGTCACTGCAAAGGGTCTGAATACTTATGACCATGTGATTTTTCAGTTTTTCATTTTTAATAAATTTGCAAAAATTTCTTAATTTCTGTTTTTTCTGTCAAGATGGGGTGCTGAGTTACATTAATGAATGCGGGGCTCGACCATTTTGATTGGTGAATAGGTTTGTCATTCAAATGTCAGATACAGAAAAAAAAAATCAGACTCATGAGGGTTAGGTTATCACAGTAGTTAAAACCTCAATATCAATGTGATAAAGGTTAATCATGCAGCTCCACTTTGCAGAGTGGTGTGGGGGGAACCAGCTTCAGCTCAACACTTCTAAAACCAAAGAGTTGGTACTGGACTCGTGGAAACTGCCCTCATCTCAACAAGCAGTCTGCATTGGGGAAGTGTTTATTGACATAGTCACATCCTACAAATACCTGCGTGTCATTTTGTCAATAATTGGGATTGTGCACAACTCTGCTACTTCCTAACTTAAGCCAGCTCCTTTGTTACCCGTCTTTCATCATTGGACGATTTGATTAATCTAGGTGTGCATGACTTCAGCAATCACAAGGACAATGGCCAGACACACCTGGATTAATCAGTTTGTCCAGTAAATAAGGACAGGAGGCAAAGGAGCTGGCTTAAGTTCAGGAAGTAGCAGAGTTCTGCATAAAACCCATTGGACCGGTCCTTAAACACGGACTACCTCAACAGGAGGGGGCAAGCGAGGCTTTGCTTCCTGTGGAAGCTAGCTTCCTTTAACATCTGCAGTAAGCTGCTGCAGATGTTTGATCATTCGGTGGTCGCCAGCCTGCTTCTGAATGTTGTGGTCTGCTGGAGGAGGAGCTGTACCAACAAGAGGAGCACACAACACCACCCACCTTCTTGTTGTGATTTAGCTTGGGCAACCACAATATATATAGCGTCACTTTGTATGATATTAATATTAATATTAATATTTCTATTAATATCAATACTAATACAGCCTCGGAGCACCACCTTACTTATTTGATATGTAATGGAAGCAAGGAAAACCATTAATGTCTTAAATCAACTCTTAGATTGATTTAATGAAGTGATCAGTCTCAGGACGCTTTCATGAGTTCTCGCTTGAAGTGACCTTTCATGATACATCAGAAAAACCACAAACAACGACTAGTTAAGATAATACGGAGTATTTATTAACTAGTCTACAAACTACATGAGATAATGTATGTACAAGATACATACAAGAAATATGTGAGCATGATGATCAACCAAAAGTTATCTTGTGAAAGAAATGTGAGATGGTATGAAGATGAAACATAAATTAATTAAGCCTCAGTTAATTAATAAATGTTCAAAGAAAAAGAAGGAAGGATTTCTTAATCCAACTAAACAAAGTTAATCTGGGTCTGGTAAACCGTAGGCCTGGATTAATTCACTATCACCAACTTCTTGTGACATCAGATCATATTTCATAGCAAATGATCAGGATTCTCCTCAGAGGTTCCGTCTGACTGAGGTGCTTCACTCACGTCCTGGTTCTGCTGGACTGTTCCTCAAATCCTTTAGAAGATTGTCGGGTGGATGGATCCCAAAAATCTTCCCGATCTCCTGGAAGTTCGTCCGGCTCTCTGCGGGCTGTCAGCTCAGTGGTGGTTCTGGTTCGTCCTCTCTCTCTCTCATCCGTCTCCCCAGAGACATGCAGCTTCAGGACTGGTGTCACAGGATGGTTGATAGTAAAGATGATTTGGGTTAAAGTCTTCTTCTCTCCATCACTCCTCCCGGAGTGATCCGTGGTTCTGAACTCTGCTGAGTTCAGAGCAGGTTTCGTCTCATTCTTTCCCCATTGTTCCAAGTTTCTTCAGTTCTGCTTTGTTCGTTCTTCTTCTCATCAGATCAGATCTCTCCAATTCTGAATCTCTCCGTTCAGAGCTTCGCGCTCTGCCTGGCAGTGGAATGTGGCTTGCAGCTTGTCAGCCAATGGGAAGCTGACAGAGTCAGGTTTCCTCCAATAGTCAGACACGTGTAAAATGATCATTTGACTATCAGTTAAGCTTAATGGTTATAAGCATCTGTGAATTCTAAGTGAGGCATGTGTAAAATGGATCAATTATTCAGACATGATGAAATAAAATGAACACAATAACATAAAATAAAGCAAAGATCTGAATTATATGAATAAAGGAAGACATTGAATAAACAAATCAGCTAAACAGATAAAACAGGATTAATCTTGATGATTTAATATGCCTGTAAAGAAAATACATGTGTTAGACATCATTTGATATGAGGAAGTCCATTTCTAACATAAAAGTGGATTTCAGCAGTTGGGTAAAGTGTCTCTTTCTTCACCTTTATGCAGCAAATCCTGGAATGCATGTGATGTGAATTTGGGGAAGAAACATGTAGTTTCTAATCACCAAAGTATGTCATGTTGCATATCAAAAGAAAAGTCTTCATCATGAGATTAACATGAGCTTACTTTCCTAACAATATAAAACAGTTCTTGGATGTTAAGACACATAACAGAATTGGCTATAAGGAACCAATTTATAGCAGGTCGTAAATACTGTGAAGGAGTATCTCCAAGTTTGGAGGATGGGTTCAAAGTTCAACAATTGGACTGTTTGTTTTACCAAAATGCAGGTCCTCTCCTGAGTTGCTCTCAGGACCGTAAATTAGTGATTACTCAGAGAAGGTCCTTCTCTGAGCAAAATTCCTCCTTGGGATGTCTGTTTTACATCCAAACGTGGCCTTTATCAATCAGTATGTGTCCCAAAGTATATTTGGTTAGATGTGTGTATCCTTTTGCTGAGACCTTTGGGCTTGAGATCACTACATATTCCCCCACTTGATTACGATGTTCAGTTAAGAAGGAGATCGTAATCACAGATGAATTGGTCCAAAGGGAGCAGCGATGATTCTTGCAGGTTCAATTTGCTTGACTGGACCATATGACTGATGTCATCAAGAAATGGATTCACTATTTCATAAGAAAACTAAATAAAAGTCGACAAAAGAATATGCATGCACTATTCGTACACCTAAAGTAACTTAAGAGTTAAACATCTATTCAGGACTAAGGGTTAAAGTCTAAATGATCAGAATAATAATGATAAACAAATGTGTACTATAAAAACTTTAAAAGTTTTTAATCTACAAAAGAAAAGTCAAAACACTGCTTCAAGTGATTAAGAATTACAACATAGCATAGAAAGAGGAAAGGAAAAGAAGTGTTCATTTCTAACTATGGTATAGTACAATAATGATTAAAATCCTCTAATAGGTCATGCATGGGTCGATGTGTAAACAGAGCTTAAATTTGCAACTGGATGTGAGCACATTCAATGTGAAATCGAACTTCTGCTGTTACATACAGTAAATTTTAGCTTATTGTTCCCCCACTTGTTGAAATCACGTGTGTGAAATCTGCTGTGGGAGAAGTCTGGATGGTAAACTTAGCTTTGAAAGCTTAAAGTTTGGATCAAACCTGGAGAAAATTGTTCAATTTTCATTCAGGTGACTGTGGTGGCTTAGCTGAGACTTAACTCTGAGATTAAGGCTCTTTAACCGTAACGTTCAGCTTGTGAGTAAGATTGTTTCTTACTGGACTGACGGGACTTTGACTTAGGTCTGTAAGTGGCTGCATCAGAGGCCTGTTTACCAGCTCCGTGGGAGAAGACTCAGCAGTCAGCACAGTGTCAAGTTTGCAGTGTTTAGTTTGCAGGTGTTTCTGAAAACCTAAATCAGCCCACGTGCGTAACTCTCGGATTGTAGCATTGTAAGGATTTGCGATGATGCCTAAGTGACGGCTTGTGGCAGGATGCAGGTTACTGAGAAAAATTGTTTTGAAGTGTTGGTCTTCATCTATATTTTCCTCATTACGCAAACCAAAGTAAGCTCTGAGGAGTCTGTGGTAGAACCGGCTCGGTGGTTCTTGTCTGCCCTGTTTTGTGTTCAAGGCAAAACTCAAACCTGATTGAGTTGCTTCTTCAGAAAACTCTCTCTCCAAAGCTTCACAGAGGAGGGAAAAGTCATTTCTGACCGCATCTGTCTGGCGTTCAATGAACTTCTTGACATCGTTGCTTGCTGTTAGTCTGATCAGGAAGATTTTGTCACTAACAGAAGCCTTTGGGAACCTTTGCAGGTAGAAGCTGATGTCATTCAGGTAGGTTCGGATGTCATTTAATTTGCCAAATGTGGTTTCCAATTTTGGCAAATTCTGAGCAATTCTGAAAAGATCTTTATCTGTGGGAGCCTGGTGAGTCCTGGCTCCTGCAGGCCCATCAGCCTGGTCGGTACCACCTGGATCTGGAGATGTTTTGGGATCTAGAGGAGGAATATGTGGTACAGGAGGTAAATGTGAACAAGAAGAATTCTCATGAGACTTCCTGTTACTGAGGAGATCCTCTCTGTCATCACAGAGGATGCTCTGATTTCCTGGTCTGTGTTCAGCCTCAGACGACTGAAACAGTTCTCTTCTGACTCTTATCAGTTCCTCTGATAAGTGGTCTTGGTCTTGATAAGCTGAGCTTAGCTCATCTCTAGCTTCAGCTAGCTGTCTTTGCAGCAGCTGGATTTGTGTCTGTTTATCATTGAGATGTTTGTCATAAACAGAAATGTCCAGTTTCAAGTCCTGGATTTCCTTCTGAGCTTCCTGAAGAGAACTCTGTGATTCCTCGTGAATCTGGTTTAGCTGCTTCAGCTCAGTCTGAGTTTCTGCCAGTTCCTGTTGGCAGTTCTGGAGCGATTGTTCAAGCTCCCTGTTTTCCTCTTTAAGTTCATTATTCTCTTTCTTGGTCTCATTAAACTGATCTGTTAGTTCAGTTATGCAAGTCTGGTTTTGACTGACTACTTTTTCCAGAATTTCAAACTTGTGCTGGAGAGATATATTCTCTTCCTTCAGCTGTGAAAATTTCTGGACTTGCGCTTTAAATTTGCTTCCTGCGTTCTCCACTGCATGGTGGACTTGTTTAAAACGCGCCAGAAAAACAACAGATAAGCAACCAAAGGTTTTGGTTAGACTTTTATCTGTGGGTCGTTTCTGATCCGTGATCAGATTTACGTTGCTGTGGTCAGTGTTGAGGATTTTACCTGCATAAACAGGTAACGTGTTCTTAGTGAAATCAAGCATGATTCAAAAGGATTTCCAGAATTGGATTTTCCAATTTGGTAGGTGAAACCTTGTTCTCTAACACAACTGTGGTTGTAAGAGTGGCTTCCTTCAGCGACACTCAGATCTGTCTGATTGTCTCAGAACACAAGAAGGCAGCTTGCAAACTTTCTTGGAAGTTTCAAGATGCTCAAAGATTAACACACTCTCTTACTCTGTGAGTAGAGAGCAGAAAACAATCTTCCAAAATGAAATTATTTAGGAAGTCAAACTTCTCAAGCAATTTCTTCAACTGTTCAAAGATCAAAGCGTTTTTAATTGTTTGATCTGTTCATCAGCACTTTCCTCAGGTGCGTGAATTGAGTAAAATCTTCTAAATGCTCTTACAGCCAATAATCTCAGATTTAAATCTGCCCCTTGCTCACCTCTTTGGGTCTGTTAGGGAAGAAAATCAAGAAACTTCTGCTTTAAATGAATCACTTGCAGGAATACGCTGCAGTGGATTTTTATTGCACCTCCAACCGTCTCCACTCTGTGGGGAGTCACGGCCTTAGCAGACCAAGGTAGCTAATCTTAGCCAGCTAACGGAGGGTCTGGTGCAGATTAATTTACTGGAATACGCAGTTAAATTATCTAACACTCAGTGCAGGTCAACTAATGTTGGAATACGCAACACTGTTGCCCACGAAGGCCTTTCAAAAATGAACGTTCAAGCGCTATTTATGCATGCAAAATCAACTTAACATGTAGCAACATGTAGGAGTAGAAGCATAGCTTAGCTTTAGCTTCTTTTGTGTGGGGAAAAGGTCATAAATCAAAGGGGTTGGGTCAGCAGCTTGCTGAGAGCATGTGTCCCCCACTCTGCCAGAGTCTGTGTGCGTCCACACTTTCCTCTGTTCTAAAGTGCATTAAAATGTTTCACATCCAGTTTGGAACATGAAATGCTCACAACTGTTGACCAGCAACAGTTCAGTGGGTTTCTTTGTATCATGAAAAGTTTTCAAACGCCTCACGCAGGGGATCCATAATATGTTGTGATTTAGCTTGGGCAACCACAATATATATAGCGTCACTTTGTATGATATTAATATTAATATTAATATTTCTATTAATATCAATACTAATACAGCCTCGGAGCACCACCTTACTTATTTGATATGTAATGGAAGCAAGGAAAACCATTAAAGTCTTAAATCAACTCTTAGATTGATTTAATGAAGTGATCAGTCTCAGGACGCTTTCATGAGTTCTCGCTTGAAGTGACCTTTCATGATACATCAGAAAAACCACAAACAACGACTAGTTAAGATAATACAGAGTATTTATTAACTAGTCTACAAACTACATGAGATAATGTATGTACAAGATATATACAAGAAATATGTGAGCATGATGATCAACCAAAAGTTATCTTGTGAAAGAAATGTGAGATGGTATGAAGATGAAACATTAATTAAGCCTCAGTTAATTAATAAATGTTCAAAGAAAAAGAAGGAAGGATTTCTTAATCCAACTAAACAAAGTTAATCTGGGTCTGGTAAACCGTAGGTCTGGATTAATTCACTATCACCAACTTCTTGTGACATCAGATCATATTTCATAGCAAATGAGAGGGATTCTCCTCAGAGGTTCCGTCTGACTGAGGTGCTTCACTCACGCCCTGGTTCTGCTGGACTGTTCCTCAAATCCTTTGGAAGATTGTTGGGTGGATGGATCCCAAAGATCTTCCCGATCTCCTGGAAGTTCGTCCGGCTCTCTGCGGGCTGTCAGCTCAGTGGTGGTTCTGGTTCGTCCTCTCTCTCTCTCTCTCATCCGTCTCCCCAGAGACATGCAGCTTCAGGACTGGTGTCACGGGATGGTTGATAGTAAAGATGATTTGGGTTAAAGTCTTCTTCTCTCCATCACTCCTCCCTGAGTGATCCGTGGTTCTGAACTCTGCTGAGTTCAGAGCAGGTTTCGTCTCATTCTTTCCTCATTGTTCCAAGTTTCTTCAGTTCTGCCTTTACTCCTTCCAGTTCTCCCAGATCAGTTCTCTTTCCGATCTCTCCAATTCCCCAATTCTGATTCTCACAGTTCAGAGCCTCGCGCTCTGCCTGGCAGTGGAATGTGGCTTGCAGCTTGTCAGCCAATGGGAAGCTGACAGAGTCAGGTTTCCTCCAATAGACAGACACATCTCAAATGATCATTTGACTATCAGTCAGCTTAATGGTTATAAGCATCTGTGAATTCTAAGTGAGGCATGTGTACAAATGGATCAATTATTCAGACATGATGAAATAAAATGAACACAATAAAATAAAATAAAGCAAAGATCTGAATTATATGAATAAAGAAAGACATTGAATAAACAAATCAGTTAAACAGATGAAACAGGATTAATCTTGATGCCTTAAGATTCCTGTAAAGAAAATACATGTGTTAGACATCATTTGATATGAGGAAGTCCATTTCTATCATAAAAGTGGATTTCAGCAGTTGGGTAAAGTGTCTCTTTCTTCACCTTTATGCAGCAAATCCTGGAATGCATGTGATGTGAATTTGGGAAAGAAACATGTAGTTTCTAATCATCAAAGTATGTCATGTTGCATATCAAAAGAAAAGTCTTCATCATGAGATTAACATGAGCTTACTTTCCTGATAATATAAAACAGTTCTTGGATGTTAAGACACATAACAAAATTGGCTATAAGGAACCAATTTATAGCAGGTCGTAAATACTGTGAAGGAGTATCTCCAAGCTTGGAGGATGGGTTCAGAGTTCAACAATTGGACTGTTTGTTTTACCAAAATGCAGGTCCTCTCCTGAGTTGCTCTCAGGACCGTAAATTAGTGATTACTCAGAGAAGGTCCTTCTCTGAGCAAAATTCCTCCTTGGGATGTCTGTTTTACATCCAAACGTGGCCTTTATCAATCAGTATGTGTCCCAAAGTATATTTGGTTAGATGTGTGTATCCTTTTGCTGGGACCTTTGGGCTTGAGATCACTACATTACTCATGGGTCAAATTTTAAAGCTAAGTGAAGCAAAAAGCTCTATTTCTGGTGTGTGGTTTTGCAGGTGAGGTGAACTGTCTGCACTTCATTTATTTCCTCAGTGGTGGTTTGACTTTTACCACCATTCTGAATGTTTTACTGGTTTTCTTACTGCACAA
This sequence comes from Atherinomorus stipes, assembly GCA_023101725.1. Lineage (NCBI taxonomy): Eukaryota > Metazoa > Chordata > Actinopteri > Atheriniformes > Atherinidae > Atherinomorus > Atherinomorus stipes. The sequence continues at coordinate 243,251 of JALJCO010007662.1, read as the reverse complement.
GCTGTACAAGAGAGACAACAGACAAACTTCAGGTAACTAATATATGATATATAAACTGCACTTCCAATGAAGTTGGAACGTTGTGTAAAATGTAAATAAAATCAGAAAACAATGATTTGTAAATCCTCTTCAACCTGTATTCCATTGAATACAGTACAGTACATAGACAAGATATAGACAAGATGATATAGATGACAGGTAAAACTCTGTCTTTTCACACAGGAAGCTTTTTTTCTCTCTTACAGAGTCTCCAGTTTCTGCTCATCCTGCGCTACAAAATGCAAAGGTTATTATTTTCTACTGTAGTTGAACTGTTAAATGTAAACATGCAAATAACTGACTTTTAGGATCTTTTATCTTTTCATTTATTTTGTATTTTCAGGATTACCAAGATGCAGCCGACCTACATTATGCTGCTATAAATGTTGACCTGCCAAACAGATCAAGAAGACAGAGGAAAACCTCTGAGCCAGAATGTGTTTACTCTGGAATAAAGCAGCAAACTGGCCGTCGTTGATCTAAAAAAATGGAAAAGAGTCCGACTTAGTAGAAACACATCTGAAATATGAGTTTAACTCTTCTCCTTATTTCCTCTTTTTGTCCCAGAATTCATCAGGACTAATCTGCATGTGCTGTTGTAGCACTTCTTATATTTCTGTTTTAATTTCTATTTGTGCTTTTTTTCTCTGAATGTTTGACATATGTTGTGTGTTTTTAAAAATCTGCAACATATTGGTTAACAGTTTCTGTTTCTTATTATGCTTCATAAATAAAGGGGGTTTTTTTGCCTAGAAATTTTTTGACACCACATTCAGAGAATAAGATGCTAGCCACTGATCCAGAAACACCCACCGAGCATTTCATCAGGTTCACCTCACTGGTACCAGGTTGGACCTCCTTTTGCATCATAACTAGCTTTTATCTGCATGGCTTACAGGCGACATGCTGTTGGACACATTCCTCAGAGATTTTGGTCCATATTGACATGATAGCATCACACAGTTGCTGCAGAAAGCAGTTGGAGATGATGTGAGCTCTGTGACATGGTGCATTATCCTGCTGGAAGTAGCATCAGAAGATGCTACAATGGTCATTAAGGGGTGGACATGGTCAGCAACAACACTCAGGTAGGCTGTGGTGGTTTAACTTTGCAATGGTGGCACAAAAGGGCCCAAAGTGTCACAAATATGACATCCCCCACACCACTGCACCATCAGCAGCACCAGCGTTGATCCAAGGCCTTAGGGGGTAAGGGCTAGAATATACCTGCGGTTGGCAACAGGTCCACTCACATCATGGCCGCCACATGTTTCTAATGTCAATTTGATGTGAGGACACTTGCCCTGATGCAAGGTAATGTTTCGTGTGCACGAGCTGCAATATCTGCTTGAACGCTAGAGGTGTTCATGTGAACAGCAGTATGGCAGATGGTTTTGAGGAGCGGCGCTCCAACTTTGTCCACATCTACTGGAATCTTTACAATGTTTTCTCCTATTTTCCAGCCCTTATTGTGTTTTTCCAAATGTAATGATTGACAGCAGTGTTGTTCAGATGAAGGAGAGGTGAGTATGATATGGGAAGCGGGGGTGGGGGGGGGGCATATTGCTTAAAATAGAGGCTGCTGCTTCTAAATATGACGTAGGGAGCATATTAAAGACCCACAGCAGAACTTTTAGCAGTTTTCTCAGTGACACCCCCCCCCCCTAACGATGGCTAAACTAGCATCCATCTTGTATCGTATCTGTACTGTGATTCACTCCAGCCAGTAAAGGACAGTCTTGCGTCTTACCCTGACTCTTGTTCTGTCCCTGCCTCTTTCTTTTCCTCTCTTCCTCCGGTAATGTTTCCTTGCGTTCCTTTGCTGAATCCTCCATGATGCACGTTCAAAACACCCGCTGTATATCTGGTTTGTATCTGTTGCACGCAAGTGCAGACAATAATCGGCTGCAATGTCACAACCGCGTACTGGATGCAGAACTTACTGTACATAGTGCAATTTCTGAGCCCCGGGATGCCCCTTAGCAGAGACGGCTCGAAAATGCGTACAATGAAATTTGGTGTGTCATCAAAACAAGTCAGAAACACATATTTAAGGTCTAAAAGTTATGTTGTGTGTCTTTAAAGGATAACTTTCTTTTTTTCCACCTGGACTTTTTTATAGAAGTTTCTACATGCATTTACTCACCAATAAAATTTCTGAATCACTTTGAAGATATTACGTCAAGTCATCTTTCAAGTCATCTGCTCCCGATTACACAATGTCCCTTTAAGGAGCCCTATCATGTAAAAATGGACTTTTAAGATCTTTTCAGCATGTTACTGTGTTATTTCCTCATAAAAACTTCATTTAAGTCGTTTTTTCTTCATTTGTGCATATGTGAGTAATATATATGAATATTCAGGCCAAGGTGTAGCTTCCTTAGCTTCCTTAAATCAACTTGCCAGAAGTTGTTGGATTATAACTTCAGGACCAGAAAAAAACCTCAACTTTGTGTGTGAACTTCACTTCTGACAACTTCATGAATCTCGGGCAGTAAAGTGTTTTTTCTCGGGGATTACTACTGAAACCTGAAGCAGTTCCCACTATAAAAACACGCATGGACAGACAACAACACTGGTGAGTGAAAACAAATCTCAGCTCAATGCTAACTGTTAGCCTATGATTTGTTTGCTAATTTACTTACTTGTCAGGGTCTCTGTGGTACTTCTGTGGTACAGCGTGTACTTCAAACTCCATATCAGACTCTGGGTCGAGCGCATACAGCTCCATAACAGGCTGGTCAATTTTATCCCGTCGATTGGAGTCCGATTATCCATCAATGTTTACAAAGAGCATCCATGTGAGCTGCAGGTGCTAAGAACAATTCTGTTACCTTCAGAATCAGTGTCTCTTCCGGGGTGACGTCATGAAATGGGTGTAAAACATGTTGCAATTGGTCGAGCGCTCCGTTGTTCAGTACACTCAGCCATCTTACTTCCGTGTTGGAAATTAGACGCATAAAAAAACTAACATTTACACCAAATTAGTTTCTAGTAGCGATGGAACATGTTTAGCTTATAAATGCCTGTATTTGACGATTGGAACGTTTGAAAAGCATGATACAGCTCCTTTAAGGAGAATGAACGAGCGAATGAGTACTATTGTCCTGTGAGTCCAGATTTAGCTCTCCGTTAGTTATCAGGGTGTTCTACACACTTTTAGGGGGCCACGCGTTCACGATGCGCGCTTCTGTAGTACAACTGAGAAGAGCAGCTTGCTATCCAGACAACAACAAAAACATAATTTGCGAAACTCTGAACTCACAGGACACTAGTACTCATTTGTTCGCTCATTCTGCCTAAAGTATTGATGAAATGAAGTTTTGCTGCAGATAATGTCTGATAGAGATGCTGCCCTGTCTCTCCATAAAAAGATGTACGCTGAAGAGACACTCAACGTAATATCTTCTAAAGGAGTCAAAGTGATGCAGAAATTTGACTTGTGAGTAAATCCACGTATAAACTCTTAGAAATAAGGTCCAGGTTGAAATAATAAAAAAAAAAAAAGTTATCCTTCAAGTAAAAACTAGTAATGGGATCTGATCCTGAAGAGGGTCCACTCCTCTTCTATATGTGCACAACATGGGCTGTTACTAGGGCTGGACGATATAGGGAAAAAAAATTATCAATAAGAAAAAATCTGTATTGATCGATATCGATATTTATCAAAAAAAAAAAAAAAGCCATTATCAAATTAAAAGCTATTTTAGGTGCAGCCCTGGCCATTTAAGCTTTAGCTGAATGACCTACTCATAATACAGTTCACACTAAAGCCGATTTTAGACTTGCATTGCGGAACATGAGCGGTAAAGTCCGTACGCTCTTTAAGCAGACTCATCTTTTCAAACATGCCACTTCCTTGCAGACTTATCGTGTCCCGGCGCTTTCATACATCAGGAAATGTTACGGAAAAGTCAGCACAGCCCCGCTCTCCCTTCAATTCTGTCCAGAACATTTTCTTGTGCTTTCAGCCAAAACGACATACTGCAACATTTCCGCTCTTGTGACATGTAGAGCAGCTGGTACATGTCTGCTACATCTCTGAGGTAAAAGACCGGTACGCATGTCTGAATGCAGCGTTATAAAGGACAAAGTCCGTAATATTACCGCTTTCCAGTGCAAGTCTGAAAGGGGCATAACACTGAATTCCCATTCAGCTTGTGCCTGGGTCTGAGTTTGTGATTGGTTTGGATGAAGGAGTGACTGTAGTATCATGCTACCTGATAGGCTACAGCAGAAAACTGTGCTTCTATATTGAACTTTTATTGACCCTCTTTTTTTATATTGAAAAAAACCTCTATCGATCGAGATATATTGATATTGAATTATCGTCCAGCCCTAATCTAAACTGCTCAAATATTCCACCATTGTTGAGTCAGTTGTCTTTTTGCCACTCAGTGGGCAACTTCAGCACACACCACGTCAGATGACATCACATGCATCCTCTCTAATCACTTCCTTCTCTGATTGGCTCAAGTTAATTTGTATTTTTATTCACGTTGCTTCACCCAGTCCCCAGGAAATGTATTTTGTGAAATACCTGCACTTCACAAAACATTTTCATTGAGGGTTTTCAGGATGAATTCTACAGATACAGTGGCTATAAAAAGTATTAACCTCCTTGGATATTTTACCCTTATATTGTTTTTATAATAAATGAGTGGCCACTTTACTTTGGTGGAGGGGTTTGCATATTCTGAGAATCGTAGGAGCTATGTTGTTTGTCACCCATGACAAACAGGTCTCTAGGGGAGGGACCAGACTCAGTGCAGCTCAAAAGGAAAAATATTGTTGGAGCTCTGTTTCCCTCGTCTGGAGCATGGTCACCGGGGCCCCCCTCTGGAGCCAGGCCTGGAGGTGGGGCACGGAGGCAAGCAACTGTTTCCCAGGTTCCTCACCAGTCAAAGCTTTATGGGAAAGTGGCAATGAGAAAGCCACTGGTGAAGAAAACTCATGAAGTCGCAACTAAAGTTTGCCAAAAGGCATGTTGGAGAATCTATGGCCAAGTGGAGGAAAATCCTTTGGTCTGATGAGACCAAAGTGGAGCTTTTTGGTCATCAGACAAAGCGCTATGTTTGGTAGACACCAAACACTGCACTTCACCACAAACACACCATCCCCATTGTAAAGCATGGTGGTGGAGGCTTCATGCTGTGGGGATGCTTCTCAGCAGCAGGCCCTGGAAGGTTTGTAAAAGTAGATGATAAAATTAATGCAGCAAAATATCAGGAAATCCTGGAGGAGAATCTACTTCTGTCTGCTAGAGAACCACATCTAGGAGATTTATTTTCTCGAAAAACAATGATCCAAAGCGTCCAGATAAACCTAACACAGAAATGGTTTCAAGACAACAAGGTGGATGTTTTGGAGTGGCCAAGTTCCAGACCTCAATCCCATTGAGAATTTGTGGGTGGACTTGAAAAGGGCAGTCCACACCTGACCCATGCAACCTGACAGAGCTTGAACAGTTGCTTGGAAGAATCAGTAAACATTGCAGATGAGTCCAGATGTGCACGTCTCCTTCATTGAGACCTTTTCCAAGGGCGCAAATGGCACTGGGGACGGAGGGGATGTGTCCCCCTAAGTTTTTTAGTGACACTGACCTCCCCCTCCCCTACCCAACTTTCCCTGGGCCATTTATGCTAGACGCAGAAGAAGGATATGCAGATGGATGGACAGTTTCATCTGCGCCGGTGACGCACATAATTTGGTCTGTTTTCGAGGGGCATGTTGGTCTGTCACTCGATGCAAAAGACAGCGCAGTACAACCAGAAAGGGTCAGTGTCGAGCTGTGTAGCTTATATGGAGGCAGCGAAAGGAACAAACCAGAAAAGAAGAACAGGAACAGGAACCGGAACAAAAACAACACAAAAACCACCGGGGTCAATACCCCAATAAAAGCACCTGAGAAAGAAGACGCCAAACAAACACAGAGCATCTGTAGACATGGCTGGAGCTTTTGAGGAGAGGCTGTGTGTCCCAAAATACACTACGACATCACATCGCTGGGGCACAGGGACAGACAGTGCTGCCGCCTAGTGGACAAACTGATTTATGATCCATGGGAACGCAGATGACGCATGGAAGTATGAAGGCAGCCACGAGGAGTGACACATGAAGCGGATGTTGCAATTTACGCACGTAAGTGAGCATAAATGGCAATTAATATCAACCAATCCATCCCCCGTGCACAAACACTTTCCCAGACATCGCCAGATAGTTAAAGTTATAGCAGTGCGTATTGAGAACCCGGTGTTTGTGTTTAGACTAATGGTGCATTTCTGTTATACACTAACATCAGAATTTTCTAACTCCAAGTCAGAATTTCATTCATAATCCTCTGTGAAATTGGACCTTCAGCTCAGAAAGTCGGATTCATCTCACCGAGCCAACACAGAATTCATGTCTGCATGACAGCAGTTCCTTGTTTTGTTGTATAAGGCTGCATAGTGCTGGGAGCACTCCACTTTAGGATTACGTTGATCTGAGCTTCCACTTCCAACACACACTATCTTCAATCTAACACACCACAAGGTTCATACCTGAGGGTCGTAAAGAGAAATTTCTACCTGCATGTGTGCCTGTTGCAGTTTTCTATGGAGAGAATTTTGTTTCTTTATCATTTAATCAAATAGCAGAGGTGGGAATTGTGGAGTCAACAGGTCTTTCTCATGTCATGTATTTGTTGTGCCCAGATACTGAACCAGGCGAGTCCAATCAGCACAGTGAATTAAACTGGGCTGACTGAACTCACCTGGTTCCCACTTCTGTCAAATAGAATAGATTTGAAACCAAAAAAGAGATTTGATTGTAAAAAAAAAAAAAAAGTCAATCAAATATTTTGCTTGTATTTTGATTTCAAGTTAAAAAAAAATTTGTTTGCAAATTTGTCCTTTTTGCTTGCAAATTTTAAAGTTTTGCTTGTGAATTAAAGTGCACTTGATGGGCAGGGCCTACACTGGTGGATGAGAGAAGTGTTTCTATTGGTTGGTGTGACCTGGCTCCAGCGGCAGCTGAGCTTCCACATTACACCCACTTCTCCCTGTGCTGTGCTGCTTGGAGGGAAGTTGATAGTCGGTAGCTCTTACAGCGTTTCCCATCAATAACGAACTGTTCTATATGTGGTTGGCTACATTCTGCTGTACATTCACAACAACATCACCACCACAATGAATTATAACGCTCTGCTGCTGCAAACACACTGATTAGCAGCGACATGGTTCTCTCTGGTCACGGCCAGCTCAGTAGCCGACAGAGTGAGTGAATTACAGGGAAGCACGTACATGTAGGGCTGTGATCACACATATGGTCACAATATCTGTATTTTTGTATCATAATGTCACATAGTGATTGGAGTGTATGTGAGAGCCTGGGAGCGATAGTAGATATGTGAGACTGCGACACTTGTTAAAGCCCAAATTACAGAAAGATAACTTATTGAGGTGAAATGTTTTGCTGACCGCTTGGGTCCCTCCCAGTTCAAAAATCCCATCTGCGCCCCTGACCTGTCCACAGACTCCTGCTGTGATTGCAGCCAAAGGTGTATTTACTAAATACTGACCTCAAGGGGTGAATATTTGTGCAATTGCTTTTTTTTATGCTGCATATTTTCTTCATTTGACATTATTTTGTAGAAATCAGTTTTCAAGTTGACATTAAAGAGGATTATTTTTTGTCTGCCACAAAAGCAAAATTAGGTTGAGCATGACTGATTTACTAAAGCAAGCATCTCCCATGGGGTTAATACTTTCTATAGGGACTGTATTTGCCTCTTCACACCCACAAATGTTAGAAAACTAATCATAATTGATAAACTATGGATAAACGTAAAAGTCATTGAAGAAGTGTTGAAATGTAAGTGAAGTCATGGACAGATTTTCTGACTGGTATTGATTACAAATGAGGATATTTCCCATCAACTGTAGCTGTGAGGAGTCTGTTACATGTTCAGAAAGCTCTCCCCATGTCAGTTACTTCAGGAACAAACAACTACAATAGGAAGTTGTGACCATGTGATCATATTCTCTCTGTAGCCAGTCAGCACAGTCCTGTCTCTAAGGGGTGGAGTATCTGTTGAAGCGCTTTTCATTCAGCAAGGTCATTTCAGTACGATGGCATCTTCAAAACTTCTCCCCTACCTGACATGTCTGCTCTTATGTAACATGGGTGAGTTCAGTTTTTATAAAAAAAAATATATATGTTAAAAGTACTTCTTTAATATTTACCTTTGGGAAAAACAAACAAAAAATTGAACTCATTTAGATTTGTTCCAATTTTGATGCAGTTAAGATGAACGAGGAGAAAAAAACATTGACTGTGCATCAAGAGAGAAGCTTCATATCAGCTAATGTTGGTGAAAACGTGTCTTTACAATGTCTTTATGGAGACGATGCTGGAAAATATTACTGGTACATCCAAAGAATGGGAGAGAAGCTGGAACTTATGTCCTTTAGCTATAAATATGATACACATGGTCAATTTTATGGTGACTTCAAGAACAACCCACGCTTCAACCTGGAAACTGAAGCTGGTAAAAGCCAGTTAAAAATTTCAGATGCACAAGTGTCAGACACGGCGACCTACTTCTGTGTAGCTGATCTTTCTTATGTGTTTGAGTTTGGAGAGGGGACAACAGTGATGGTGAAGGGTTCTGGATTGAACATCCATGCTTCGGTCCATCAGTCAGAATCCAGAAGCATCCAAACTGCAGGTTTGGTGACTCTGAACTGCACATTGTACAATGGGACCTGTAATGGAGAGCACAGTGTTTACTGGTACAAAGACTCGGAGGAAAGTCACCCCGAGATCATTTACACCCCCTGGAGAAGGTAACGATCAGTGTGAGAGAGATCCGGACACAAAAACAAACATCTGTGTCTACAAGCTGCTGATGGAGAACCTGAACATGTCCGATGCTGGAACCTACTACTGTGCTGTCGCCTCATGTGGACACATTCTGTTTGGAAACGGGACCAAACTGGATGTTACCAGTAAGTTGTTTCTTTTTATTCTGAGGACAGTTAGGATTAGAAAAGGATTAGGGCCACTAAATAAAAAAAGAAGAAATTCTGAGATTAAAATCAGAATTGTGCCTTTTTTAAGAAATTGAAATTGAAAAAAGAAATCCCTTCTCAGTTTTATTTTTCTTTAATGTTCTGGAAGAAAGTCAAATTCTGACTTATTTCTTCGAATACTTCTTTTCTTCAGTGGCCTAATCCTCCAATATAGTTATTGATGTTAACTCACTGGTCAAATTTTAAAGCTAAGTGAAGTAAAAAGCTCTATTTCTGGTGTCTTGTTTTGCAGGTGAGGTGAACTCTCTGCACTTCATTTATTTCCTCAGTGGTGGTTTGACTTTTACCACCATTCTGAATGTTTTACTGGTTTTCTTACTGCACAAGATGTACAAGAGAGACAACAGACAAACTTCAGGTAACTAATACATGATATGTAGAATAAACCCTAATTCCAATCAAGTTGAGATGTTGTGTAAAATGTAAAAAACAAAGTACAATGATTTGTAAATCCTCTTCAACCTATATTCAACTGGATGCACTACAAAAACAAGATATTTAATGTTCAAACCGATAAAAATAGTCTTTTTGTAAATATTAACTCCAAGTTCTCCAGATTCTCCAGATAATCTTTGAGTATATTATGGACTTTAGATGATGCAGTTCCTAAATTTCTACTGTTGAATGTTGAGAAAAAGTGTTTGTAAGACTATTTTTCACACATTTGTTCACAAATCCTCGCCCCATCTTCTGGGGATTTTCCTTTTATCGACCTTTTGACACTCTACATTGGAATGCCAACTTTGGACGTCAAAACAATGTTATCATCCATTAAGCTCATTGAAAACAGAAAGTCGAAAGCCTAATTTATGGGCTGTTATTTTTCTATTATTTAACTGAAAAACTAAAAAAAGGTCATTGTGTGCTGCGCAGTCGGCTGTACGAACAAACAAGGATGTAAACCACTTCCACAGACCAATTAGCTTGACTTGCACTAGTAGCAGCCGTGGATGTTCTCAGAACATTTTGGAAAAACCAGTAAAACCAATTGCAGTTGCTAATTTTTCCTTCTGTTAAACGTCATGTCATTCTCTTCTGACGTCCGGTGCTTTAACGTGATAAGATGACATGGTTACAAATGGCCAATACCCAATCATGACGCTCGCCTGTTTCCAGTTCACCCGTTTATCTGTGGAATGTTCCAAAAAGGTGTTTCATCATTCAGCATTCATCAACTTTCCCAGTCTTTTGTTGCTCCTGTCCCAGCTTTTTTGAAACCTGTTGCAGGCATCCATTTCAAAATGAGCAATTTGCACAAAAACTAAGTTTATCTCTGATTTTTTTCCTCTTTCACAGAGTCTCCAGTTTCTGCTCATCCTGCGCTACAAAATCCAAAGGTTATTTCCTTCTGTTAAACTGTTGAATTTAAACATGCAAATAACTGTCTTTTGGGATCTTTGATCTTCTCATTTATATTGTAATTCCAGGATTACCAAGATGAAGCCGACCTACATTATGCTGCTATACATGTTGACCTGCCCAACAGATCAAGAAGAAAGAGGAAAACCACTGAGCCCGAATGTGTTTACTCTGGAATAAAGCAGTAGACTGGCTGTCGTTGATTTAGAGGCGTTTCAACAATTTTTGCAATATTCGATGAAATTGGGTTCACTCCCCCATACGCTATGATTGATGAAAAAGCTTTAAAGACACACAACAGAACTTTTAGCAGTTTTCTCAGTTTTCCTTCTCCCAAAAATGGAAATGATACTTAAGGGTATGACTTAGGAAAAACGCATTTGAAATATGACATGAGTTTAAGGCCCAGTTTCATTTCCTCTTTTCATCCCTACCACTATCCCTACCCCTAGTTCTTCCTCTTGGCGTTTCAAGTGTTAGGGATTGAATCATTCCCCTAAGAAATGGGACAACACTTCGAAATCCTCATGTGTCACCAATAGTCGTCTGTGGCGCAGTAAACCGACATCACAGGTGTTTCCAGAAGAGTTTGCAATGCTGTCTGCAGCATTAAATTGTCAATAATTGAAAAAGAAAAAAAGCCGAATGGAGCAGCAATAATCTCCCTTTCCTGGGCGACTGGATTATTTCTTTGGATTTTGGCCGAAAAAACGTAAAAATGAAAGGAAAAAAGACGTATCTGACTCAAACTTGTCATTAATGTTACTTTTCAGACATGATCAGTTGCACGTAATGTTACAAAACTAGTGACTTTGTTCACATTTCTAATAAAACTCTCTTTAATACATTACAGCGACCTTAAATAGCGATTTTCATATTTTATTTACAAAAAATACATTTATACGCTTCTCTGGCTGCTGCTGACGATTTCCTCGCACTTTTGCCCACATTTTGCATGGAATTTTGGTAATACACATGCCGCTCATTTTCTAGTGTGCCCCTAAAAAAATCTCAGTTTCGAGGGCCAGATAGCCCTACCATTCGCCCTCGGTCTGAATCAGAATTGGGACATCACTACCCCTTCGCATGAACGCGCAAAACGAAGGGCTAGGGCCAAGGGGGGGAATGGAATTCACCCCAACTCTTCTTCTAACTTCCTCTTTGTCTCAGAATTCATCTGGACTAATCTACATGTGCGATAGTTGCACTCGTTCTTACGTTTCTGCTTTAATAATTTGCTTTTTTTCCTCTGAGTGTTTTACAGATGTGTGTGCCTTTGTAGGTTTTTTAAAACCTATTCTGCGTATTGGTTAACAGTTTGTTTCTTATTGTGCTTCATAAATAAAGTTTCTTTGCCTAGATATTTATTGTTACCTTGTTCAGGCCACAAAGAATAAGATGCTAGCCATGGATCCCTAAACACCTACCAGCCACTTCATTAGGTTCACCTCACTGATACTTGGACCTCTTTAGCATCATAACTACCTTTAAAGGATAAGTTTCTCTTTTTTTCAACCTGGACCTTATTTCTAGGAGTATGTACGTGCATTTCCTCTCTGGTAAAGTTTCTGCATCACCTTGAGTGAGTCCTTCGGAAGATATAACTTGATACACATTTCAGTGTACATCCAGTAATAATGGCAGAGATGGGGCAACGACTATATAAGACATTATCTACAGTAAAACTCCTTGATTTTCGCCAAAGTAGAATGAAAAAACGAATGAGTACTAATGTCCTGTGAGTCCAGATTTAGCTTTCCGTTAGTTATCCGGTAGTTCTAGACACTTTTTGGGGCCGTGCGCTTCCATAGTTCAGCTGAGAAGAGCAGCTTGCTACCCAGACAACAACAAAAACACAATTTGCGAAACTCTGAACTAACGGGACAATAGCACTCATTCGTTCGTTCATTCTACTTAAAGCATTGATGAAATGAGGTTGTTTTGCTGCAGAAAATGTCTTATATAGTCACTGCCCCATCTCCGCCATTATTACTGGATGTACACCGAAGGGTGAATCAAGCTATATCCTCCGAAGGACTCAAAGTGATGCAGACACTTTACCGGTGAGTAAATGTATGTATAAACTCCTAGAAATAAGGTCCAGGTTGAAAAAAAAGAAACTTAACCTTTGATCTGCATGGCATAGTACCAACATGTTGTTGGAAAAATTCCTCACAGATTTTGGTCAATATTGACATGATAGCATCACACAGTTGCTGGAGAAAGCAGTTGGAGATGATGTGAGCTCTGCATAGACTGTATATAATTACTGGACGTAGCTTCCGGTCTCTTCTGAATAGAGAAATGTGAAGCCAGGTGGGCGTGTCTTACCGTCGCCATCTTGCCGTGTCACGTACGTCGTCACTCCAGGAAAATACTAAAATGGGCACAGCGCGGCCGCGGGACAAATGATTGACAGCTGACGTACTGTGGGCTAAACGCTAACTGAGCTAACACGAAACTGAGAGGAGCTAACAAAGATAAGCCCCCTAAGCGGCATGGTTAAGGTAAGACATGCTTAGACTTGCAATTCGCTGACTAAACACCGCCGTTGTGCGACTCTGTAACAAACTGAGACCTTATTAAGAGCAAAGAAGGAGCTAACTAGGAGCCTCCGGTCGGCAGGCGGAGCTTCCGGTCTGCCGCATTTTTGAATCAGGCTGTAAACATGTTTATTTCTGCTGTGAAGTTGCCGTTTTTAACATGGGAGTCTATGGGGATTTGCTCGCTCTTGGAGCCAGCCCCTAGCGGATGAAGGGAATATTACAGAAAATGTCAATTTCCGGGTTGCATCACTGCTGGCCACTGGAGGTTGCCGCTTGGAGCTCTGTGACATGGTGCATTATCCTGCTGGATGTAGCATCAGAAGATGCTCCACTGTGGTCATGAAGGGATGGACATGGTTAGCAACAATACTCGGGTACTCAGGCCACAGTGGTTCGAAGAGGCTCAAAGTGTGAGAAATACATCTGATATTTGAATGACAAACCTATTCACCAATCAAAATGGTTGAGCCCCGCATTCTTGGCTTGCTGGCAACTGTTGATTTTTTTTTCTCCAAAGGTGAACCGAGTTTGCTTATTATGCAAAGTCCAGTTAAAGTTAACGGTCCACTCCAGACAGCTGCTACTTGTGTTTGTATGCTCATGTTGAGTCTGTAACTTAGCAGCTAACGTTATTGGTCAACATGGACCAGTTTCAGAAACTAAAGCCCCGTTTCCACCAGCGGGTCTGGGTCGGGTCGGGCCGGATCGGTACTCGTTTTTTTGCGTCTCCACAGATAAAAACTGGGACGGGTACCCTTATATCCGACCCGACCCGGCCTACTTTTTTGGCACCCTTCGGTAGGGGTACTGATCTAACCGATCCGGACCAAAGAGGTGGAGCTAACGCAAAGCAATACATTGATTTGTTGAAAAATCCCACTTCCCACGTGACCAAGCGTAAAAACAAAGCAGAGGTGACTTCTTTTTTGTTTCTGTCATGTGTGGCGCGGTGTTTTGGTTAAACAGTGTTGCACAGCGATGATGTCACGCGATCACGTAGCAGTGCTGTCCAGCGCCTCCAGAGTAAGGGTACAGGTTGCTGTGGGGACGCAGCGTGAAATCAACACTTAAGCCCCGTTTCCACCCGCGGGTCTGGGTCAGGTCGGGCCGAATCGGGTGGGTTTGGGTACGGATGTGTTGATTTCACGCTGTGTCCCCACAGCAACCTGCACCCTAATTCTGGAGGCGGAGAATTAGCTGGACAGCGCTGCTACGTGATCGTGTGACATCATCGCCGTTTAACCAAAACACCGGCGCCACACGTGACAGAAACAGAAAGGAGTCACCCCGGCTTTGTTTTTACGCTGGGTCACGCGGGAAGTGGCGGATTTTTCAATGAATCAGCTGACTGCTGTGTATTAGCTCCACCTCTTTGGTCCGGATCGGTTAGATCAGTACCCCTACCGAAGGGTGCCAAAAAAGTAGGCCGGGTCGGGTCGGATATAAGGGTACCCGTCCCAGTTTTTATCTGTGGAGACGCAAAAAAACGTGGACCGATCCGGCCCGACCCAACCCAGACCCGCTGGTGGAAACGGGGCTATCCGTACCAAAACCCACCCGATCCGGCCTGGCCTGACCTGACCCGACCGAGACCCGCGGGTGGAAACGGGGCTAAACAGCAGCGCTGGCGCAGTAGTGGTGAGTCCTGGCGGTTCTTCTGAAGATGAGGCTGAGTTTAAAGATGAGCAAAGATAAGGTGAGACTGTTCATGTATTTAAAGGGGAGCACCCTCTTACGACGCCCCGTTACGTTGGTTTGCGTGAGGGAGAGAGAGAGAGAGAGAGAACTATCCACAACTCCGTCTTGCAGCTGCAGTCGCAGGGGCATCAAAGATTTCACAAACACACCTTGGACAGAGCGCTCACTCCGACTAATTTTTTACAACTAAATTGACCTCGTCAGTCCAGCATTTATATATCTATCCTAATTTATTAAGGCTAATTTTCCCTTTCCTGTGTTTTTTCGTCATTTAACAATCTCAATCTTTTTTCTTTACACCATTTGTTTGGGATTGCCAAAGATTTTAAACGTAGCTGACTCTTTTAAGGATATCAGTTTTTTTGACGCTGTAATGTCATTGATGTATGCTTGTTTCCTTACAGAAAACTGGGCCACAAAGGGAATTGATAAAGAACATTACATCTGAGGTTGAGTTCTGGTGGTTCAATAAACACTTTTAAAAAAAAAAAATCAATGAATAATCGTATATATTAATTGTGATTTCAATATCAGTCAAAATAATAGTGATTATCATTTTTTCCATAATCGTCCAGCCCTAAGATCTTATGAATTTATGTAGGTGGTGAGAACACAGAAAAACAACTAACTATTCCTAACAACTCCATCTGGCTGAAAAATGGCTAAAAACATTTGTCCTCTGGAACTTGCTGACCATAATTCATACTTTGAGTTATAGCAAATAATTAGGATAGTCAAAGTATCTGTTGTTGGAAAGCATATCTGATGTTTACTTTATGTTTGACTTTTAATGAACATGTAAGCCAAATGCATCAATATAATCTGATTGTAGCTTAAAACCCTATTTATGCTTATTTATTTTAAATATATACTGCTTTTTTTTTTTTTCTTCTTTTTGGTCATGCACCTCATGCCTTGACATGTATAGGGGCCCACTGACTTTGAGAGTGTACAGGGCCCAAAATTTGGTGCTACACCCCTGCCTGTAGCTGAAAAACACCCCCATAGCATAATGCTGCCACCACCATGTTTCACTGTTGGTATTGGTATTGGGCAGGTGATGAGCAGTTCCTGGTTTCCTTCACACATACCGCTTACAATTTACTCCAAAAAGTTAAATCTTGGTCGCATAAGACCAGAGAATCTTCTTTCTCACAGTCTGGGAGTCCTTCATGTGTTTTTGGTAAACTCTATGCTAGGGTTGCACGGTATACCGGTACCAGTATAGTACCGCAATACTAGCGCGTTTAAAACGGTACTATACCAGCATTTAAAAAGAAACGGTACTTTAAAAAGAAAAAAAACGCTGCTAAATTGGTAAATTGGAGCCTGTCTCTTTAAGAGCGGCGAGGCCAGCAGCGAGTGTAACATAGTTAATGCGGGGCGCTCAGAGAAGCACCTTCACTGAGGAGGAGACGTCAGGTAGCAGACAGGCTGGTTCATGGCGAGTGGACGCTGCCGCGGATTACCTGAAGTTTGAAGTGTTGCCTCCGTTAGCAAGACGGACTTTGTAGCATCGCTTTCACTGCGGTGCTTCAGTGTTCAACGGCTCGCCTTCATCATTCGCTTTGAATCCATAATACTTCCAAACTGTACTTTGAGCCCCTACTTTATCAACACGGGCTTTTCCAAAGCCGTCATCTTTTCTTTTTTCCTCTAAAGGACAACTACGCGGACTTAGTGACTTCAGTCAGGAACGACTGGTGCTGATGTTGTTCAGTTATGTCAAAGCAAAAGGAACAAAACCTCTTCCAGCCCTGTAGAAACCTACAGAAGCCTAAATACGACACATAAACGGTTAATAAATACATTTTTAATTTTCTTCAAAGTTATTACAGCCTTAAAATGTTTAAATAAGTTAAAAAAATGGTGACAGAGATGAACGGACTGATACGTTCAATTATTATATCATAATCATTAATACAACTTGACTGATGTTACAATGAAGTCAGTCACACAAACATGATTTTATAGACATGACCTCATACCCATTTAATGTTTCATATCATAAACTATTGGGACACAACTTTAAATTAATTAAAATTTTGAAACACATTAAAAAAATATTCTAAAAGCCTTACAATATGTAATTTATTTAGATAGTTTTACAATTAATTTTTCTAATTATGTCCATATAATGTTTCATGTATGGAATGATTTTGATTTTAATTTGGCATTGCTTTATATTACTGGTTCTCTGTGTTTTAAATTGAAGGTTTTACTTCTTTATTTGATTATTTTAAAATAAAGACTTCAAGAACAATAACACAAATAAAAGAAATAAATATTGAGTTTGGTTTACCTTTTTAAAAAAGTATCGAAAAGTACCGAAAAGTATCGAAATACAAAATGGTATCGGTATCAAAACAGAAATTTGGTATCGTGACAACCCTACTCTATGCAGGCTTTAATGTGTCTTGCACTGACTCTGCCATAAAGCCCCGACTGGTGGAGGCTGCAGTGATACTGACTTTGTGGAACTTTCTCCATCTCCCTACTGCATCTCTGGAGCTCAGCCACAGTGATCTTTGGCTTCTTCTTTACTCTCTCACCAAGGCTCTTCTCCCACGATTGCTCAGTTTGGCTGGACGGCCGGGTCTAGGAAGAGTTCTGGTCGTCCCAAACTTCTTCCATTTAAGGACTATAGAGGCCACCGTGCTTTTTGGAACCTTTAGTGCTGCAGAAACTCTTTTGTAACCTTGTCCAGATCTGTGTCTCGCCACCATTCTGTCTCTGAGCTCCTTGGACAGTTCCTTCCACCTCATGATCCTCATTTGCTCTGACATGCACTGTGAGCTGGAAGCTCTTATATAGACAGGTGTGTGACTTTCCTAATCACGTCCAATCAGTTTAATTAAACACAGCTGGACTCCAATGAAGGAGTAGAACCATCTCAAGGAGGATCAGAAGAAATGAACAGCCAGTCATTTTCTGTACCGCTTATCCAGTTCAGGGTCGCGGGGGTTGCTGGAGCCTATCCCAGCTATTATCAGTTGAAATGAACAGCCTGTGAGTTAAATATGAGTGTCACTGCAAAGGGTCTGAATACTTATGACCATGTGATTTTTCAGTTTTTCTTTTTTAATAAATTTGCAAAAATGTCCTTATTTCTGTTTTTTTCTGTCAAGATGGGGTGCTGAGTTACATTAAAGAGGAATAAAATTAACTCTTTTTATTTTGGCAAATGGCTGCAATGAAACAAAGTGTGAAAACTTTAAAGGGGTCTGAATACTTTCCGTACCCTCTGGAGTTAATGGAGTTAATCTGCTGACTGCAGCCGGTGCATACAAGCTCGTTTTCCATCACCATTTCTGATTGGCCAGCAAGCCAAGAATGCGGGGCTCGACCATTTTGATTGGTGAATAGGTTTGTCATTCAAATGTCAGATACAGAAAAAAAAAAAAAAATCAGACTCATGAGGTTAGGTTATCACAGTAGTTAAAACCTCAATATCAATGTGATAGAGGTTGATCATGCAGCTCCACTTTGCAGAGTGGTGTGGGGGGGGAACCAGCTTCAGCTCAACACTTCTAAAACCAAAGAGTTGGTACTGGACTCGTGGAAACTGCCCTCATCTCAACAAGCAGTCTGCATTGGGGAAGTGTTTATTGACATAGTCACATCCTACAAATACCTGCGTGTCATTTTTGTCAATAATTGGGCTTGTGCACAACTCTGCTACTTCCTAACTTAAGCCAGCTCCTTTGTTACCTGTCTTTCATCGTTGGACGATTTAATTAATCTAGGTGTGCATGACTTCAGCAATCTCAAGGACAATGGCCAGACACACCTGGATTAATCAGTTTGTCCAGTAAATACGGACAGGAGGCAAAGGAGCTGGCTTAAGTTCAGGAAGTAGAAGGGTTCTGCATAAAACCCATTGGACCGGTCCTTAAACACGGACTATCTCAACAGGAGGGGGCAAGCGAGGCTTTGCTTCCTGTGGAAGCTAGCTTCCTTTAACATCTGCAGTAAGCTGCTGCAGATGTTTGATCATTCGGTGGTCGCCAGCCTGCTTCTGAATGTTGTGGTCTGCTGGAGGAGGAGCTGTACCAACAAGAGGAGCACACAACACCACCCACCTTCTGTGCGCTGTCTTCTCACAGAGGAGGAGTACAGTCAGCAACAGACGGTTGTCTCTTAATTGTCCCCCAGACAGACCGAGGAAATAATTTTCCCCTCAGCAGTAAAGTTACACATTTCTCTGGAGGAGCAGTGAGTGGGAGGAGGTATTCATTTATGAGTGACTCTGGCATGGTCATATTCCTTTCTAGGCATTTTTGGGGCCTATCACCGATCGCCGATCAGAGAGTTTTAAAAAACTGATCACCGATCCGATCATGCGAGGAAGCAAATGTATCTATTTAAATAGCTCGTTTACCTGTATTTTTACAGTTTACTGAGTATCATAAAAAGGATTTTTGTTTCTATTTTTTGTCCTGAACTGATTGAGATGAAAAGGTTAAACATCAATAACCTCTAACGGGCAATTAGGTTTAATCAGGACAAACCAAAATAATTTGAGCCAGTGGCACAAATAACAGCCCAACTTAAACAGTCATAACTGAAATAATTTACAGTCAGTGCAAATGAAGGCAGTAATGCTGCTTCAGAAGTTGGGGCTCACATCTGATGATGTCATATCAGTGGTCAAACTAATCGAGTGACTGTTTCCCTCAGAAGAATCTCGACGTGAAAACGAACAACCCGCTTTAGCTCATGTAGTCCGGTATCACCACAGTAGGCTGGAATATATTTGCTGTGGACGCATGCGTCAGCGTCAGGAGCGTTTGTGTACATACCTGCTGCAGCACGCGAGGAGCATGCGGCAACCGAAGCGCTCGACACTGGAGGTCTCTGCGGTCTGCAGTCCGGTTATTTACAGTCTCTGATGGAGACACGGAGACAAACACTCGTGCTGCAACAGTTTAAGGTAAACTGTTGTTTGCGGAAATGCAGGAAATGCGCTGTGTCCTTTCAGTCTAAGAGCTGACATGTTTGCAACCGGCGTCGCCATCATTTACGTGTGGCGTATTTGGGATTGTAAAAACTTTATGTCCAGCACATAGTGACAGAACTCACGACAAAAACGCCACAAAGACATAAAACACATACTAGTGAGTACGTGTCTATTCTGCTTTGTTTGTTTGCTTGTTTTCTAAGTTTAATTGGTGTAAATGAGAGTTTTACTGGAGCAGATTCAAAATGACAATGACGTCATTGATCGGATCGGTGAATGAAAAGTTAAGGACCGATCAGAAAAGATGAAAAAAAAATGTGAGATATCGGCCGATCCAATCAAACCAATCTGATCGGTGGAAAGCCTATTCCTTTCTTGACTGAATAGACCAGGGATGTCCAGCTCCGGTCCTCAAGGGCCACAGTCCTGCAAGTTTTCTATGCTTCCCTGCTCCAGTACACCTGACTCAAAATAATGAGTCATTGTGCAGAACTTCATAGGCTGTTAGATTCATTAAATTGTGTTCGTGTGTTGTGAAGAAGAAAGGGAAATAAAACCCAGGACATTGTTCCTTAAGAACCAACTATGGACACCCCTGGGATAGATGAAGACAGACTGGTTGTACGACTATAAAATCATGATATGTTCATTTGTTAATTTTTTTTAAAATCATTTCATATCTATCTATTTATTGATTTTTAACAATGTTGTTAATCATTTCTTTATATTATCTTAAAGGGGAAGTTCAGGGTCTTTGCCATAGGGCCTCATTTACAAGTGAGCCAGGGTCCCACTTATCACTGGAGACAATTTCAACATATTTCATTCCATATCCAGGAGGTTGCTGATGCTAATGCTAGTGTAAGTCACTAGGAATCTGCTAGCCTGTCATTAAAACCAATCTTATCCACTCTGCAAAACATCCGAGGCAAATCAGCAAGCCTATCTGTGTAAATGCC
Source organism: Atherinomorus stipes (assembly GCA_023101725.1). Lineage (NCBI taxonomy): Eukaryota > Metazoa > Chordata > Actinopteri > Atheriniformes > Atherinidae > Atherinomorus > Atherinomorus stipes. The sequence goes on along the minus strand of JALJCO010007662.1, from coordinate 222,616 downwards.
TTGTTAAACTAGTAAACTCATGTGTTAAACAAGTAAAACTAGCCTTGCATGACAAATGTTACATTACATAATGAGCAACTAGTTTCTTACCAGCTGCAGCACACTTCCAGGTGGTAGTGTTACTTCCTTCATCAGTGTATTCCAGTTAATAGAGATATGGTGACAGTGAGTTTGATGAAAAAAGTTCGAAATCGTCTTCAAAATCCGACATATCCTCATGCCTTTCAGATATAGCCATAGTTTTGACTGTATATTTGTGTAATCAAATCCCTTCATGCACGTCGCAGCAGATGACATCACTCCGTTGCCAAATACAGGAAGTAAAACTTTGTAAAGTGTCTCAGCAACAATCAAAATTCAACAAAGTTCAAGGTCAGTTTTATTTGTAACATTATTCTGTTAACATAGCCTTTACACAGATAGTCTTAAAGACACACAACGTAACTTTTAGACCTTAAAAATCTGCGTTTCTGACTCGTTTTGATGGCACACCAACATTCATTTTGTGCATTTTTGAGCCGTCACTGCCCAGAGGCGTCCCGGGGCTCAGAAACAGCAGTATGTAAGATTCCCATCCGGGACGCAACTGTGACGTTGCAGCCGACTATTGGCTGCAGCACCGCGTCACTCACTAGCAACCGGATGTAAACCAGGGATCAACCCCGTGATTGTGTTGAACGCACATCATGTCGGATTCGGTAAGGAAACATTACAGGAGGAAGAGAGGAAAAGGAAGAGAGGAAGGGACAGAACAAGAGTCGAGATAAGACTGTCTTTTACTGGCTGGAGTGAATCACGGTGCAGGTATGATACAAGATGGTTGCTAGTTTAGTCGCCGATAGGGGATGCGTCACTGAGAAAACTGCTAAAGGTTCTGTTGTGTGTCTTTAAGTTAAATTATTAGCCTCAGATGTTCTGTGGAGAGGTTAAGATTGTTTTTAATGACAGGCAAGCAGATTCCTATTGACTTACACTAGCATTAGCATCGGTGACCTCATGGAACTAGAATAATGGAATGAAGTATGTTGAAACTGTCTCCAGTGATAAGTAGTATCTTGGCCCACTCGAAGATGAGGGCCTATGTCAAAAATCCTAAACTTCCCCTTTATGATTGTTTGAAGGGTTCTGTTAGCATATATGAGCAGCTGGTGTCACAAATTTCTTTCTGATCAACAAAGTTTAGCTTATCTTATCATATCTTACCTCCCATCAGTGTTTCCCAACTCCGGTGTCAGGACCCACTGCCCTGCATGTCTTCGATGTGTTCCTACTCCAACACCTGATTCAGATCTATAAACTTCCTCATCAAGTTCTTTGCAGGCCTTTTAAAGAGCTGTTCATTTGATTCAGGTGTGAAAAATTAGGGTTGCCTCCAAGATATGCAGGGCAGTAGGTCTTGTGAACTGGAGTTGGGAAACACTGCCTTATATCATCTCAACTTGTCTCTTTTCATCTCATCTCAACTTATGTCAGCTGGGTGTCCAGCTCCAGTCCTCAACGGGCCACAATCCTACAGGTTTTCTATGCTTCCCTGCTCCAATGCACCTGACTCATAATGATTTTTTGTAACAATTTTGTTAATCACTTCTTTATATTGACTTAATTATTGTATGAAGGGTTCTGTTAGTAAGAGCAGCTGGTGTCAAGAATTTCCTTCCGGATCAACAAAGTTGATCTTATTTTATCTCCTCATATCTCAACTTATCTCATGTCATCTTATCTCAACTTTTTAAAATCATCTCAATTATCTCTTCTCATCTTATGTTATCCCATCTTATCTCAACTTATATTATCTAATATAAACTTATCTCAGTTTATCTTCTCATGTCAACAAAACAAAGTCCACAAAAATTTGTCAATATTCCTCCATACTGCTCATCCAATGTAATCCAAGTATCCTGAGTGGGTAGCGTCCAGAATTTACTCAAAACGACATAATTTAGTATATTTTTAGAGCCTAGACAGTACTGCATCTTACTTTCACGAAGCACGCAAATGTGCGTTCACGAATCTACGCAAGCCTCGGCGTTCAGAGCCTGCTCTGCCATTAATGCAAGCGTAGAAGAAGAAATTAGCTGTTTACATTGTGCTAAGAGCGCCAGAGCTGCAGACAAACACAAGAGGGGTTGGATATTGATTTAAAACAAAGAAAGAAAGAGAGAGAAAACGCGCTATCTCGTCTGCCGTGGCTTCCGTAGTTTCGTGAACGTGCATCGGCGTGCTTGCTAGAGATGCAATGTAGTACTGTTTAGGCTCTAAAAATATAATAAATTGCGTAGTTTCCAGTAAATTCTGGACGCTACCCACTCAGGGCACTTGGATTACATTGGACAAGCAGTATGTAGGAATATTGACAAGTTTTTGTGCACTTTTATGGACCTTTTGGCTCGGACCCCGGCAAACTCCATTATATAAAAGTTGGGGGAAAGCAAGAAGCCTTCCTAAACGCTGGCTGCATTTGTGATATTAAAAAAGTGCTCCAGAGTCTTGCTCACCATGAGGGTAAGTGGAAAATAAAGTAACACATTCTGTGGGTGAACTATTCCTTTAAAGTTGTGAAAGTGCTCAATCAGTAGACTTTTTAAAATCATCTCATAACTAATGCAAGTTATCTTTTCTTCTGTCCCTGTCTGGGTCAGGCTCAGATCTGACCGGCATCCACCTGTTGGTGCACCGCGGTCGGACTCATGACAGGTGGGGGCCGGTGAAACATCTTTTGGTGGCAGGTTTCATCTTGGACCACTTCTTCTTGACCCATTGGCTAAAGAATCGTGACGTTGCTATCGGATGTGGTTATTAATAAATTTCATTACTAATAAAACAAATAAACCATATCAGCCAGGCCTACATTGAGACTTTTATTATTATCTCAACTGGTTGTTCAACACCGGCGAGGTCGGCTGATCCTCTTCTGTGCAACATTTTTGTGCACGTCTCTGACTCCGGTTTTTAAGCTGCCAAACAGCTCCTCTTTATTCTTTCCCACCTCACAAATGAGGAATTCTGTCTTGATACCCCCAAAAGTTTCTTTTTTGGCAGAATCTTTCCTCTCCATGGTTCAACCTCGCTGGGCGAAGCCTCATAATCATGCATGTTAAAGGGTGTAACCGTGGGCGTGACATTTAAATGACGATGGATTTCAGGTGTGGCATTTATCAAGACTCTTTTCGTACGACAAGATTGGTACGATATGAACATTTTAATAAATCACATGTGGGTCGTATCGTACGATCCTTTTTACAATCAGATGTGCAACCATTTCTACGCTCATTTAATAAATGAGGGCCAAAGTACATTTCACATCACTAGACACTGCTTGCAAACACATTTGTGTTGTGATGCATTTGTTGTGTGCAAAGTGGTACACACATGCTGCACACTTTGAACATAATTTACACATTTTATTTTAATCAATTCATCAATTAGCAGTGGTGTGACAGGGACAGGCAAATCATAAGCCTGGAAAGAATAACAGAAGCAGTTAAAGGTTGAATATGGAATGCGGACAGTACAGCAACATCACGTGTGTCTCGGTTGTAGTTGCAACGGCAGAAAAACAACTCCAGCCGTTTGGGTGCCAGGCTCACTGCCGATATGCATGTGACCAACAGTCTGCAGCATGTCCAACAAGTAACGCAGAGAAGTTTATAACTGACAGCTAATGTTAGCCACGTTAGCAAACAAGCTAGCTTACCGATCCAGGAGGAAAGTCGCCATTTCCGTGCTTTGATGTCATGGAAAACGTTTATGTGGGTCCATTTAGTGAAGTCTTCACCTAAATTTACTCCAGGTTTTGCTCTTCTCAGGTCACTCCTCCTCAGAGACAGATATCAATATCTCCAGGGCTCTGAAGCAGCTGCTTCACTCGTCGTCTCCACTGTTTCCCCCTGTAGCAGTCTAACTGTGCCCAAAATATTATTGCCACACAGAGATCGTATTTGGCAGCCCTCAATAGCGGCGTGTATTAGCTTATAGATGGAAATATAATGCCATTATCGAACCCGTTATCGAAATTGTAATTTACAATTAGGCCAAGCATCATTTTATGCATTCATATAGCCTATTTACACAAGCGCTACACACAGTCGAGAGGATGTGTAGAGTTTGTTAGTAGCTATGAACAGATCAGAGCTACTAAAATGTTGATGAATGCGAGATTCACATAAATTTACGTCTATGAACAGTTGACACACAAATTCACTCAGCTCACGTTTCATGAATGAGGCCTAATGACTCAAAATTGATTCCACCCTTTGCTAATGAGGGAACCAGTATAGCCAGGTGTGGAAGCTGTCAGAGGTCAAGGTTTTGCCGAGGAAATCAGCGAGGAAGACAAAGTACGCATAAGAGGTGGTCGCGGAGTTATAGAACATTAATTTCAGACAAAATCTGTGCAACTATGATCAACCATGTCATGTTACAGTAGTTGTTTCGCCCGGGAGAATGTGGCCTGTGATGTGGATGAGGTTCTGTGGCCTGACCTATTTGGAAGACATGAAGCTGTGGCGTATTGACTTTACTGTTTGCTCATGATCAACTTCTTTTTATTTTCTTAGATTTGTGTTTGTTCAGTGAGTGTGTAGTCCATCACGGGAACAGTCGGGGTTGTTGAGTGGCACTTGTACAAAATGGAAGCATAATTCAAGAACAGTAAGGCCAGAGCTCAAAAAAGCTTCTTCTGCTTTTATACAATTGGGTAAGTTAAAAAAAAACTTCACTCACCCACAGTAAGAGCAGAGTGAGGTGCCAGCAGGATGTACAGGTGGTTACACTCCCACACAAGAGACCACTAAGATGTCCTCAAACAATGAATGAGTTGGTTTACATATCTAATCTAGTTTGACTCTAATCTTAGCATAGCGATACCTGCTATGCTAATGAGATTAAAAAGGTAACAATCAGAATACCACTTGATGGAGATTGAAAAGTTAATAGCAGAAAACTAGTTAAAACAACAGATGTTGACAACACTAGTTGCATAGAAGATTTTTGCTTCCAGGATATACTCTGTAATATATTCTGTATATTTATAAGAATAGACTAAAGTAAATTTTCTTTTAACTGGTATTAAATTAGGTAGCTGACTTTGTATTTAGCTTCTGCCACCAAAAGACCTGAATATTTAGCTAAAGCAAAAAGCTGATCAGCTGCATTTGTTTCTTATCAAAATTACCTGCTACTTGGGTAAAAAATAAAAATATATAAATCGTGATGGGGTCATTGAGCTGCATCCTCCTCAGTATCAAAGTTCAGCTTGTTTTGAAGGCTGTAAAATGAACATTTTAGGGTTTATTCAACATACAATCAGTTAATCACTTACGAAGCAAAAAGTCTGTCAAGGTATTTACCCCAAATCATAAAAAACGACGATAGAGCTTAAATATTCTAAGTTAGTATTTAACTGAGCCCATTTTGCTTATGAAGGAGCTGTGGGATGTGACTATTTCCTAAGTAGGATGTGGTGTTTCGTAATCTTGGCCAATCACACGCAGTCTTGTCTCTTAACAGTAGAGAAAACATCAGCGTTCTTCTCATTCAACTGGAGATTGTGAGGATGACTTCTGTACAGCTGCTCTTCTGTCTAACGTGTCTGTTTTTAGGGGAAATGGGTGAGTTGTGATTCTGTTGCTGTCATGCAACTTTTTAAAATGCAAATATTCCAAATATGCAGAAGTTTCTCTGAATTCTGTGCAACTTTTTTTGATTGTGTGTGTTTTTATTCTGATTTCTCTTCAGTCCATCTGACATCGTCCGTATCTGTGCGACAAGTGAGCGGTTTTATATCAGTTGATGTTGGTGAAAGTCTGACTTTGCAGTGTGTCTATGAAGGTACTGATTCAGCATGGCTTTTCTGGTACATTCAAAGACTTGGACAGAAACCATGGCTCATCTCAAAGTTTTATTTGTATGATACAATATACACATTTTATAATGAATTTAAAAACAATTCACGCTTTACTAATAAAATAGAAAAGAATTCATACAATTTAAAGATATTAGATCTAAAACCATCAGACTCAGCTACTTACTACTGTGCTGCTAGCTATGCACAGGTCACGACTTTTGCAGAAGGTTCGACAGTCAGAGTAAAAGATTCAGGTTCTGGCATCCAAGCTTCAGTCCATCAGTCAGAATCTGAGACCATCCAGCAAGGAGGCTCCAAGAATCTGAGCTGTACAATACATACTGGGACCTGTGATGGGGAACACAGTGTTTACTGGTTCAAAGACTCTGGAGAATCCCATCCAGGACTCATTTACACCAATGGAGGCAGGAATGATCAGTGTGAGAGAAGCCCCGACACAAAAACAAACACCTGCGTCTACAAGCTGCCGATGCAGAACCTGAACATGTCCGATGCTGGAGCCTACTACTGTGCTGTTGTCTCATGTGGACACATTCTGTTTGGAAACGGGACCAAACTTGAATTCCACGGTGAGTGAACATCCTCATTCAGTGGACAGATGTTTGTTTTTCATTCATGTTTATGGAAGAAGACTGAGCCCAGTTTCTTTTACAGATGTTGACTCTTTGGTCTTGGTGTATTTATTAAGTGGAGCTTTGACAGTCACCTCCATCCTGAGTGCTATTCTAATGTTTTTTCTCTACAAGAGGAACAACTGCCAGTCACCAGGTAACTGTTACTGTACAAGACGAACAATGCAGCTGAATTTTACTGAGTCTGTCTGGTGGTTTGGGAAGAACATTGCACTGCCATGAGTGTCTATGGCCCTTATTTACTAAGAATTCAGATAAAGAGCGCTAATTTGTTTGCAGTGGTCATAAATTGCGTGCACTCTCTTCAGAGTTTGCGTGTGATCTACAAAGATTACACACGCAATTGGTAACAGGTGCAAACAGCAGTATTTAAATAAGGATTTAAGGTGCGCTAGTACTTTGCCATGGAAAGGTTTAGACGAGCATGTGGTAAATGCAAAATGAAATTTGACCTGAATGAGATAGTTCCAGAGATATAATATGAGGCAAATAAAAAAATAGAATATAAGATCAATTAAAAACTATATATATATATAAAAAAAAATGCAGTAGGTTTCCCTGTGGATCGTAAGAACAGGCCACTTTATAAGGACATGGATAAGGAGACGCTGTTGAAGAGTGCAAATTCTTTGGCACAATACCAGGTGCTGGACCTGCGTAATTTGCCTCCACGCTAGTAATGAAAAAGGCGGTCATGTTTAACTGATGTCCGGTTAATGGAAAATTCGGAGAGAATACCCCAGATAGAGCAGTCAGAGGACAGCGGCGTACAGCTGTCCCACAGACATTGGAGTAAGTCTTGAAGGTGGAATGCCAATATTTCCCAAATTTTGGGCAAGTCTGAAATGTGTGCAAGAGTGTTGCAGTGTTATTATTTCAATAAGCTTCTGCAGTGTCACATTTATTTCCCAGAGTTGCCTTATTTAATTCTGGTGTGGATAACGGGACAGTCGGACCATCAGTGAGCCTTCTACAGTGCATCCTGAAGTTTCTTAATAGAGTTCAGGTCTGGACTCTGGTGGTTGAAGCCTGGGACACACTGTGCATTGCATACATTGTTGCTCGCAGCTCCAACTCAAATTGTGCGAATCAGTCGCAGAGTTCAAAAGTTTACAGCTTGCGATGTCTGTCCTCATGCTGTAAGAAACCGACACTCAGATGCGAGCTGACTACTCACACTGTGCGTCCTCAAAGACACGTTGGGGTCTCGAACAATCCCGACATGCAAAGCAATGAATATAGCCAGTAGTAGCAGAAGAAGAAAACGTAGAAGAAGAAGGAGCAGAAGAAGAAGAAGAAAACAGCAACAACAGCAGCAGCAGCAACATTATGCTATCACCAAAAAAACAGCGCTGCCTTGGCGATTTGCAATCTTTGTGAAGAATTCGCCGAAAATGAAAGGCAACATCGTCGCGTGTGAACGAGGAATTGTCTGACCAGACGTGGGCTGTACAGTCTGCCGGTTTTACAATAAGATCTCAGTCCAAATGACACGCCGGGTCTCCATGCTGCCTCTGGTTTACTTCCATTTTTTGTTTTGCGCATGCGAAATGTGAAAATCTCAGAGGAAAGAGTTCTCAGTCTGGACATGTCGCCGTTTTAACATGCAATTCACTCACAAGCCACGACCAAAATATCTTAACAGGTTTGATTTTCCTGCGACTCACAATTTCTGATTGTGAGCTCGTCGTGAGGTGCCAGTCGCCTCTCGTGACCCCCTAGTATACTGCACGATGCCCGACACACGATTTGGCCAAGAGTCAGCCCGATCGCCAAACTCGTCGCACAACTGGAAAATCGGCTCAAAAACGCCCAAAAATCACACAGGGTATGCCGGGCTTAATCCATGTGTGAAAATGATGTGTCATGCTCCCTGAACCACTCTTTCACAATTTGAGCCATCAAATTACAATTGTGATCTTGGAATATGGCCAATGACCATTAGGAGAGAAAAAATCCATTGAAATAAATAAACGTGTAAAAATAAACTTCTCTTTGTTTCATAAGCAGAGACTCCAGAAAGAGTTCCAGCTCCTTCCACAGCAAACACAGAGGTGAATGTCATTTTTCTTACTAGATCTATTTTGAGTTGTCTTTTTCCTTTTCTGTTCTGAGATGTTGTCGTTCCACATTTTGTTTCCAGGTTTGCTGGGACAGAGACGACCTCAATTATGCTGCTGTAAGTGTGAACCTGCTCAGCAGTTCAAGAAGACAAAGGAACAACACTGACACTGAATGTATTTACTCTCATATAAATGCATAGATGTTTCAATGATATTTCACCGTGTGCATATAGGGAAGTATTTTTAATCTTTTTGGAAACTTCATGTAGATGTAGATGTTTGTAGTGTTTCTGTGATCGTAGGTAACGACACACTGAGGAAGCTCTGCTGTCTGATGATTTTATCTCTGTGGTGTAAAGGATGGCTTTGGTGACAGTTACTGCTGCTTTCTTCTTTTCTTTCTCCTTTCTTCTCATGTTACATATGAATACTTATATGTGGACCAACTAGTGAGATGTGCTAGTAATATACTGTATGACTCATTGAAGTGTCACAAGCTCAAACAACAAAGTTTGTTCATATGAAATTGTAAAATATCACATGCATAACTCCATATAAAGATTGGTGAACAGATGTTGCCTGTATAATTATATATTGTTGCATACTGTGGCTGTGTAAAAGAGAATTTATGTTTATTACATAGACTGTCCACGGGCAAACTGTATATGTGCATACAATAAAAACATATACCAAAAAATAAAACCTGAACAACTTGCTGCTCTGAGGGATTTCATCTTAAAAAAGGAAGTTTGCGTCACTTCCATGTTTTTCGGATTGGTTCTCTCCAGTTCAATTTGTTCCTGTTAGTCCCGCCTCTCGTCTCGAGTTGAAAATCAGTCTCCAACAGACAAAACTCAGATTAACTTGCCGTGTATCTAATACATGGCAATAGTCAGGCTGGTGTACCAGGCTAGTGTCTTGCCCAAGGGCACTTTGGCATGTAGTCTTGGGGAAGCTTGGAATCAATCCACCAACCCTCTGGTTGACATGGGACTGCTCTTCCACTTGAGCTACAACTGACCATCGTTTCCAGCTCACATCTTTAAAACACAAGTATGTTTTTGCCCAATAGATCAGCAGGTTTACAGACCCCCCCCCTTTTCAGCCGACGATTAAATGTGGGCTGAATCCCAAGTTCTGGTGAGCTCCATGGGACCTTAAAAACCAAAAAATATGATTGGAAGTCAATAGAGAGAAAATAATTATCTTCTGGTCCCAGTCGTTCTCTCTCTTGGATTTCAGATATGTTGGTTATGAATTTGAAAAAATAAAATACAATGAAGAATTTTGATTATTTCAGGTTTTACTTGAAGCCGCTTTGTGGACTACAACTCTAATGATGAATGATGACATCACTCCCTGCGACTGGTGTGAACAAGACTGACCATCAATCTATTGGCGTAATTTTAAAACACTTTACATGTCCTGACTTACAATTGTTTTTGACATCTGTCTATGCTCTTTTCCTGCTCTTGAAAAAAAGCAGTGACGTGCTAGAGTAAAATCGCCATGTTAGTGTACCTTGGACAGCTGGTGTCCACAAAGTGTCTTCAAGCAAAACCTGAAATAATCTAAAAACTTAGTGTATATAAAGAAATTTTCTTTGCACCACAAATTTTCATCTAAATCCATGATTAACATGTCTCGAATCCAGGGAGAACAACTAGGACCAGAAGATAATTATTTTCACCCCATTGACTCCTATTCATATTTTTTCTAAGGTCCCATCGGGGGGCATAGATGGGGTGACTTCAGCTCCTCATAGGTTAGGTGGTAGGGGAGACATACTGTACTAGCTTTTTCAATATTTTCTCAGTGTTATTAAGAACCAGCAGGATGCCGCAGAGTTGGGCCGCCCAATACTACCACTGAACATTTAGTATATTCAGGCATCCTCAATCGTAAGGGAGATGTAATAAGGACAGCCGAAGCCTGGTCCATCTGTATATTTATACAATAACAACAGTTTTCACTCTTTGTGAGTGGCTTTGATTAGATAAAAACAGGAATTTTTAAAGGTCGGTTTAACACAAAATGAAGCTTATAGCATGTTAACCAAATGTTAACCAAAACCTTATTGTTAAAGTAAAGGGAAAATAATGTATTATTGGCTTACAGATAAACAATGTGTTTCAGTTATTCAGTTTAAACAAGCATCAACATGCTTTTTCTTCAGAAATGTAGTCTTGCATGTTGTGCGTGCAAGAAGGCCGAGGCAGTTGAGTGCATTACTTTGTTTTCTCTGGAACAACTGTACCTGCTGATTCTAGGTCTTTCCATGAGTGGTCCTGAGTTGTTGGAGAACCTTTCTGATTATTGTTCTGACTCCTCTGTCTGAAATCTTGCGAGGAGCATCTGGCCGTGGCCACTTTATGACGATGCAGTGTTCTTTCCACTTCCGGATGATGGTCCCATGGTGCTCACTGGAACTTTCAGAAGTTTAGAAATGCACCTGGAACCAATGGCTTCGTATGTTTGCAATAATTACATTGTGTAGGCCTTTAGACAGCTCTTTGCTTTTACCCATCACGGTATGCTTCTTGTCTGACACCTTGGTGATGAGAAACATTTTTAAAGGCATCAATCAGGACGGTCTTGGTGAAAGATTCTCATTTTGGAAGGGAAGATGAGCCCAAAGTTGATATTCAGCTCCTTAAGATCTTGCTTCACTATCAGCTTATCTTGATAATTGAGCAATTTCCTGATGACAGCTTGGGAGGGGGGGGGGGGGACATTAAGATTTTGATGACCTGGTAATATATGGGCCCACTCGATGATGAGTGGATTTGGGAATATATCTGGACCCAGGATCTTGGGCAGCCAGTTTTACAGAAACAGCGTGATGTCTCCCTTTTCAGATCTCTCAGGTAAACCGATGAGCCTAGTATTGTAGTCAAGATCAAACCACCAAAACCAATACATTACCAAGACATTACCAATACCAATATTATCGAAATCAAGCACCAAGACCAAGACATTACCAAGACCAAGAATTACCAAAACCAGGGACAGAGACCAAGACGGCTCTGAGACCAACACATCACCGAGACCAAGCACAGAGACCAAAACACTACCGAAACCAGGGACTGAGATCAAGACATGACCGAGTCCTGTACAATGGCTTGATCTTGGTAACACCTTGGTCTCCGTTCCTGGTCTTGGTGTAATGTCTTGCTCTTGGTGATGTGGTCTTGAGTACAACACGAAATGACCCTTAGATCTGATCTCCGACCTCTGCTTTTAAGATTGTCTATCTTTAGGCAGAGCTCAGAAATGTTCCTGTGGACTGATGTTTCTTTGCTTACGAGTATGGAGATATTATATTCAGTCTTATGCATGTGTGACAGTGGGGGGTCCTGTGACTATGCCTCTGATAGATCATGCACCCCGGCTACTTGGCCACAGGGGTATCCCTTTGGCTAAGTGGTCAGTGTGCATGACTCTCACCCAGGAGTTTGGGGATCAAACCTGATGTGGGCCCTCTGTTCCGTACCTTGCTACACAAGACTAGGCCGAGGTGTGTCTCTCTGAGAAATCAGCAATTGTTTATGCAACTGAGCCAAAGAGAGTGCTTTGAAAGAGTAAATGTCTCCTACAATACTTGCAGCGCAATAAAGATTGCTGACAGCATTTTCTCCATTAGCTTGATCATTAGCATTAGCTTCTTTAACCTTTTCCTTGAGCGGTGCACCGCTACCGCCATCCTCCTCTCCGCCGTTTTTATTTTTTTTCTTTGTTTAGATTTGTGTTTGCTCTGCAAATGTGCAGTCCTTCACAGGAACAGTCTGGGTTGTTGAGTGGCACCCATATGAAATGGAAGTGTAATTAGAGAACATAAAGACCAGAGATGAAAGTTTGGTTTCCATTCACACTGACGCCATGACTGGAAGCCTCCTTTCTTCTTGTTTTCATATCAACAGATGAGTTATAAATAAATTCACCTACCCATCTTCACCCAGAGTTTCATGTATGAGCAGCTACTGAGGTGCTGGCAGGATGTAGAGGTGGTTACACTCCCACACAAGAGACCACTAAGATGTCCTCAAGCAGTGAACAGTTGGTTTATATATTTAATCGAGTTTGGCTCTAATCATATCATAGCAATACCAGCTTTGCTAATGAGGTTAAAAAGGCAGTAATCAGAATACAACTTGATGGAGATAGAGAAGTTAATTAATAGCAGGAAACCAGATTAAACAACAGATTTAATGTTGATAACACGAGTTGCATAGAGAAGTTTGATCTTCCAGGATGTACTCTGTAATGTATTCTGTATATTTGTAAGAATAGAAAAAAGTAATTTTTTTGTTAATTGGTATTAAATTAGGTAGCTGACTTTGATTGTATTAAGCTTCAGCCAGCACAGAACTGAATATTTAGCTGAAGCAAAAATCCGATCAGCTGCTTTTGTTTGTTGTCAAAATGACCTACTTGAATTTTTTTAAGTAGGTTTTGTAAAAAGTGATGTCATTGAGCTGCATCCTCCTCAGTAACAAAGTTTGTGTCATATTCTTTGCTGTCCAGCTTAATTTGAATACTGTAAAATGTACGATTTAGGGTTTATTCAACATTTTAACAATAATTTAATGGCATAATACACAGAAAAAAATATTTTATTTACCCTGAATTTTAAAATAAAATGATAAAGAGCTTAAATATACCAAATTTGTTTTTAACTGAGCCCATTTTGCTCATGAACGAGTCTTGGAAGAATTTGACTGTTTCCTTATTAGGATGGGGTGTTACTTAATGTTGGCCAATCAAACGCAGTCTTGTCTCTTATGAGTAGAGAGAACATTATCGTTCTTCTCATTCCACTCGAGATTGTGAAGATGACTTCTGTACAGCTGCTCTTCTGTCTAACATGTCTGTTTTTAGGACAAATGGGTGAGTTGTGATTCTGTAGTTGTCATTCAACTTATTAAAATGCAATTATTTCAAATATGCAAAAGTTTCTCTGAATTCTGTGCAACTTTTTTGATTGTGTGTGTTTTTATTCTGATTTCTCTTCAGCCCATCTGACATCGTCCGTATCTGTGCAACAAGTGAACAATTTTATATCAGCTGATGTTGGTGAAAGTCTGACTTTGCAGTGCATCTATGAAGAGAATGATTCAGATTTGTTTTTCTGGTACATTCAAAAACTTGGACAGAGACCACGGCTCCTCTCTAAATGCCTTGTGTATAGTACTAAATACACATGTCTTAATGAATTAAAGGACAATTCACGCTTTACTTTTCAAATAGAAAACAATTCATACAATTTAAAGATATTAAATCTAAATCTGTCAGACTCAGCTACTTACTACTGTGCTGCTGATGATGCAGGAGCCTTGACTTTTGCAGAAGGGACGACAGTCAGAGTAAAAGGTTCAGGTTCTGGCATCCAAGCTTCAGTCCATCAGTCAGAATCTGAGACCATCCAGCCAGGAGGCTCCAAGAATCTGAGCTGTACAATACATACTGGGACCTGTGATGGGGAACACAGTGTTTACTGGTTCAAAGACTCTGGAGAATCCCATCCAGGACTCATTTACACCAATGGAGGCAGGAATGATCAGTGTGAGAGAAGCCCCCGACACAAAAACAAACACCTGCGTCTACAAGCTGCCCATGAAGAACCTGGACATGTCCGATGCTGGAGCCTACTACTGTGCTGTTGTCTCATGTGGACACATTCTGTTTGGAAACGGGACCAAACTTGAAATCCACGGTGAGTGAACGTCCTCATTCAGTGGACAGATGTTTGTATTTCATTCATGTTTATGGAAGAAGACTGAGCCCAGTTTCTTTTACAGATGTTGACTCTTTGGTCTTGGTGTATTTATTAAGCGGAGCTTTGACAGTCACCTCCATCCTGAGTGCTATTCTAATGTTTTTTCTCTACAAGAGGAACAACTGCCAGTCACCAGGTAACTGTTACTGTACAATACGAACAATGCAGCTGAATTTTGCTGAGTCTGTCTGGTGGTTTGGGAAGAACATTGCACTGACATAATATATCTGTGTGTGGGAATGAGAGGTTATTGCGTGTTATCGCATGGCCTGGTGTTAATAAGAGGCTGCACGGTGGTGTAGTGGATAGCACTGCATCCTCACAGCAGAAGGTGAATCTGAGTGTTTTGTTTGTCTGTGTTGGCTCTGCCATGGACTGATGACCTGCAGGGTGTGCCCCACCTCGCCTGCTAATTGCTGGGAACGGCTCCAGCTTCCCCATGACCCTGAACTGGAAAAAAGTTGTATTAAAAAAAATGGACATATTAATGAATCTACTCCACCAGATTATTTAAATTTCCATGTTCCTAGGACTACAGGCAGAGGAGGAGTTCTGGCTGCTATCTTCCAGTCAGGGCAATAGATCAGTCCCAGACCTAAGAGTAGTTACAATTCTTTTGAATGTATAACTCTAAAGCCCTTTCTAGACTTGCGCTGGAAAGCAGTAATAGTGCAGACTTTGTTCTTTATACCAGTTGCATTCAGACATGCGTTCAGCTCTTTTACCTCAGAGATGTTGCAGACATTTTCCAGCTGGTCCCCATGTTGTAAGAGCAGAAATGTTGGGGCATGTCATTTTGGCGGAACGCACATGAAAATGTTCTGGACAGAGTTGAAGGGAGAGTAGTATAAAGTAGTTTTTCTTTAATACTTTAATAATTACCTTTATATTGTATCTATTCATTGAATACTCATATGAGATCAGAATGCATATTTACTCAGATAAGGTATGCTTAAAGGATAAGTTTCTTTTTTTTCAACCTAGACCTTATTTCTAGGAGTTTATGCGTGTATTTACTTACTGGTCAAGTTTCTGCATCACTTTGAGTCCTTTGGAAGATATTACGTTAAGTCACGGTTCACTAGACATCCTGTAAAATGGCAATAATGGGGCAGCCATTATATAAGACATTATCTGCAGCAAAATTCCTTGATTTTCGCCAATACTTTTAGTATAATGAATGAACGAACGAGTACTATTGTCCAGCGAGTCCAGATCTAGCTTTCCATTAGTTATCAGGGTGATCTAGACACTTTTCGGGGCCACATGTTCACGATGCGCGCTTCTGTAGTACAGCTGAGACAAACAGTTTGCTGCCCAGACAACAACAAAAACACAATTTTTGCAAAACTCTGAACTCACAGGACAATAGTACTCGTTCGTTCAATCATTCTACTTAAGGCATTGATGAAATTAAGGAGTTTTACTGCAGATAATGTCTTATATAGTGGCTGCCCCGTCTCCACCATTTTACAGGAAGTCCACCGATGGGCGAGTGAACATAATATCTTCCAAAGGACCCCAAAGTGATGCAGAAACTTTACCGGTAAGTAAATGGACATATTTACTCCTAGAAATAAGGTCCAGGTTGAAAAAAAAGAAAGTTATTCTTTAAGAGAAAGAAAGTCTGAGATAAAACATGAACATGAAAGATTGGAGGGTGATGTTAGTTCTAATTGACAGTGTTCCAATTATAGTATATGGTGGTGACTTTATCTCTTAGTACTGTTCGTCACTCTCATGGTGCCAACTTCAACATTCAAACAGAACCTTTCACAGCTTTCTCTAAATGTGAACATAAAAAAGGCAGTAAACACTTAAATTTATAGGATAACAATCATAAAAGGTTCATTTCTTGCTGAAATTTCATTTTACATTAACCTTTGCGGTTCAGATATATGTTGAGTTTTGAAAATAGTCCCATCCCCCGTTTTGTACATGCAAGCTTTAACTTAAGGACATCAGTTCAGTCAATGAGAATGACTTGAATAACAGAAGACAACTACAAGTTGAACACACAGACGTAAGTTCTGTGTCCAAAACTTGTACTATTACAGTAAGTGGAGTTTAAGAAATAAAATCATCGGAGTTAACGTTATGGGACTGTTTTTACAGTAGGGTTTTTTTTTTTGTTTTTGGACAGGCAATGTACTCTATGATTAAAATTAAACTAAATTAAATCTTAGTTATCCACCTGAGGTCTCACATAGCAATAAAATCAAGCATATTTGACAACATAGCCATGGCCACAGATTACTATATTTTCTAATGATGTCACCAATTGGACTTTGTAGATTTTGGCTTTTCTTTAAATTAAAAAAAAAAAAACCTCTTTGTTTCATAAGCAGAGACTCCAGAAAGAGTTCCAGCTCCTTCCACAGCAAACACAGAGGTGAATGTCAGTTTTCTTATTGGATCTATTTCCAGCTGTCCTTTTCCTTTTCTCTTCAGTGATGTTATCAATCCACATTTTGTTTCCAGGTTTGCTGGGACAGAGACGACCTCAATTATGCTGCTGTAAGTGTGAACCTGCTCAGCAGTTCAAGAAGACCAAGGAACAACAGAGAGACTGAATGTGTTTACTCTTATACATGATCCATGGAAGTTGTAACGATAGTTCAAAGCGTGTATATAGGGAGGTATTTCCGAATCTTTGTGGGAACTTCATGTACAGTTGTCCTCAAAATTTTTTATACCCTCCAATTAAAAAAGGAATAAAGGTGTCAGTGAAAAGTAACAATAAAAATTTCTATGAAAATCATGACATGATTTTGAATTGGGGTTTGAAAGATATATTAAAAGCAAACAGAAAAAATAAAACAAGCAAACAAGCATGATGGGGCTCTGAAGCTAAAATTTTGTCGAGCAACACTTTGAGGAAATCACTGCAATCAAGTGTTTTCTGTAACGTTCAAAAAGCCTTGTGGACACTTGTGGACAGGTATTTTGGTCTACTGTTAATGGGAAGGGTACACGAATGTGTCTGGAACAGTTTTGTTTGTTTTTTTTTGTGATTATTTACCAAAAAATTCAAAGAAAATATTTTATCACACTAAATTATCTTTTTTTTAAAAATTTATTTTTAGTTTCTTTGGTTTCTTGTTATTTGAATTACTGTTGTGAATTTAACCTTTTGTTTAATTGGAGGGTGTGAATAATTTTGATGACGACTGTAAATGTAGATGTATTTGTAGAGTAGCGACACTGAGGAAGCTCTGCTGTCTGACTATTTTATCTGTGTGGTGTAAAGGATGCCTTTGGTGCAAGCTACTCCTGCTTTCATTTTTTCTCTCTTACATATGCACATTTATATGTACAATAACTTTCCTTGGATTTTAAAGTACATTTATTTTCATGATCAAGATTACTGATCAAATGAATCCATTTATGATCACTTGATCCAGTTCATGGCAGTGGTTTGTTTATATTACTCCTCTACAGGCAGCAGAGCTATGCAGTAAAATAAAAGTCCTTTTCTTGTATTGTGCATCATTTGGTTTGATCAAGAGCTCTGAAGACATTCCTCTTGTGTAGCACAATAACAGTTGTGTTGAGTTACAGTTAAAGGTTGGAGCTGGCCATTTAACCCTTTTAGCTGTGTGTGTATTATTTTGGCCACTTCTAAACAGTGGTATACCCAGTGGTTAAAGTGGGATTTGACAGGTGGGGGAGCCCTAAAATTTGCAGTTGCTGCGCAGACAGGAACATTGTGGAAAATTTTTTTGAAATTTTTAAAAATGATATCAAAGACCTGTACTGGTTTTGTTTGCTGGATTAGCATCGAACATAGCTAACTAACGAAGAAATTCAGCAAACTAAGCCTAAAAATAAGGCTTGGACAAATACTAAATGCAGTGCTGCTGTAGGCTATGACCTTGGCTTTCTGTCCCTAATTATAGAAAAAAATATGAAATTCATCAAGAGATAGTGAATTTACAAAAGGGACACATTTTAAATTGGCAGTGACATCAAGAGTAAAGGATGGAGGAAACCATCCTCTCTGCTCTGAGAGGCCTCATCAAAGCATCACAGCAGCCAATGAAGTCAAAACATGAAATAATCCATCTGAAGTAATTGTTAATTTTAATAAAAATTACATCATTGTTTTGCTTAAACAATATTGTGACTCCATGGACTTTTCACTGGCTGTTCAATCTTTTTCAAACCTATCCTGACCCTTAAAGTAATCAGTGATTCTTCATTTGTGGGGAGCTGAGGGGAGCTCGGCTCCCAAGAAAAGCAGAGGCGCTCCCCTAGAGACATTTAAGCTGATACTCTGTCGCTGTGGGGGATCCTTAAACATAGTTCACATTCAGGACATTAAAATTTTTCCATAAATTTTCTATTTGAAGCATGCATCAGTCAGCATCACCTGGTGGCAGATCTGACACTTTTCTGATATCAATACTTGATGACAGCCTGCACAGCTTTACCCAAACTAGGACCCTGAGATATTTCAGGGGGTTTCTAGCTTATTGTAAAACCAAATAAAATAATAATATGAGGTCTGCCAAATATATGTCTTAATCAAGGGAGATTAATCTGTAAAATTAACATCATTTTAATCAACTAAACTACACATGCCAAAGTCAAAAAACACTACCTCCTTATTTATGAAGTTTATGATTTCTTGAAAGCCTTATGGGCGACTCACACCAGCCCAGTGGTGATCTCTGGCCCATCAACTCACTCCGGAGTGTCAGACATTTAATTAGGTGTATTTTGGCCCCGCTTCTCTGAACAGATATCTATATGACGGCGAAATTACAGCAAGATTTATACTGGCAGGTCATCTGCATTTTCTTCAACCTGCATCCCAGTTAGGCGAACAGGGAAGAGACAAGGAAGTACTTCCTTGTGATTGGTCAGTGTGGTTACGTGCCTCCAGATGTTTGGGTTCTGTAGCTGAATGAATGAATGAATGTCAGCTGCTGTCAGTTTCTCTAAATGGAGCATAAGAGAACCATCGGGGTGAAAAAAAAAACGGAGCAACAATTGTTGCCTAGAAATCTGGAGAATAAACTTCAGCATGACGCCTTAACCCTATGCTCAAGTAAAAACACACACTGCTTCTGTGCGTCAGCTACGCTGGCCTGACTGGACACAGACGTCGTGCGAGTATAAATCCAGTCGCTCCAGCCATTGCTGCGCTGCTACAGCCGGCAACACTGCTTCAATTAAGAAATGACGTGGTTCTGACGAGAACAATAAAGCTAGTATTAGAGGGACATGGTCATTAATCCCACATGGGTGCTCGTCTGCTGGCCTCTGGTGGGCCCACTTCAACCCCTGGGTATACCTACAGTATAAAAGGAGTATAACTCTGCAACCACACGGTCTGTTTGACTACTTTTGAAGTCGTACTGTACCGTACCGTCCTCTGTCACTTATCCGGGATCGGGTCGCTGGGGCAGTTGCCTAAGCAGGGAAGCCCAGACTTCCCTCTCCCCAGTCACAGCCGCCAGCTCATCCAGGGGATCCTGAGGCGTTCCCAGGCCAGAGAGACGTAATCCCTCCAGCGTGTCCTGGGTCTCCCCAGGGACTTCGTCCTGCTGGGACATGCCTGGAACACCTCACCAGAGAGGCATCCAGGAGGCATCCTGACCAGATGCCCAAGCCTCCTCCTCATCTGGATGTGAAGGAGCAGCGGCTCTACTCTGAGTCCCTCCCGGATGACCGAGCTCCTCACCCCATCTCTAAGGGAGAGCCCGGCCACCCTGCGGAGGAAACTCATTTCAGCTGCTTGTACCCGTGATCTTGTTCTTACGGTCATGACCCGCAGTTGTTGACCATAGGTGAGGGTAGGAACGTAGATCGTCCAGTAAATTGAAAGCTTCACCTGTTGGCTCAGCTCCTTCTTCACCACAACGGATTGATGCAGAGTCTTCATTGCTGCGGACGGTGCACCGATCCATTTGTCTGTCTCCCGCTCCATCCTTTCCTCACTTGTGAACAAAACCCCGAGATATTTGAACTCCTCCACCTGGGGCAGGACCTTGCTCCAGACCCGGAGAGGACACTCCCCCCTTCATCGGGTGAGGACCATGGTCTCAGACTTTTAAAGTTATAAAAGGAAATTTGCTGATTCCTTATGGGTCGGATCTGTTAAGATCCAAATTTGTGTGTAGTAATATACCTGCGCAATCTGGAATTTTGTGCGAGGGGCTGAACCAAAGTTTGCGGGTGATTTACAAAGAATGATCGCAACCCTTTTAGCACGCTGTTAGTGGATCAGTTTGCACATTTATTTGCATGAGCAAAGAGACAGCTCACGTCTTTATACACGCAAACCTTTGATAGTTTTGGCCCTATGTGCACGTCAGTTTATGTTTTACTGCCGATGAATAAATGAAAATGGCACAGAGCAAATAAAAAAGATAAGATTACTTTAAAAGACCTTTCAGGATTAACAGAGATATCTCTGAAAAGACTCAGTTGTAGCTTGATCATAAAACAATATGTGAAGAGTATGTCTGGGAAGATCAAGTCTGACAAATTGAGGCAAAACAAAAGAGATTTAGTCCAGACAGTTCAGGGAAATCTCCAAGACGGCCATTTTTGGACAGTTTGGTACTATCTGTTCCCAGGTTTCAAAAGGCTTAATAGGCCATAGCTAATTTTGCAGCATTTATTCCTTAGAAAGGGGATCATCTGGATGGTAGATGGCGATATGCCCTTTCAGATTGTGATCTTATGCAATGGATCAAATTCTGTGTGCAGTGACTGTGACATGGCTGTACAGTATTGTGCATTTCAGTAAATGTATCGGAGTAATCTGATGTGCTAGTAATATATGATTTGTTGAGGCATCACAAGCTCAAAGTTTGGTCATATGAAATTGTAAAATATCACATGTATACAGTTGTCTGAAAAGTCCCCCCCCCCCGGGTTAAAGGAGCTCCATTATGAAAAATGGACTTTTAAGAGCTTTTAGGCACGTCAGCGTGTTATTTCATAAAACAATTTTTAAATTGACATTTTTCTTCATTCATGCATATTTGAGTAATCTACAAGAATATTTGAACCAAGTGTTACCTCCCTGCAAACGACTGACTGACCACCCTGTTACGTGTAGCCGTGGTACCAATCATAAAAGTCCAAATATGCATGTGCAGCAATGTAGTATAACACCCACTTTTTTGGAGAGAGACCAAGGAGAGACGCAAATAATAAAAAAAAATTTAAAAAATATATATATTTTATTTTAAGTGCATAAAACTTCCTTTCCTAATGTTTATTCACTACTCTTTTTAACAGCCACTGGCCCTACACTGAGCTATTGATGTTTTTATACACACACACACACACACACACATACAGTATATGTATATAAGTATATATATGTATATATACACGGCTAGAGAGAGATTAAATTTAGCTTTCCAAAGATGTGATAAACCACAGTTAATTTATATTTTAACGTGGGGGGGCAATCATTTTTTTACACAGGGCCATTTAAGTTTAGATCCCCCCCCCCCCCCCCCCCCCCCCCAAAATAAAAATCTTCATTTAAAATCCGCATTTTCTGTTAACTTGTGTTATCTTTGTCTCACATTTAAATTTGTTTGATTATCTGAAACATTTAAGTGTGACAAACATGCAAAAAAGTAAGAAATCAGGAAGGGGGCAAAAACCTTTTCATACAGCTGTATAAAAATATATATAATTCAGGTTTTTTTTTTTTTTTCTTGGTCTGACAAAAATATATAATAAATATAACAAGCTATATATATTGACTACTGGGGGCTTCAATATAACAGTAATATATATATTTAAAAACCATAAATACTCAAATCTGCACTTATTGTCACAAGTATGTTCATATTCAGGGTGTGGAGATCCTTACCATGTGCCTCTCAGAATAAGCTGATGTTTTCATATTCATTATTGCCTTTTCAAACCAAATACAACACATTGTTTGTTTTTACAGATCGTACCTGGCTGGAATGCAACAGGAGAATGCCAAGCAGGAACAGGCTACCACAAAGGGAAGCTTTCATATGAAGTCTCGTATCCAAAATACAAAAAAGGTCAAGGCACTGCAGAAGTAGTGAAAACTAAACCCACATTTGGTAGGCAACTTGAATCATATGCCAAACATATTTTTTTGTGTAAACATATGACATATTTTATAAATTAAAAACAATGTTTTATTTGGAACAAAATGGCAAAATAAATATATATTTTTGAAATTACACAACTGTACACTTTGTAATGTTAGGATATGTTGCAGCACTGATGCGCGTCCTCTTCAATGAGGTCTTCAGTGATCCCTCATCGTTTTTGGC
Organism: Atherinomorus stipes; assembly: GCA_023101725.1. Taxonomy (NCBI): domain Eukaryota; kingdom Metazoa; phylum Chordata; class Actinopteri; order Atheriniformes; family Atherinidae; genus Atherinomorus; species Atherinomorus stipes. The sequence goes on along the minus strand of JALJCO010007662.1, from coordinate 199,991 downwards.
CATGTTATTACATTGGAATACTTTGTGACAGACACAATTTGAGTAAAGGTATTTTTCTCCAAAGGTTTAGTTCAACACTTTTATAATATCGCGTCTACTAAGACGCTGTTATAATCCTGATGACATGCTAGCCTCTATGAACTAGAGAGCAGACACTGTTTTCTGGGATGGTCTATGGTAACGGCGTATTATTTTCACCAGTCACCGGATTTGTTCATTTAACAATACGTTTATAGCAAGTATTATTGATATGACAATACCAGAGCTACCTGTGTTATTTCTTGGCAGCAAAGGTTTTCCTCCTCAGTGGGTATTGTCTCACAATTTCCACATGAACACCTAAAAATGCAACAAACATTAGCCTACAACAACAAAATTGTGCTACAGATACAATGGAAAATACATGCAGTTTAGTTTCTTACCAGTCAGAAACATCTTGTGATGTTCTTCTAGGTGGCGACATTTCGTGCACTTCAAACTCCGGATCGGATTTTGGGTCGAGAACTTAATTCTCCAAAGTCAGTCGATCCGCCATGTTTTCCGACAGTATTCATCCCCCCCTACCCACCACTGTGTTTACAGTTTTCTTCGTAGGCATGCTGTTTTGCCAGTTCCGGGTAACATCATGACATGGAAGTTGCAAATATGGGAAGGGGCGTGGTTTAAGTAAGTTCGAGTTGTTTGGACTTCCATGTTGAAAAGTGAGAAGATAGAATTACTAATACTTCATAATCGAAAATTACTCCATAGTGCCACGGGTGCTAAAATAGAAAATTATTGTCTGTAGCTGACTCTTACAGGCTTGGAGAAGCATGATACAGCTCCTTTAACACATAAATTAACTGTGGTTTATCACATCTTTGGAAAGCTGAGTTAAATTTCTCTCTCTCTCTCTCTCTCTCTCTCTCTCTCTCTCTCTCTTTATATATATATATATATATATATATATATATATCATTCACTCTCTATACTGCTTATCCAGTTACAGCCTCAAGACTCCTGTATGGAGAAACCAGTCCAACACATTGCTCAGGTGTGACTTGGGCCTATTCTTATATACAAATACCTTAAAATCTTCTGTGAACTCAGATCTTCAGTTCTTTCCAAAGGTTTTCAATGGGATTCAAGTGGGGTGATTGACGGGGCCATTCTAGCAGCTTCATCTTCTTTTTCTTAAACCAGAGTTTCCTTGGCTGTGTGCTTGGGATGGTTGTCTTGCTGCAAAATCCACCCTCTTTTCATCTTCAGCAGCTGCAGTTGGCAGCACTCTGGTCCAGAATGTGTCTATTTTTCTCCATTCATTGTTCCTTCAGTGATTTGAAATCTGCCAGTACTACATGTAGAAATGCAGCTCCCACCATGATGTTCCCACCTCCAAACTTCACTGTTGCTATGATGTTTTGGGGTAAAGTGCAGTGCCATTTCTCCTCCAAATACGTTGTGTCTTATGACATCTGAAGAGTTCAGTTTTGGTCTCATTCTGACCAGACTGTTTTCCAGAATGTCATGGGTTTATCCAGATGTTGTGTTGCAAACTTCAAACAAGCATCAACATACTTCAGAAATGGAGTCTTGCGTGGTTTGCGTGCAAGAAGGCCATGGCGGTTGAGTACTTTACTTCTTTTCTCTGAAACAACTGTACCTGCTGATTCCAGGTCTTTCTGAAGCTCTCCACGAGTGGTCCTGTGCTGTTGGAGAACCTTTTGTGATTATTGTTCTGACTCCTCTGCCTGAAATCTTGCGAGGAGCACCTGGCCGTGGCCGCTTTATGGCCATGCCGTGTTCTTTCCACTTCCGTATCATGGTCCCAATGGTGCTCACTGGAACTTTCAGAAGTTTAGAAATGCACCTGGAACCAATGCCTTTAGTGTGTATGTGTACATTACTTGGGTTGTTGCTGACATCTGTTGAAATACTGAATAAATTTCAGTAACCGTATTCAACATTATTCTCTGTCATTTCACTATATTACACATAACTTTATTTATGAAAATGAAATGAAATGAAATGAAATATACTTTATTCATCCCAGAAGGGAAATTCAGTATTGTAAAAGCTCACTTTTTTTTTTTTTTTTTTTTTTTTTTTTAAATAAACATAAAAGTCAGTCAGTCTTGTTCTTTAGGGTGATGGCTGCTGGCAGGAATGAATTTCTGTATCTCTCCGTCCTACAGCGAACTTGACGCAGCCTCCCACTGAACACACTCTGTTGATTCTTCACCGTGTTGTGGAGAGGATGGGAAGTGTCCTCCATCATCTTCATCAGCTTGTGCAGCATTCTTTTCTGAACAATCAGCTCCAGTGGCTCCAGAGTTATCCCCAGCACAGAACCAGCTTTCTTGATCAGCTTGTTTAGTTTCTTCAAGTCTCTGATTCTGATGCTGCTTCCCCAGCAGATGCTGCAAAGCTAATTGCACTTTCCACAACAGACTTGTAGAAGATCTGCAACATGTTGGTGCAGATGTTGAATGAGCTTCCTTAAGAAGTAGAGTCTGCTCTGACCTTTCTTGTAGATGTAGTCACTAGCTGCGTTTACATGGACCCAAATAGACCGATTGCTTTCGGTTTAAAAGCTCTTTCGGAATTAAAATGATCCATGTAAATGCCTCTTTCCGAATGAAAAGCGCCGAACCGAATGAATTTTCTTTCGGTTTCACAGGGGTAGAATATTCCTTTCCCCAAACCGAACGGGGTATCATGTAAACGCTGAATCGGAAAGTTGTGAGGTTGCGCTCTTACAGCGCATGCTTCGACGAGACGTCAACGTGAAACAAGTGACGTTTTCTCACTTTGACAGATGGCTGTGAACGATGTAATTCCCTGGACAGCGAGAAAGTTTGTTTTTAACTCAAACTCTGTGTCTACAGCTTTTCCTCTTGGTTGTTTCCAGTAGGAGCTCATGAGGATCAGCTGCTGCTTCATCAACGTCCTGCAGAAACCACAACGACTGTGACGATCAGCTGTTTGTAGACCTCCGTCTTTAATAAATAACGTTATTTACATCATTCTACGCATGTCAGGCAGGATTATTCTGAATGAATATTGGCGCATGTACACGCCAGATCCGAATGTATTAGTTCCCATGTAAACAGCTGCCCTAAAATCCTCAATCAGAATGATTTCAATCCGAAAGGGAAAAAAGTCTCCATGTAAACGTGGCCACTGTTGCATTTCCAATCGAGTCTGTTGTCCAGCTGAACTCCAAGGTATTTGTAGTTCTCTACCACCTCCACCTCCTCTTCCAGGATGTAGACAGGACTATGCTGCTTATTCTTGCTCATCCTGAAGTCAACAATCATCTCTTTAGTCTTGCTGGTATTTAAGATGAGCTGATTGTTACTGCACCATTTCACAAATTGATTGACAAGTTTCCTGTACTCAGCTTCTTGTCCATCACTAATACACCCCACAACAGCAGAGTCATCAGAATATTTCTGCAGATGACAGGACTCAGAGTTGTACTGGAAGTCTGAGGTGTACAGTGTAAAGAGGAATGGTGAGAGTACAGTCCCTTGTGGTGCTCCAGTGCTGCTGACCACCATCTCAGACACACAACCTTTCAGTCTCACAAACTGTGGTCTGTTTGTTAGGTAGTCGTAAATCCAGGTGGTTGTGGAGGATCCACCTGGAAGTTATGGAGCTTCTGACATAGCAAAGCAGGCTGAATAGTATTAAATGCACTTGAAAAATCAAAGAACATGACCCTCAAAGTGCTGCCTGACTGGTCCAGATGAGAGTGGGCTCTCTGAAGCAAGAAGATGACGGCGTCTTCAATCCCAAGCCCATTATGATATGCGAACTGTAATGGGTCCTGAAAGGTATTCACTTGCTTGTTGAGGTGAGCCAGTAAGAGTCTCTCCAGGACTTTCATGATGTGAGATGTCAGGGCAACTGGTCTGTAGTCATTTGGTTCAGCTGGTTGTGGTTTTTTAGGGACTGGAACAAGACAGGATGTTTTCCACAGCACAGGAACTCTGTTCTGTCTCAGGCTGGTGTTAAAAAGGTGCTGGAGAACCGGACATAGTTGTTCTGAGCAGGTCATGAGAACTCTGGGACTGACACCATCTGGACCTGCAGCCTTGTTCCGGTTCAGTTTTTCTAGTTGTTTCTTGACCTGGTCACTGGAGACAGTCAGGCTGGAGGTGGAGGCAAAAGAGGTCTCAGGATGTCCTGATGTGGAGGGAGATGAGGCTGTGTTCAGGTCCATGACTGAGGTGCAGGGTGACAGAGTGGAGGTGGGACAGGAAAGCTGTGGGCTCATGGAGGGTGTGTGGAATGTTGGGTTGTCGGCAGGGGGGAACTGAACCTATTGAAGAACATGTTCAGTTCGTTAGCTCTGTCCAGACCTCCATCAGTCTGGTCCCCCTTTAACTTGAAGCCAGTGATTTTCTTCATTCCCGACCACACATCCCTCACGTTGTTCTGCTGGAGCTGGCTCTCCAACTTCTTCCTGTAGTCCTCCTTGCACTTCTTAGTCTGTGTTTTCAGTTGTTTTTGTGTGGTCTTCAGTAACTCCCTGTCTCCATCCCTGAAAGCTTTCTTTTTGATGTTCAGCAGCTTTTTCAGGTCACTGGTGATCCAGGGTTTGTTATTGGGGAAGCACCTCACTGTTCTTGTTGGAACCATGTTGTCCACACAGAAGTTTATGTAATCTGTCACACACTCAGTCATGGTGTTGATGTCATCTCCATGAGGTTCACAGAGGACATTCCAGTCTGTGGCCTCAAAGCACCCTCTCAGAGCATCTTCAGCCTCAGTAGACCAGGTTTTAATCGTCCTCCTAATGACTGGTTGCTGCTGAACGATGGGCTTGTAGGTGGAGGTGAGAAGAACCAGATTATGATCTGATCTTCCTAAAGGAGGCAGGGCAGAGGAGCTGTATGCATTCATAGTGTTTGCATAAAATAAGTCCAACATCTTATTTTCTCTGGTGGAGCAGCTGACAAACTGCTGGAAAGTTGGCAACGTAGCAGAGAGGGAGACGTTGTTGAAGTCTCCAGAGATCGCCATGAATGAGTTTGGATGCTGTGTTTGTAGTTTAGCCACGACGGAGCTGATGACATCACAGAAAACATATGAAAACATATGAAAACATAGTTCTCAGAACATCATGCTTTAAAAATTTACATTAGGCCAAATGCATCATGTCACACAGAGAACTCAAAACATAAAGTAAAAATACTCCATTCACATAATGAAAAAAGAAAGTTCAACATGAGCAAGCAGTAAATGCAATTTCATTTGGCCACAGCATCGCATCTCCTGGCTGGGTCAGGCCACAGAGCCTCATCCACGTCACAATCCACATTCTCCTTGGCCAAACAACAAGGGAAAAAGCCCCTAGCTTGCCGAATCCAGGCTTGGCATGCCTCCGCACCTATCTCATCACAAGCTAACTCCATCGGTTCCAGGAGGTTTTCTCTGGTGTATGGTTGCTGGTCATAAACCTTCCACCGCCAAGAGGAGAAGAACTCCTCTATGGGGTTCAAGAAAGGGGAGTATGGTGGAAGGCAAAGATTGATGAACTTATCATTCATCATAAGCCATTCCCTAATCTGGGCTGCACGGTGGACACTTACATTATCCAACACAACAATATACACGGCATTCCCAGCATGTTCCAGGTCCTGCTGACCCAACAGAACATCTCGCAGGTTATTCAAGAAGTTCAGGAGATGATAGGTGTTGTATGGCCCAATTGAAGCATGATGGTGAACTTATGGCTGCACAAAGTGGGATGTTGCCACCACGCTGGCCAGGAACAGTGACAGTGGCATGGTGGCTGATCAAATTTCTGCCTCTCCTTCTTTTGGCCAGATTGAATCCTGCTTCATCCAAATATATGTACTCATGAGGTTGGTCCATTGAATCCAGCTGAAAAACTGTCTACACAAAGAAAAATGCAAATTTGTTACAGAGCATAATTTCAACATCACGTCAACTGTAATTAATAATAATAATAATAATACATTTTATTTGAAGCGCCTTTCAAGAAACCCAAGGTCACTTTACATAAATAGTAAGCAACATAAAATAACAGTTAAAACAATAAAAATAGAAAACAGTTAAAAACTATAAAACAGAGTAGACAGGTGCAGTAAGGATGGTCAGAGGTTAAAGGCGAGTTTGAACAGGTGAGTTTTGAGGAGGGATTTGAACTGAGGGAAGGAACTGGTATTGCGGAGGTCAGGTGGGAGGGAATTCCAAAGTTTGGGAGCAGAGCAACTGAAGGCTCTGCTCCCCATGGTAACAAGGCGGGGGGAGGGGACAGTGAGATGGAGGGAGGAAGAGGATCTGAGGGAACGAGAGGGGATGGCAGTGTGGACCAGAGCGGACAGGTATGGAGGAGAGAGATTATGAATGGCCTTGAAAGTAAAGAGGAGGATTTTAAAGATGATTCTGGAGGAGATGGGGAGCCAGTGAAGTTGTTGTAGGACGGGGGTGATGTGAGCAGAGGAGGGGGTTTTAGTGATGATGCGGGCAGCAGAGTTCTGGACCAATTGAAGTTTATGGAGTGATTTGTGAGGTAGACCGAAGAGAAGAGAGTACAGTAATCAAGACGGGAGGTGACCAGACTGTGAACCAGGACGGCAGTGGAGTGAGGAGTGAGGGAGGGACGAAGGCGGCTGATGTTGCGGAGGTGGAAGTAAGCTGTCCGGGTTATGTTACTGATGTGGGCTTGAAAAGATAGAGTGCTGTCGAGGATGACACCCAGACTCTTAACCTGTGGGGAAGGAGGGACTGAGTTGTCGATTGAGAGCGAAAAGCTAGTAATTTTGGTGAGAGTTGAGGGGGTGCCGATGAGAATGAACTCAGTTTTATTGCTATTAAGTTTGAGAAAATTAGAGGAGAACCAGGACTTTAAGTCGTCCAAACAGTTGAAGAGAGAAGGAGGTGGAAAGGATGAATTAGGTTTACTGCAGATGTAGAGCTGGGTGTCATCCGCGTAGCAGTGAAAATTAATGTTGTGTTTCCGGAAGATAGTGCCAAGGGGGAGGATGTAGGTGATAAACAGAAGGGGGCCCAGGACAGAACCTTGGGGGACACCTGCAGTGAGAGTAGAGGATTGGGAAGAAAAAGATTTGAGGTGGATGAACTGAGTGCGGCCAGAGAGGTATGATTTAAACCAGCTGAGTGGAGTGTGGATGATGCCAAGAGAGGATAATCTATGGAGAAGGATGGAATGAGAGATGGTATCAAAGGCCGCACTCAGATCAAGAAGGATGAGTATTGAAAGGAGTCCAGAATCTGCTGCAATGAGGAGGTCGTTGGTGATCTTTAAGAGTGCGGATTCTGTGCTGTGAAGGGGACGAAAACCAGACTGGAATTGTTCGTACAGATTATTGTGAGATAGATGAGTATGGAGTTGAGAAGCAACTATTTTCTCGAGTATTTTGGAAATGAAGGGGAGGTTGGAGATGGGTCGAAGATTGTCAAAGTTATTTGGATCTGAGCCGGGTTTTTTTAATATTGGTGTAATGACTGCAGTTTTGAAAGGTGATGGAACAATTCCAGTGGTAAGGGAGGAGTGGATGATGGTGATGAAAGAGGGAGGAGGGAAGGAAGGCAAGATTTTACCAGGACTGTCGGGAGGGGGTCAAGTTGGCAGGAAGAAGATTTGGATTTATGGATGAGTTCAGATAGAGTGAGGGGGTAGGAGGTTCAAAAACAGAAAGTAGACTAATCGGTGGGGGAAGATCATCAGAGGAGCAGAGAGGGGGCGTAGAGAGTAGAGACTGGTGGATGGTGGGATTTTTGTATTGAAAAATGACATGAGAGAGTTGCACTGAGCTGTGGAATAGAAGTGAGGGGGAAGGAATCAGGGGGCCTAAGAATAGTGTTGTAAAGAGAAAAGAGAGCCTTGGAGTTACCTTCATGAGAGGAAATAATAGCAGAATAAAAGTTGTTCTTGGTTTGACAGATGCAATCTTTGTAATATAGAACATGGTTGAAATACATTTCTTTATGGATAGATAGTCCAGTTCTCTTATAAAGACGCTCAAGTTGGCGACCTTTAGATTTCAGGAGGCGGAGTTGAGGGGAGAACCATGGAGCAGAAACAGAAAAGGAAACAGACGAGTTTTCAGGGGAGCAAGTGTGTTAAGAACATTGGATAAACTGTAATTGTAATGAGAAACCAAATCAGTGGGATCAGATGAGTTGAATGGAAAATCAAGGCCACTGATTGCAGATGAGAGGTGAGCAGGATCAATGTCCTTAATGTTACGGAAGGAGATGAAACGTTGAGGCTTGGTTGGGGAGAGAGGAAGATTAACACTGAAGGAGAGAAGAAAATGGTCAGAGATGGGTAGTTCGGCAGCGGCAATGTTGGAGGGAATGATACCAGAGCAGCAATGAGGTCCAGAACATGTCCTTTGGAGTGAGTGGAAAAGTCAATGTATTGCATGAAACCAATATTCTCTTGACAGGATGCAAAATCTTTGGTAAGTGGAAGATGGGAGTTGTCCATGTCGATGTTGAAATCACCAAGCAGAATATGTTAGAGAGAGGGAGGAAAATGAGAAAGGAAGTTTGCAAAATCTGTAATAAATTCACTTTATACTTGGGTGGGCGGTAGACAGATGCAATGACAGTTGGATTAGGGCCGGGGAGTTTGCAGACAGTGGATTCAAAAGTATTGAAAGTGGGAGCAGATACCGACACAACTTTCCATTCCTCACGGTGAATAATCGCGAGACCACCACCACGACCGGAGCCACGGGGTTGGGCAATGTAAACAAACCCTGGGGGCGTTTGTTTACATTGCCCAACATTGCCGCGTTGAGCTGCGAGAAGTCGCCAGGTTGCTGCCAGGTTTCCGTTAAGCAGAAAAAGTCATACTTGCGGTCTGTGAGGAGATCCTGGATAAGATGACCTTTACTCGTCAGAGAGCGGATGTTTAGAAGACCAAAGTTGAGACAGCTGGAAGCGGAGCTGGCGGGAGCGTTAGCCGACCTGGCGAGGTTGGCTAGCACACTGTGGTTGACAGCCCGGTCCGCGTTGTGTGGAGGGCGACAGGAGGAGGACCAGAAGGATTTGATCTTCTTGGAGGTGTCCCAGTTGAAGGAGCGGCGAGATCCGCGGTGGATATATCTCCGAGAATAACTCTTTGAAGGCTGTCGAGCGATGTCAGAATGAAGGCGCACCACCGGCGACATCACCGGCAGGCAGGGACGCAGCCGTAGCAGCTCTTCAGCCGAGTATTGTAAGAGACTGGAAACAGGCCGCAGCAGGTAGGTCCAAACAGCGATCAGCAGTAACGTAGTCCTGACAATCCGAGAGGTTTCAGGCAAGTAATGAAGCCAATGGAGAGTTATTGCAGTTAAAAAGTTTAAAACGAAAACCGGCGAGCAGCGGCGTCACGTCGCCAGCGTTCATTCCAACCGGAAGCTGAAAAAATCAGAACTTTTGTTTACCTGTACATAATGAAATCTCTGCTCTTTAACCCTTTCTGAGTTCCATTAAAAAGGCACTCTTTACAGTTGTTTCATAGCATCCTATTGCGTTTGAGGACACGATCAATGGTGGAGATGCTTACACCATTTATTCCATCAAAATTGACATTGTCATCAATGGCATTCTGCTAAATTTCCCTCGGATTTCTTGTTGGGGGGAGAACAGGGATGCCCTTCCACCCCCATGTGGACGTCTTGCAATTCTACAAAAAGACAATGTGTTTTCATAAAAATATATACATTCTGCTTTCTGTATATAATCTAGCCTATAAAGACAGAGCTTTGTTTTAATAACAGCTCTGTGCTAACAGCAATATTTTATAGCAGTCTTCTTTACAGTCCAAACATTTTTATCAAATGCAGTCATGTAATGGGGGGACAACAATTACCTGTTCTCTTCTCTGAATGCCCAGATGATTGTTGAAACAGAGAACCTACTGATGTTGGGTTGCACCCTTAGTCCGGCTTCTCTCATAGACAACCCATGGACAATACAGCTTTTTCTCAGTTGCTAAAACTCTAAATCTCATTCTCAAAGCCAATTTTTCAGAAGCCTAAACTGAGGTATCAAATCAATCCCCTTGTGATCAAAACCTAAAGCCCGTTTCACATCACTAGACACTGCTTACAAACATATTTGCATTGTGATGCACTTACTGTGCAAAATGGTAAATACATGTTGCACACTGATCACAACTAAGATACAGTTGTCAACAGGTAAACACAGTGACTCAAAATTCACCTTTGGCTGATGATGAGGGAACCAATATAAACCAGTTAGGGAAGCTGTGGGAGGTCAAGATTTTGCAATGGATAGAGGAAATCAGAGAATAAGAGAACACATAAGAGGTGGTCAAGGATGGGGACATGGAAGGGGGCAAAATCAGGTCTGTAATGGGTCCAAACCCATTATTTTGCGTGGTGCAAAGCCTCAGAAGTGTCCAGTTTTTGAGGACATGGATCAGGAGTTGCTGAACAAAGGAAAGTGTCTGCAGCTCCGACATGGTCTCCATTACGCAGGAGTTGCGCACTTTGGCCCGATGCCAACGGCTTCAGATCTCGAGCTACCAGGTGATCCAGTGGTCCTGTCCAGCTGCTAAAATCCAAGATAAAACGTGACATTGGCAAAAGGGGAAATAAAAAGACACAATTAATGCAGCTTTAGTTCTCATTAAGCTCCACAGTGGCTGCAAGCTTTCATTTATCCAGAATATTTTACACCCATGTTAAATAGTGGTTTTCTGTATTGGTTTTTATTGAATCAACAATGAGAACTAAATACACTGCCCCCACTGCTCATGAAAGATGATTTTGAATCAGATGTGTGCATGTCCAGGACTGTCCCTCTCAGAAGTTGCAGCCTTTTGTGCACAAAACTGCAAGTTTGCACCTGCTTTTCAGACACACTAAAAAAGACGCAAAAAACCAGCAAGGCAATGCGCCTCATGGTTGATAAATTCCCATGCGAGTGCTAAATTAATATATTTACATTTTCTCCACCCATTACACGCACTTTTATGTGTAAACGCCCCATATTGCATATTCATTGCAGGAAAAGTACTAAATGGATAAGAGGCGCTATTTAGCACGTTTTAATAACCGAATCCTTTTAGCACGCTGCTGATAGATCAGTTTGTACATTTTTTAGTGTGTGGAATGAAATAGCTGACGTTTTTATACACGCAAACCTTTGATAGATCCGGCCTTTGGTGTTTTGTGCGGGTTGGGCTCGCCTTGGTCAGTGGCTGGGCGGAGTGGGTTAGAGGCATGGGGGAGGATTGGTGACCCTACGGTTCCCATCTCTGGTGTATGTGGGTGGGTGTGTGTCTGGAAGGTGAGCGTGGGTATGTGTGAGTGGGAGTACAGGGGGATGTGTACGTGTTTATCTTTGAGGGGGTGTGTGGGTGTGTGGGCAGGTGAGGGTGCATCGGAGATGTGTGTGCTTTAATGTCGGTCGACATGTATATGGGTGGGGCTTGTGTGTGTCAGGGTAGAGGCATTTGTGTGGGGGGCAGGTGTGGGTGTGTGGGGAGGCGGGTATAGGGGGAGGGGGGCGGGTGCATGTATGGAAGTGAGGACGAGCGGGGGTGCTTGCAGGGGTGGGAGTTTGTGTCTATCAGGGACATGGTGGGGATGTGGGCCCATGTCTAGGGAACAGGGCAAACGAGGCAGATGTACGGGGGCTGGTTAATTGTGCATGTGTGGGAGGAGTTGTGAGAGCATGGGGATGGACAGGGTGTATTGGCAGGGGTAGGGGTGTATGGCTCTTTTTTTTCTCCAGGTCAATATTTGCAAGTAGGCAGAATGGGCAAATGTGGGAGAATGTATTCACAGGACCTGGGGATGGTGGGCCTGTGGGCTCTGACTCTTCCGCTGCCCCTACTCCAGTCCCTGTCCTCCCTCCTTGGTGTGGGGCGGATGGGTGCCTCTGGGGGGCCAGTGCTGACCCCTTAGCTGAAGATGGCGACCGCCTGGACGTGGGGGCTGCTGTACGTGGCTCTTCCTGCTGGGGGCATCCCGGGAGGCGAGGGTACCCAGTGCAGTCAACAGCTCAACTTCCAGAGGGAAATTCACTTCCCTCTGGTCTCCTTTCTCTAGACCTCTCTCCCCATCCACTCTACCTCACACTCACACATAGGGTCTTGGGGAGGGCACATGTCAGGCAGGTGCAGCAAGGGGGGGTCATAAAAGTGCCTTTGCTTGCCGTGACCCAGGACGGCTTGCTCCCCAGTTTTAATCACATTTAGTCACTTTGCACAGAAGAGGTTGCATCTGCATGACTGCATCACTGTGATTGTGCTTCCGTACTTCTGCCTAGGTCTTACCTCTTTTCTGCATAGCTCTGTGTGTGTATGTATGATCTTATGATAATCCAGTCGCTGTTTTTATTTAAGTTGTCTTCAGCTAGGTTGCCACCTGCATATTCTCCTGTAGGAGATTGCTAGTTTTGTTTTCCACCAAAAGCCATTGATTGTTGTTTATGGGTTTCTGTGCAGAAGCGTCAGTTGTGTCAGTGTATCCATGTTTTTTTCTCTATTTCGCGTCTTCACTCTTTTCTCTCTGTTCAACTCCTTATCATTTCTTCTCTTAATTTTCATCTCCATCTTGTCAAGCCCAGCAATACGATGTAAAATGCAATTATGAACAATAATTTTTAATTAAAGTAAACAACATGATTAAAGTATTATTAAAATAAATAAATTAAAGAAATAAAATGAATAAACTGAGAATATCAAGAGGAGCTTTATATTAATAAATCAACACAACAAAGCAGCCAGATTATCATTCTTTTTGCGACAATGTTAAGGTCCTGCCTGCGGCTTATAGGATTAGATGGAGTAGGATATTAGGCAGGGTCAGATGTCCAACTCCGCCCACGTTACCATTTAGGGTCGTTTATTCTAACTCTTTCCCGTATCCCTAACCCTAACCTCACTATCTGGCCACACCCATCAGATATTCAGCGCCGCCTGATATCAGACTCCTGCAAGCTGCAGACGGGGGTACTTGACGATGTTGTACAGGACAGGTTAGAAAAAGACGTTGCTCGTCCGATGCCACTATTAAGTACCCGAAAAGTTATTAGAATCCTGAGCGCAGTCTTACAGTTCCTTCTATCCCTTTGAGGTATAGAAGTATTTTAAGTGGCTTACAGGAGTTGTTCCCTTTCAGATTATCTCTTGAATGGAACCCTACCATCTGCAATAAGAGAATGTTCCACATTTATGGTTTTTAAAAAGCAACTTCAGTGCTGGCTAAAAAGAAACCAGTCAGTCCTGTGGTCACTTATAATTGGGTGAATGTGGATATGTACTTTATGTATATGTAGGTAGATGTATGTATGTTTTATATGTGTATATATGTATGTGTATATATATGTTTTTTCTTTTTCTTTTATATTTTAGTCTTGTATACATATTTTATCATCTTACAGTTTGTGATGTCTGCTGCTACAGCCACACAGATGTGGTAACCAAACACCTACACCATTTTTGTTTCTTTATATAGGATTTAATTTACAGAGCCATTTAATTATTTAGCATTTATTTTGACAACACTGTAATTTAAGATTTGTGCGCACATTTTGGTTTACATTGTTTGTCATGATTTAATTTGTATTTCCTTTGAGTTTTGCAGTTGCTCCAGTCCCTTGGCTGAGGAACCAGCAGGTGGCCAAGGGGCTGAGCTGATTTGGACCATACCACATCAGTGCACATGGGGGGAAATGGGGGTTTTGGTTTCATTAAGTTCAGTTAGGTTTTTTGTATGTCTTACCCCTTGTGTTTTTTCTGTTGTGATCAGCCACTATTTAACTCCCCCTTTTGTCTCATTGTGTTAGGTCAGTTTGTTTGAGTTAGTCTTGGTTTGTTGCCAGTTAATTTGAGTAGTTTTCTTACTTTGACCTCTTTTATGGGCCCATTCTTTGATTCATTTTTGTGTACACTTTATTACTACTTTTGGGTTAAATAAAAGAACCCTATTTTTTAACTTTATCCTGTGCCTGACTGTACTTACTGCTCGGTCCATCACACTGTTACTGTTCCATTGAGTTACTGTTTTATTGTGTGTATCTTTTTACTTGCCTTGGGACTACAGATGTAAATTTGCTTAGTTATAATCCAACATGCTTAGGTTTGTGATCGTAGATGTTCATCAGTATGTGTTGTCCCAATGAAATGAACTAGGCCTATTAACTACGCTAAGAATTCCAGGGCATTTATATCAAACTGTTTTCTTCAAATAAAAATGTGAAAACAGCATTACAGCCGCGAGGCCCTGTGCAGTAGCACAGTTTACACAACCCTTACAACTTCTAAGGTCCCATGGGGCTCACCGCAAGGGGTGTGACTTCAGCTCCCCATATCTGTGCTCAGATACTAATTGAAGTAAAGACAGCATAAAACCCATTTGTTAAAAACACAATCCAGGTATGGTAGGAAGTCTACAAACACAAATAATCACTTATGACATTATATCACAATACATTAATAATCTGTGACAATTTTTGCCCATTTAGGGCAACATTGCCTTCACACCTGGTAGGAAAGACTTGGGATTTGAAATGTGGGCTGAAAAAGGCAGTCAGTAAATCTGTAGATCTATGTGACAAAAACTTGTGTTTTAAAGATGTGAGATGGAAACAATGGGCAGCTGTAGCTCAAGTGGAAGAGCACTCCTATACCAACTGGAGGGCTGGTGGATTGATTCCAGGCTTCCCTAAACTACTGTACATGCTAAAGTGTCCTTGGAACCCTAGGTTGCTTCCTGATCTACCTATCTGTGTGTGAATGGGTAAATATGACATGAGTACGAGTGGTGAACGTGACTGGAGAAGTGCTATACAAGTACAATTTACCAAATATATTCACTCAAAACATTTCTTTAAAAATTTGCAAATGAGGACTTTTATACTCATGACACAAAAAACCTTAAACCTTCCAAACCTCACCTCCTTGGATGACATGACATTAAATAACCAGTCAAAAAGAGGTTTAATTGAATTGTACATCTCAACATATCAGCATCTGACAATATAAAACAAGATGAGATAAACTTTATTGATCCAGAAGGAAATTCTTAAAGGAGTCATCACCAGTGATGGGAATAACGGCGTTAGAAATAAACAGCATTACTAACGGCACTACTTTTTCAGTAACGGTCTAATCTAACTAATTACTAAGTCTATCATCACAACGGCATTACCGTTACTGGCCTTCACTGACAGCGCGTTACTATTGTTATGTGAGATTAATTTTTGTTCCTAGTGAACAGAAGTTTCACTTTTTTTGGGACTATATTGTGCTGGTCCCCTCGCATTGAGGAGGCGGAGTGATACGGAGATACCTGGAGACACTCGCCCATACACTCAGCAGTAACCTGCGGTCTCCAGGGCTGCAGGCACGCGCCTCTCCACACATGCATGTTTGAGTAAAAAGGTTGCTGTGAGACCTGTGGACCTATACAGGGAATACGGTGTCACCAACCTGACAGACGCAGCGCGATTACGTCCAGTTTAAGAAGAAAACACCATCATAGTTCGAGTAACAAGTTTCCCTGAATTATTTCTTTCACCCATGACCCGGATTCAGTTCATAGTTAATACTAAAGTGTAGTGATCTCAAGCCCAAAGGTCTCAGCAAAAGGATACACACATCTAACCAAATATGCTTTGGGACACATACTGATTGATAAAGGCCACATTTGGATGTAAAACAGACATCCCAAGGAGGAAGTTTGCTCAGAGAAGGACCTTCTCTGAGGAATCACAGATTTACGGCCCTGAGTACAACTCAGGAGAGGACCTGCATTTTGGCAAAACAAACAAAGGCCAATTGTTGAACTTTGAACCCATCCTCCAAGCTTGGAGATACTCCTTCACAGTATTTACGACCTGCTATAAATTGGTTCCTTATAGCCAATTTTGTAATGTGTTCTTAACATCCAAGAACTGTTTTATATTATTAGGAAAGTAAGCTCATGTTAATCTCATGATGAAGACTTTTCTTTTGATATGCAACATGATATACTTTGGTGATTAGAAACTAGACGTTTCTTCCCCAAATTCACATCACATCCATTCCAGGATTTGCTGCATAAAGGTGAAGAAAGAGACACTTTACCCAACTGCTGAAATCCACTTTTATGATAGAAATGGACTTCCTCATATCAAATGATGTCTAACACATGTATTTTCTTTACAGGAATCTTAAATCATCAAGATTAATCCTGTTTTATCTGTGTGATTTGTTTATTCAATGTCTTTCTTTATTCATATAATTCAGATCTTTGCTTTATTTTATTTTATTGTGTTCATTTTATTTCATCATGTCTGAATAATTGATCCATTTTACTCATGCCTCACTTAGAATTCACAGATGTTTATAACCATTAAGCTCAACTGATAATCAAATGATCATTTGAGACGTGTCTGACTATTGGATGAACCCTGACTTTGTCAGCTTCCCATTGGCTGACAAGCTGCAAGCCACATTCCACTGCCAGGCAGAGCACGAAGCTCTGAACTGTGAGAATTGGAGAGATCGGAAAGAGAACTGATCTGGGAGAACTGGAAGGAGTAGAGACAGAACTGGAGAAACTTGGAACAATGAGGAAAGAATGAGACGAAACCTGCTCTGAACTCAGCAGAGTTCAGAACCACGGATCACTCAGGAAGGAGTGATGGAGAGAAGAAGACTTTAACCCAAATCATCTTTACTATCAACCATCCTGTGACACCAGTCCTGAAGCTGCACGTCTCTGGGGAGACGGATGAGAGAGAGAGAGAGAGGACGGACCAGATCCACCACTGAGCTGACCGCCCGCAGAGAGCCGGACGAACTTCCAGGAGATCGGGAAGATTTTTGGGGGCCATCCACCCGACAATCTTCCAAAGGATTGAGGAACAGTCCAGCAGAACCAGGACGTGAGTGAAGCACCTCAGTCAGACGGAACCTCTGAGGAGAATCCTGATCATTTGCTATGAAATATGATCTGATGTCACAAGAAGTTGGTGATAGTGAACTAATCCAGGCCTACGGTTTACCAGACCCAATTTAACTTTGTTTAGTTGGATTAAGAAATCCTTCCTTCCTCTTCTTTGAACATTTATTAACTAACTGAGGCTTAATTAATTTATGTTTCATTTTCATACCATCTCACATTTCTTTCACAAGATAACTTTTGGTTGATCATCATGCTCACATATCTCTTGTATATATTTTGTACATACATTATCTCATGTAGTTGGTAGACTAGTTAATAAATACTCCGTATTATCTTAACTAGTCGTTGTTTGTGGTTTTTCTGATGTATCATGAAAGGTCACTTCAAGCGAGAACTCATGAAAGCGTCCTGAGACTGATCACTTAATCAAATCAATCTAAGAATTGATTTAAGACATTAATGGTTTTCCTTGCTTCCATTACATATCAAATAAGTAAGGTGGTGCTCCGAGGCTGTATTAGTATTGATATTAATAGAAATATTAATATTAATATAGTATCATACAAAGTGACGCTATATATATTGTGGTTGCCCAAGCTAAATCACAACAAAAGATACACGAGTTCTGCACATTGGATCTGTCTTCATCTGATCGGAGCGGTAGGACTACAGAAACGGTGATGATGATGATGATGATGATAATGATGAAGGACTGTCATTGCAAACCCCAGTCAATCTGCGAAGCCGAACACACATGCGCACAACGCGGAGAATTATAAACTGGAATCAATACAAACATCAGTTTCCTTCAGAGATAAAACACGAACATGATGAGAAACGTTGATTAGTTCATGTTTCTTCGTGGTGTTTGGCCGTTATAACCACATGAAACTCCTCTCCTGAGGAGGAGACAGAGCCACAACATCCATCAGTCTGAGTGTCCATGATTTTTCTGTTAGTAATTCATTCTGTATAGTTTCCATTAATTTCATTCAATAGTCAGATCTGATATTCACTTTTATATTAATTCAACATAAAGATTAATTTAATAGATTAATTGAGATTAATTTAAAATTACATTTAAAGGAACATTAAAAAGTAACGGAAAAATTACTTTTCCAAGTAATTAGTTATTTTTATAAAGCTGTAACTCAGTTACTGTAAGAAAAATGGGTGTTTAAAATACCTTCTAAACATTTAACCTCCTGTAACCTTCTTTACCCATTTTCCAGCGGGACCTTTTGCATCAGGAATGAAAACCAAACAAGGCGGAATAAAAGTTAACAATTTATTACAGAATCAGAGGCAATACATTACAGAGCTCTGGGTTCAGAATTCTTGCCCTGTCACCAACAGAGTGCTGGAGCCAGTTTGGAAAATCTGACACCATCTAACAGTCCCTTAAACCCTTTTATACAGTTTTAATGTCGGTTGAATCTTGGAGCTCCTCCCCCTGCTACAGAACAGCTGAACGCACATCCTGGCATCTTCTGGCTCCTTTATTCCTGAGAGCTTAAAAGAGTGGAAAAATACAGAAGGGGGAGAACAGAAAACAACAAAACCCCTAATACTTTGTGCTCGTCTCCTGTGTCCGGTTTCACATGATGAGCCAAGTAAAAACAACCCTTTCCTCCTGCAAGATGTTCTCAGGGTCTACAGGTCATAAACTGCCTAAATGATTTGCTACACTAGGTAATAAATGCTAAATAGCCCAGTGAACCACCTCTGGTGTGTTTTTACAGCTGCCACAAAAACACAGGAGAGGGGTGTCCTGGTTCTAACCTCACCCTCAGAATGAACTCTACAATCTTCATCTGATGTATAAGTCATTTTGCATGAAACATGGATAATATCCTACATTACTAACACCATTTCTTTTTTTGAGAAGTAATTAGTAACTATAATTAATTACTTTTTTAAAGTAATGTTCCCAACACTGGTCATCACCTGGAAATCCCACTTTTTCATGTTAAAACCTGTGTATTGGGGTAGGAATTGAGTAAAAAAGTGCCAGAAACTCCTGAAAGTGGCTTTGTTTTTCAGCATGAGCTCTCTCTTTATCCCAGAATCGGCCACAAAAGCGCGCACTCCACAGCACGCGATTTGGACCCGCCTCTGGCATTGACGTCAATCGCATCGGCCTGCTAAGCTAGCCTCTTTAGCGCCACCTAAAAGCAGCTGATTACCTGCCACGGAGGAGTTATGACCAGCTGTTATGACGTGAACTAGAGAGGCTGCGAGCGAGCTGCTAAGCTAGCGTCTTTGTTATGAACTCTGCTTTTCACCGGCTCCTGCGCAGAAACTTGTCCGCCTTACAGCCGCTCGTGGTCGGCCTGAGTGTTGCAAGTCACACTGCATCTCCTGCTGTGGCAAAAGCCAGCAGAGGCCCAGCTTTGTGGATGCCTGTCATAGTGTCTGAGCCCCAGATATGAATCCATCCTCATTCAAGGTGCAAAGGCATGGTTAACACGCTCCTGTGTTGAAAATGCCCGTATAAGCGTTTCTCGCCGAGATATTGCGTTTGGGGGATTTTCGCTGCTGCTTTCCAGGGAAGACCCAGAGCTGCTTCCAACCCTCGTGCCCTTCATATTTTTGACACTAGCTACCATCTACACTTGGAATTTCCAAGATCGGATGTTCAGAAATAAATTTATGAGCTCTGCTTTTTCACCGGCTCCTGTGCAGAAGCGTGTCCGCCTTACAGCTGCTCGTGGTCGGCCTGAGTGGACAGAAGGGACAGCACGATCAGGGACCAGTGGATTATATTTATCAGTGAGGATGTGAGTCGGTAAGTGTTGCTGCTTGTGTAACTTATTATCTTTTGTGTCAGAGACCAGTAAACGGTGGCTGACGAGCGGACAAGCTGCTAATGTAGCTACAGTAACTAACACTGGTTAACTTCACGTCAGACGTCCGCTCCTTATATTCATCAGAGTCCAGCCCTTTTACTACGCGGATCCTCTCTATCAACCAACCGTTAAGTTTTTATCAAGTTTTTCTCTGTTGGGACATCATTTCCTTCACCTGCTCTGTCCTGATAAAACTTTGTTTTGGCTTTGACGCTTGCCTCGTGAACGCGCTTACAGACAGGTCTGACTCTCGTACGTGTTCTCGCGACAAACAAAAGTTGGGGATAAAAAAGAGGTTAAAATTAACTTATTAAATTTTCGTCCACCCAACTAGAATTAAAAATGCATTTGAAGATAATTTAAGAAGGATTGTGTATGTAAAACACTAGGTTATGACACCTTTAACACCAGCTGCTCACACACATTAACAGAACCCTTCATACAATAATTAAAGTTCCAGTGTGTAACCAATTCAGCTTGTAATTAGCACAATTCAATTACTGCTTTCATAAATACATATTTTACTGAAGCATAATTAAAATCGCATCCCAATGAAAGCCTTCTCGTAGCTTAGAATGAGTTAATTATAAATATAGGTGACACAAGACTTTATGTAAATAAATATACACATATATGATGAAGAAACACAAAAGTCATGATTTGTGGAATATATTTTTATTGTACGCACATATACAGTTTATCCCTGGATGGTTCATTTATGTAACAAACCTAAATTCTCTTATACTACGTATTACTATACAAGTCATACCTGTCACCGTCAATCTTGACAAGGAGTTACAGATGGTACTGGTTGAAAATGGACACTTCACTCACGGAATCCGTGTTTCACGAATTGCGTGAAATACATATGACTACTATAGCCACTAGGTGGCAGTCTGAGTCCATTGTGGCGTTCCGTGAGTGAAGACTGGATCGGGGCTGAGAGGGTGACGTGGCAGACTGGTAAAGCTGCATAAACGATGCAGCCCTTGTTTTGGTCTTTTGTTTCACTAGTTTTTACAAGTTAAAACATGGTGCAGTCCTGCTGTGTTGTTAATGCCACAATCATTCACAGATCGCTCGGTAAAATAACTTATAATGGGACTATAAGCTTACAAAAAGCAAAGCCAGGAATTTACTGTGGGATTGCGGAAATCGCACATGATATCATCAAATCCTACAAATTTCGCTCTTATAATGTGGGAAATTCCCGCTTAAAATTGCAGCAACATTATGTGCAGTGAACGTTTGCATTGGAGCCATAAAATAACAGAATAAAGGGCTGGACACACATCCCTACTCCTCCATTCTACCACCTGCCTAAATAATTCGGTTCCATAACCAGTGTCGGCTTCTGGTAGAGAAGAGTCCAGCCCTAACCAGCGTCTTATACATGTTTTCAGCTCGAGTCATAATGATTCTGGCACTATTTCAGATCAGATGTACAAAATCATTCATCATAAAGTGTCGGCGTCTCACATCTCTACATCAGACAACACGTGTCCAGTCCGCACGCTGTCAGCTGTTTGCTGTTTACTGTTAGCGCACGTGGAGACCTTCCATGCTTCGTTCTGAAAAGCCCAAATAAAACATTCAATAATAGATAATGAAACCCATGGAAACCTTCTTCTTTTATCGGACTTGTCCAAAATAAGATGTTGAAATCTTTTGAGTGGACTGCTTCACATGTGGTGCATTGTGAATGAGACAGGCTAGCATGTGGGGCAAAGCTGTGGCGCTGGTAGTGAAGTGGTTAGGATGGAGGATAGCTGTTCATGAAGATTGAGGGTTCGATTCCCCGGTGTGGCAGAGTTTATTTGTATTCCCTTATATGTGTTTTTTTTTAATTCACTTGATGGCCTTTGATATCAAAAGTTGTACAAAACTTAATTTAATTGTGTTTTAGTTTGCTATGTGTTAGTTATATACACACATGCTGAGTGCACTGAGGTGGAATAGGAAAGTGGCAGAGACAGTGAGAACATGGCTGCAAGATTTGCCTGATTTGTGAAACAATGGGGAGTGAATGGGCCAATTTAACTCTGGCATTGGGGGGTGGTGGTGTGGGGGAATTTAGAAAAATTTAGGGAGAATAGGTGCTAAATGAATGGAGGAGTGACGTCGCCTCCCATGTCGGCCCTTTAGTGCAGCGCGCTCCCTCTCTCCCTGACCAGCTTCCCTCTTGTTTACAAACCAAACATTGTTGGCGGATTTCCCACCACGACCCTTTCACGGAGTCTTGGTTAAAACTTAAATGTAACTTCGGGTCACCTGAAGGGAAGCTGGTCTGGTCAAACAACAGTAAAGATCTGTGCTGTGGCAGCGCTGGTGTTGGTCTCCTTTACAGTAACCCAAATCCTTTGGTGCCGGTGCTGCTCACGGTACCACGCAGCCCAAAGGATGGCTCCGAATATTTCCGTGGATAGATCATAACGACGAAGACGGGAGCTGCTTAGTTTAATGTTGCTCTGATCAGCTGATGAGACCAAGATCTCAACCAAAGAGGCTTGGCTACTCTGTCTCAACTCAAACGGGGGGAGGGGCTGTGGACGGAGCAAAGGACTTCATGAATGCAGGAATGTTGCTGTTCCTGTAAATAGTGGCGCTTGAATGCTATTGTCTGAGAATAAGAGAATCGGTCTCTGCCGAGTGACTAACATTTGTTGCTTAACCAGCAGTAACCAGCGCTTAACGCCATTTTACGCGGAAAAAAGTCAGTGGTCAAACCAGCGTGGAAATGAGCGCACATCTGATCATAAAAATGATCTTGTGACTGGATCCATGTGTGATTTATAAAATGTTCGTGTCTGACCAAACAACAGAGTCTACGTCAGAAACGCACCGTCATCCAGCTGTTTCTACCCTGAAGCAGCAGCGCTGACAGGTGGAGGCTGGTCGGATCTGAGCCTGACCCGGGACATAAGAAATGATAACTTTCATTAGTTAAGCTAAGAATCAGTCTACCGACTGAACACTTTACAACTTTCAGGTATAGATTAATTCATAGAAACAACGGATCTCCTCCATGGGCCTGATTTACGAAAGGTTTGCGCGTGTTAAAACAGGCGCTATCTTCATTACGCACACAATAATCCGCGGAGCTGATTTACAAAGCAGGGCAAAGGGAGGTTTTGCGCTTGTTAAGGGGCAAAATAGCGCCGCTGTCCATTTTGCGCATCTGCTGCAGATGAATATGCAAACTTGGCGTTTCTGCCAGAAGGCGCAAAATATTGGGAGGAGACTATGCAAAAACCCCAGTTTAACACGCGCAATGTGATCTATCAACTGTTCAAAGGAAAGCGGGCGCAAAAAATTGCGTGTAATTTAGCACGTCTGAAAAGCAGGTATAACTGGCAGCTTTACGCACTGATGGCTGAAAGAATGCTGCACACAGAACTGCAGACATCGGGTCATCATAACCTCTTTGATCAATCAGCTTTCTTTCTTTTAATTATTATTAACAGTTGATAAACAAATAAACTACATATTGGCTCATTATTTCCTTTTTCGTTTACAAGATTAAATGGACGGATTTTCCACGGACCTTTATTGATTCAGTTATTTGTTTTGTCAAAAAGATTATTATCATTTTCATTAAATAATAGAGATACAGATAAATAGAAATAAACAGAGGAAGATTGTTTGCAATCAATTTTATTTATAGAAAAACACAAATTGATCACACTGAAGCCCATCTGGCCGGCGGGCTTTGGGCAGTGACCATATCATCACCTCGGCCGGCCGGGCTCGCGGGCTGTTCCTTTTTTTAAAAAAAAACAACAACAACAAAAAAAGCCCCTGCTAATTAGAGATATGTGTCGTATTTGTGTTTAACCAATTTAAATGGCACCACTTGAACGCAGCAGCCTCTTTTCCTTTCCCCCTCTTCCGTCGCTCACATCCCTGCCATGCAGGTAGGCTAGGACAAGCTGCTTGTTTGATCGCCTCATTCTGCTGCTCCTAGTTTTTGTCTTTATTGAGATAAAGAAGAAAATATTTCTGGTAAGCATTTGCTACATTTATCATAATAATAAACACTGAGATATGGTTTAAGTGTGTCAGGTATTGTATCTTATGGCTGTGATATGGTGGTCAAATTTCCGGGCGCTGTTGCAGCTGCATCTGAGCCATTAAAAAAAAACAAAAAAAACAAAAAAAAAAAAACAGCCAAAATGCTTTATACACTTTACAAACATTGTGAATATTGGAAGGACACTAAATATACCCACTTATGCCATAAAAGTTCTCAGATAAGATAGGAGGTGTATCTATAACTGCGCCCATATGCACCAATTCTCATTAAATAAGATAATGTCACTATGTTAAATTAATTCATGAACTTTATTTTAATCAAAAACATAATAAAATAGCACAATATCACACCAAGATCCCCAATTAACCTGCTTTAATGTCAGCATCTTAACAGCCTGGTTAAAGGAGAAAAAAAAAAAAAGTCACCAAAACTTGTAAAACAAAAGATCAAAAGGAACATTTGGTTGTTTATGCAGCTGGTTTCGACAAACTTTTCAGCTGACTGCAGGCATGCAAACGTCTACTTTAGCACGGCAGAGCTCCCATGTGCCACCTGGTGGTGGTCCGGGTACATTGCAGTTCTCCCTGAAATTAAATATTCTGGCCTCAGGAAATACCTCGTGATTCTCACGTGATTCACGCGGGAGTCACGCAGGAAACCGTCCATTTCCAACCATTACCCACTGTATACATGTGATATTTACAATTTTATATGAACAAACTCTGAGCTTGTGATCGCTCAATGAGTCATATATTACCAATACATCAAACTAGTTCTATAAAATTACTGAAATGCACAGTTCTGCCATGCTGGTCACTGCACAGAGACTTTCATCCATTGCATAACATTGCAATCTGAAATTACCACCTAGCATTCAGGTGTTTCCTCTCTAATATACTGTATAAATACTGGAAAATTAACTTTGGTCCATTTAACCTCTTAAAACCTGAGAACAGATGGTACCAAACTGTCCAAAAATGGCCGTCTTTGAGATTTCCCTGAACTTTCGGGACTAAAACTTCTCTAATTTTGTTCTGCCTGATTGATCAGAGTTGATCTTTGCAGAGATAACGTTCACATATTGTTTTATAATCGAGTTACAACTGCGTCTTTTCAGAGATATTTCTGTTAATCCTGAAAGGTTTTTATAGGGCAAGCTTTTTTTGTTTGCTGTGTGCCATTGTCATTTGTTCATCAGCAGTAAAACATAAACTGATATTTGCACATATTAACAAATCTCACTTGTAATCAAATCAAACTTTATTGATAAAGCACTTTTCCTGCCAAAGGCAACCCAAAGTGCTTTGCATGACAATAAAACACAAATACATATTAAAATCAAAACAAGCCTTCACACACCCAAACACAGAACACAGCACACATAACTATAAAAATTTGAAAAATAAAGTTGTTGTAGATATAAATGTGCATATGGAATATGCGAAAAAAGAAGAAAGAAAAGAAGAAAGCAGCAGTAACTGTCACCAAAGGCATCCTTTACACCACAGAGATTAAATCAGACAGCAGAGCTTCCTCAGTGTGTCGTTACCTACGACCACAGAAACACTACAAACATCTACATGAAGTTTCCTAAAAGATAAAAAAAAATACCTTTGTATATGCACACTGTGAACTATCATTGCAACTTCTATGCATTTATATGAGAGTAAACACATTCCATCTCTGGGTTGTTCATCGGTCTTCTTGAACTGCTGAGCAGGTTCACACTTACAGCAGCATAATTGAGGTCATCTCTGTCCCAGCAAACCTGGAAACAAAATGTGGAACGACAACATCACAGAAGAGAAAAGGAAAAAGACGAGTGGAAATGGATCTGATCAGAAAAATGACATTCACCTCTGTGTTTGCTGTGGAAGGAGCTGGAGCTCTTCCTGGAGTCTCTGCTTATGAAACAAAGGGGTTTATTTTTACATAAAGCCATAATCTACAAAGTCCAACTGCCCATAGGAAAAATCTGCTGCTCATTTGTGGCTTAATCTCATCTCTTGATATGAGTTTGAACTTCTCATAATGGTATCATTCTGTGATCATTTGTATCTGAATTACTTCTCCTAAGGGTTCCTTAGGAGCAAAGAACTGAAATCAGGGGCAGACAACTATGCGATCTCTCCTGTTTATCCCACTTCTCAAGTATGGCGCAAAGAGTTTTCTCAACTCAACCTCCTTTACCTCAGTGATGTCTTTTCTCTTTATTCGCTCAACTCTTGCTACTAAGGAACCCTTAGGAGAAGTAAATCAAAAACAAATGATCACAGGATGATATCATTATGGCAAGCTGAAACTGATCTCAGAGATGAGATTGAGCCACAAATGAGCAGCACATTTTTGCTATGGGTGGTGACATCATTAGAAAATATAGTAATCTGTAGCCATTGGCTATGTTGTCAAATATGCTTGAGTTTATTGCTATACAGTATCACACATGTGCAGATGCGGGCATGAAAAAGTTCCCCTTTCTACCGACTGCCAGCCACTTACCAGCGACTTGTCTGCTAATTCAATCGCACAGAGAAACGCCTGTGTGCCCAGGGGAAACGATTTCAGAGCATAAATGAATACCCGAACAAGGACATTTCCACACGCCAAGTTTGGACACCGTGCGTGATGACGTATTTGTGGGACAAATCGTTCAACCAGTGATAGTGCAGTAAAAGTGCACTATTACTGCACCACTTCTGGCAGAAAAAGGCAGAACTTTTTCATGCCCACATCTGTAAGGTGAATAACTATGATTTAATTAAGTTTAATTTTAACCTTAAAGTACACTACATTAATATAAAGCACAATGTCTGTCCAAAAAACAACAAAAAAAACCCCTACTGGCAAAACAGACAGTCCCATGAAATGGGCCATATGCCAGGCTCCACTACTTCCT
Source organism: Atherinomorus stipes (assembly GCA_023101725.1). NCBI lineage: Eukaryota > Metazoa > Chordata > Actinopteri > Atheriniformes > Atherinidae > Atherinomorus > Atherinomorus stipes. The sequence continues at coordinate 173,315 of JALJCO010007662.1, read as the reverse complement.
AATTTCAGCAGCACCTTGCTTCCTGTCTGTTGTGACTGGACGAACTGATTAACCCAGGTGTGTCTGACCTCAGTAACTGGCCAGACACACCTGTAGAAGTTCAACCAGTAATGAAAGACAGGAAGCAAAGGTGCTGTCTGAAGTTCAGGAAGTAGTCGAGCCGGGCATATACCCATTATCTCCACTTATTTTATTTCTTAAAGGGATACCATGTAACTTTGAACCCAAACATTAGCGTAGTGTAAGTAATAATAGATCATTTCTTAGTTCAATACACAGCACTTGAGGTATGCCAGTGCTCTGAGGGGGCTGCCCTGCTCAAAAACCAGACATTATAACTTTGCAGGAGCGGATCCATCTGTCGTTGAATCATGTGACCCAGAGCGCTTTGCCTTATTCCAAAGCACGGATAGAAAATGTTTAATATTGTGACAGTTGCATTGCCTGTGGGGAGTTACAGGTTAAGTGGCCAAAAGTTATACTGCATCCCTTTAAACTCCCTTAATATTATGATTTTTGGACACAAAACCTAAGTTTGTAGGTTTTCAGATGTTTCACTTATGGTTCTCTTCTGTTATTCAAGAAATCTGTTATTGACTGAACTTCTGTCCTCAAGTAAAGTTGCATGAACAAAATGGGGATGGGGCTAATTTCAAAACTCAATGTATATCTGAACTAAAAAGGGTAATGGGAAATGCAATTTCAGCAGGAAATGAACCTTTAATTATTGTTATCCTACACTGCCTATAAAAAGTATTCACCCTCGGATGTTGGCTTTGAGGCGGGTTGAGGTGTGACGCAACGAGAGGTGACAGTTCAGTTTAAACATCATGGCAGCTTCAGTGGATGAAACTAGCGTTAGCGTGGCTATCGCTCAAGTTTTATTGGAATTACTGCTGACATGTTTCTTGTTTGCTGAGCTAACGAGCCATTGCCGGCAACAGCAAGAGTAGCCTGGCTTGTGGTTGTGTTTTCGTCGTTGCTCTGTTAGTACATCATGCTTCGTTGATCTGATTGGTTGATTTGGCCGGTCTATCACCAACATAGGTGGTCTGGCGGAGTCAGGTTAATAAAAATATTCTTTAATGTCAATGTGAAAACAGATTTTTACAAAGTAATGTCAATTAAATAAAAATAATCATTTAAATTATTGATAGTTTTTTAGTCACGTCACCTACCGGGAGCCCTGACAGGCAAAAGATGGCGGGGCACTGTAGACTGTGCAGAACGACTACAGAATAGTTGTTTAAATAACCTGTCAGTCGCAGAGAAGGAAAGATACAGAAATAAGTTGGAAATGTTGGACAGTTGTGACCCATATAGAAGTGACTGCAGTATAACATTGCCTTGTCCCTGCTCCGCTTGCACTCAGCAATATCTACATCTGTCTGGTTGAGAATCTGTCACCATACACCCCGGCCAGAATAAAGGTATAGGAGCACTGACAGTTCTCACTAAAAACTACTAATCAAACAGAAATAATAGAAATAGAAATTTCCTCTCATTGTAACTTGTTACAACATCTGTTTTAGAAAGGATGGAGCGTTGTGAAGATGTAAATAAAAACATCTAGGACCGGATGCAGAAAAAACAATATCATTCTAAATATCAGCATTACATCTTGTCTTTGTGCTATTCAGCAGAATGTGAGTGTAGCAGGATCTCCACATCTCCCCGTTTGGTAGAACTGAGCCATTTCTCCCCTCAGTGTCTTTATAGGACAGAATGTGGTAAAAACCTGGTAAAACACAGCCCCAGCCCCAGTCAATCAGGCTTGCACATCTAGACACTGGAATTTTTCAAGATTTTTCCTTGCAAAACTGCTCAAACGCTGTCAGGTTGTTCCGGGATTGGGCGTGAACAGCTCTTTTGAAGGCTTTGACTTAGCCACTCCAGAACATACACATTGTGATCTTCAAACCATTTTTGTGTAGCTTTTACCGTATGCTTTGGGTTGTTGTCTTGTTATAAAATATATCTTCTCCCAAGATGGAGCTCTCTTGAAGACAGACTCAGATTGTCCTCCAGGATTTGGCAATATGATGCTACATTTATTTTTCGCTCTACCCTAATAAGCCTTCCAGGGCCTGTTGCTGAGAAACATCCCCACAGCATGATGCTGCCACCACCATGCTTCACAGTGGGGATGGTGTGTTTATGATGGTGTGCAGTGTTTGGTTACCGTCTGGTCTGATGGCCAAAAACTTAAATTTTTGTCTCATCAAACCAAAGAACCTTCCTCCAGTTGACCGAGGAGTCTCCCACATGCTTTTGGGCGAACTTAAGTCGAGGTTTGAAAAGAACCGTTTTCAGCAGTGGGCTTTTTGGACTCTCCCATACAACTTTGACTGGGGAAGAACCCGGGCAACGCTGGTGGCATGTACAGTCTCTCCCACCTCAGCCACTAAAACTTTTAACTCCTTCAGAGAGGTCACAAAGTTTGTAACGACTGCATTGGCCCCTACAATGATTACTCCAGCAGGGATGAACTGGTCCTTTAACACATTGGTGTCTTGCTTATTTGGGCACGGGGATGATGTGTTTTGACATGACACTGCATTATTGTGGGGGGAAGGAATCCGCTTTATCTGGGGGTATGGATCACGCACGGGGGCATGCAGGGATGCAGTGTAGTCACACGCCAACTTGACCGCATGCAGGAGTCGCTGGGCCATGGTGTATTCAGACTATTGGATTATATTGGATTAACTCCGTTTCCATGGATGGCTGGACTAACTCCATCGGACAATGGGGAATGCACAAGTCATGAATAACCTGGCCGACGGTGGTTTACCAGCCTGCTACTTTGGCTGAGACTTTGTTTGGAGACCCAGCAGAGCCGGGTCCACGGGTTTGCAGGTGAAAGGCTGACGGGGCTGAGTCAGCTGTTAGGGCGGACTGCATATTTGTATCAATGGACTGGTTGTTTGTGTTATACAAACGTGGGGGATTTGTTGATTTTGCATGGAATGATCTTTCTGTTAAAGGGGCTGCGCTTGAGCCCGTGGGTGGGAGTTTATCAGACTGCACGGTGTGAGTTAAAGTAAATGGCGATCAGATGATGCCAAAGATACTGATGTGTGTGTGTGTTTTTCATCCTTGCTGTGTGTGAGATCCGCCTGTGACCTATAAGTGTGTTGTAAATGTATTGCCTTGGAAAAGACAGGTGAACCGTTGCAAGTTGAGTTAAATCGCAAAAATTAATACAGATTTTCTGCTTTCATTTAAAAATTATTACAGTTTAATGCAGCACTACAGATGACTGTCAGATGACATTGTCATTGTCAACATGAATGTTAAAGTCACCCAGTACATGACTTTATCTGTATCCAGCACTAAATCTGATTTGAGGTCTGAAAATTCAGTCAGAATCTCTGGAGTAAGGTCCAGGTGGACGATACACTGCAGCTAGCAGAAGTGGTTTCTCAGCTCGGGTGAGATAGACAGAAGCCGCTTTCAGACTTGCATTACAAAACATGAGCAGCAAAGTCCATCCACTCTTTAACCGGACTTGTCTTTTCAAGCAGAGTTATTGCATCTCAGCCACGTTTAGACATTAGGAAATGTTCCAGATAAATCAACACAGCCACACTCTCTCTTCAACCCTGTCCAGAAAATTTTCATGTTTCATCGTTCAGCCAAAATGATATGCTGCAACATTTCAGCTCTCATGACATGGGGGCATACTCATGGTAGCACAATGTTCTTCCCAAACCACCAGACAGACTCAGTAAAATTCAGCTGCATTGTTCGTCTTGTACAGTAACAGTTACCTGGTGACTGGCAGTTGTTCCTCTTGTAGAGAAAAAACATTAGAATAGCACTCAGGATGGAGGTGACTGTCAAAGCTCCGCTTAATGAATACACCAAGACCAAAGAGTCAACATCTGTAAAAGAAACTGGGCTCAGTCTTCTTCCATAAACATGAATGAAATACAAACATCTGTCCACTAAATGAGGACGTTCACTCACTGTGGAATTCAAGTTTGGTCCCGTTTCCAAACAGAATGTGTCCACATGAGACAACAGCACAGTAGTAGGCTCCAGCATCAGACATGTTCAGGTTCTTCATTGGCAGCTTGTAGACGCAGGTGTTTGTTTTTGTGTCGGGGCTTCTCTCACACTGATCATTCCTGCCTCCATTGGTGTAAATGAGTCCTGGATGGGATTCTCCACAGTCTTTGAACCAGTAAACACTGTGTTCCCCATCACAGGTCCCAGTATGTATTGCACAGCTCAGATTATTGGAGCCTCCTTGCTGGATGGTCTCAGATTCTGACTGATGGACCGAAGCTTGGATGCCAGAACCTGAACCTTTTACTCTGACTGTCGTACCTTCTGCAAAGGTTGTGACCTGTGCATAGCTAGCAGCACAGTAGTAAGTAGCTGAGTCTGATGGTTTTAGATCTAATATCTTTAAATTGTATGAATTGTTTTCTATATCAAGAGTGGAGCATGGATTGTTTTTAAATTTACTATAACGTCTGTATTTACTACTAGACACAAAGCACTTAGAGATGAGCCTTGGTTTCTGTCCAAGTCTTTGAATGTACCAGAAAAGCCATGCTGAACTACTCCTTTCATAAATACACTGCAAAGTCACATTTTCACCAACATCAGCTGATATAAAACCGGTCACTTGTCGCACAGATATTGACGATGTCAGATGGGCTGAAGAGAAATCAGGATAAAAACACACACAATCAAAAAAGTTGCACAGAATTCAGAAAAACTTCTGCATATTTAGAATAATTGCATTAAAAAAGTTACATGACAACTACAGAATCACAACTCACCCATTTCCCCTAAAAACAGACATGATAGACAGAAGAGCAGCTGTACAGACGTCATCTTCACAATCTCCAGTCGAATGAGAACGTTGATATTTTTTCCACTCTTAAGAGACAAGACACAACTAACTTCTGAAAGGCGGGCCATGTAGTGTATGGAAGGGCGTGATGGGGGGGGGCTGGTTGTGTGGTCGTACCGCCTTTGCAGCCCCACTCCAGATATGGCTTGGTACTGCCTCTCAGTTTTACTTGTAAACAACACTCATCTCACACAGTCATGAGCAGGGCACAAGAGGGCAACACAGTTCTTCTACCCCCGTCTCATGGGCACTACACAGGGAGGAGTTTTGCTCCATTGGGGGGGGGAGGGGGCAGCTGTGGCTACATACGTAGCTTACCATCACCCAGTATGAATGAGTAGTGAATGATTAATGGATCTACTGTGAGCGCTTTGAGTGCCTTGCAAGAATCCAATCCATTATTATTATTATTATTAGATGTGTGCAGGGGGAAACGTGGTTGTATGTGGGGGCAGAGGGAGGCGTATGCATGTGTGTCAGGTTGGAGCGATGTAGGGGTGTGTGTGAGGGAGTAGAGCAAGGAGGGTGTGGGTGTGGCAGGGAGGAGGGAGGGATGGGTGGGTTGGTGGGTGTATGTTTGTGGTGGGGAGTGCAGTTGGGTGTTAGGGTTGCAGGGAAGTGGGGGTGTATGTTTGCGGGGTGGAGGGAGGAGTTTGTGGGTGTTTGTGTGGAGGGGTGAGTGTGGGTGGGAGTGTGTTGGTGGCGTGGAGGTTTGGTAGCAGTGGTGGTGCCATGGTACCTGGTGTGTGTGGCTGAAACATGGGGAAGGGGGCCGGCCCATGCTGACCGTCTGGAGGCTCGGTTCTCCTGGGTGTTGGCTGGGCCACCTGGATCAGGTGGGGGGGGGGGGGCTGTTCCCAGGCGCCTGGGCCCAGCTCCTTACCTGTCCCCAGGGGGGGGCAGCAGGGTCATTACTGTAGTTGCTGGTCTTGGCCCACTGGGGCCTGCACCCCGAGACCGCAGGGGCCTTCAGCTGGGACCACACTCTGGGGGGATGCACATCTGTCTTTTTCGGGGGTGGCTGGGGTCCGAGCCTCTGGGTGGCTCCTGGTGGCCAGAGCCTCGGGCCATGCGGGCTTCTTCCTCCTTGTGGAAACTAGGTTACATCTGCATGACTGCATCACCATAGAGAGCTTTTATTGTGCAGGCTGAAATGAATGAATGAAATGAAATGAAATGAAAATGAATGAATGAAAAATACTTTATGTATCCCAGAAGGGAAATTCAACATTGTAAAAAAGCTCTCTTTTTTTATTTATTTATTTTTTGTTGTTGTTGTTGTTTTTAACAATATAACATTGATATGAAATAACAACATAACAATAAAAAGTCAGTCAGTCAGTCTTGTTCTTTAGGGTGATGCTGCTGGCAGAAATGAATTTCTGTATCTCTCCATTCTACAGCGAACCTGACGCAGCCTCCCACTGAATACACTCTGTTGATTTTTCACCGTGTTGTGCAGAGGGTAGGAAGAATCCTCCATTATCTTCATCAGCTTGTGCAGCTTTTTTTTTTTTTTTTTTGAACGATCATCCCGCTCCAAGTTATTCCCACACAAACCAGCTTTCTTGATCAGCTTGTTTAGTTTCTTCAAGTCTCTGATTTTGATGCTGCTGCCCCAGCAGATGCTGCAAAGCTGATTGCACTTTCCACAACAGACTTGTAGAAGATCTGCAACATCTTGGTGCAGGCGTTGAATGATCTCAGCTTCCTTAAGAAGTAGAGTCTGCTCTGACCTTTCTTGTAAATGTAGTCAGTGTTGCATTTCCAGTCAAGTCTGTTGTCCAGCTTAACTTCAAGGTATTTGTAGTTCTCCACCACCTCCACCTCCTCTCCCAGGATGTAGACAGGACTATGCTGCTCCTACTGAAGTCAACAATCATCTCTTTTTTTTTTGGGCACTAGTGGCCTTTATGCGACAGTGTATAGCGACAGGAAAGGGGCAGAGAGAGTGGGGAGTGACATGCAGCAAAGGGACCTGGACCGGGAATCGAACCGGGGCCGACTGCGTTGAGGAACTGTAGCCTCTGTTCATGGGACGGCTGCTCAACCAACTGAGCTAATCACCGCCCCAACAATCATCTCTTTAGTCTTGCTGGTATTTAAGATGAGCTGATTGTTACCGCACCATTTCACAAACTGACTGACCAGGGGTCTCATTTATAAACGTTGCGTACGCACAAAATGGGGCCTGAAACTGGCGTACGCCAGTTTTCACGCAAAAGTTGTGATTTATAAAAAGCAAACTTGACGGGAAAATGTGCGGTCTCCCACGTTAACTCTGACCCATGCGTATGCAGGTTTTGGAGACTGGGGAAACTGGCAACACAGATGGTGAGGTGGGGAACTGAAACCAGACTGCATCATGATTCCCCTACTGGCAGCACCGGGGTCCTGTCATTTGTATCTGACAGATATTGTGCCCTGGCTGCTTACCTGCCAGCTTCTCCTTCAGCAGAGTGGTTAGTACACATGACTTTTACACAGGAGACTTGAGATCGATCCCTGAGTGGGCTCTCGTTTTGTCCTGTCACGCTCAAACGTTTATTTCCCCCTTCATATCAAATTTCAATCGTATTGGCTTTAAAGGATTCAAACCAGCAGCGTTATTTATGCTGCAGGTGAGCTGAAACTATAAGAACCTTCCAAATAAATAAAAAGGTCTGTAAGCAAACTTATAGGCTATGTAAAATTAATTTTTAATCAAAGTTTTCTCACCATCATCTTCATCTACCAGTGATCATCATGGTAACATAATGTAAGACAGTCGAGCTGTTAGTGGGCCTATGAATGCTGTGTTCTGCTTTGTTTTAATATTTCCATGCCTAGGTTAGGTCAGTGAAGGCAGCGTAGGTTCAAGTCGCGTTTTGCATCGCGAGACTGGTTGGTCTTCCTTTTTCCTGTGATTGTATGGCGCTCGGCTCACTGTATGGACATTGCTACAACGCTGTCTGTGCCAGAGTTAGAGGCCAACACAATCTAACAGTGTATTACCTGTGATGATCAGTTGAGAATGTACCAACCTGCTACTGGAATCAAGTAAAGTTCCTTCAGAAGATCCTTTTGTCGTGTGATCGCCTTACCCACGCACCTCCTCCACACATCGAAAGTAAAAAGCACGACAATATTTACCACATTGATACATAGATTCTGACAAGGTGCCCAGCAGTCAGACTGATTGATGTATAAACATATTAATACAATGGGGACACTAATGCTGCGCATCGGTGCTGCTGGAGGACCTACAGATGGGAAAATTAGAAGGGAGCGCGTTTTCAGGATTTCCTGGCCCAATGATGATGACTGGCTAATAATCACATTTACTTTTGCTGACCACAGCGCGCTCTGTGGTGGAGCCATTAACCTCACCAAAGACCACCGGAGGTGTTTGCAAGCGAGGGGAGGGCACGGGAGGGGGTGACATTGCTGCACCACACCAAACAGGTGTTCTGTGTTCTGCACACAGTCGCTCTGACACAGCGTTTCCTCCACAGCGACTTCTGGAACAGACCTCTGTTACATCATTCACCGCCACAACAGCCTGCAGTCACTCAGCAGACTTATGTTTATCTGTGATTCCTGTGACGCCCAAATAAAATGATTTTGTGAGGCTCCACCTCACCAACAAGCACCTCCATTTCAGTCTCCGCGAAATTGCATTTTATTGTCTTTTTGGTTGCCACGATTCAGTTTTAAATGCCTCAGATCAGCTGGTTCATTTATATGCAGAAACATCCATGAGGTACTTTGCATTGACCATTTATGGTAGAAAGTGGGCGTGTAGGGGGTGGAATACAAGCCAAACTCAGCTGCACAAACTTCCGGGAAGAGTGTGATTTATAAAGGGGAAATTGCTTGAATCTGTGCGTACGCATGGTTTTATAAATCTGAATATTTTTTGGCATACGCAAGCTTTTGGTTTTTCGTTTTTACACTTTTCGTAAAGATCCTACGCAAAGTTTTATAAATGAGACCCCAGGTCCCTGTACTTGGCTTCTTGTCCATCACTGATACACCCCACAACTGCGGAGTCATCAGAGTATTATTGCAAATGACAGGACTCAGAGTTGCACTGGAAGTCTGAGGTGTACAGTGTAAAGAGGAATGGTGAGAGTACAGTTCCTTGTGGTGCTCCAGTGCTGCTGATCACCATCTCAGACACACAACCTTTCAGTCTCATAAACTGTGGTCTGCTTGTTAGGTAGTCGTAAATCCAGGTAGTTGTGGAGGGATCCACCTAGAAGTTATGGAGCTTTTGACATAGCAAAGCAGGCTGAATAGTGTTAAAGGCACTTGAAAAATCAAAGAACATGACCCTCAAAGTGCTGCCTGACTGGTCCAGATGAGAGTGGGCTCTCTGAAGCAGGAAGATGATGGCGTCTTCAACCCCAAGCCCATTACGATATGCAAACTGTAATGGGTCCTGAAAGGTGTTGACTTGCTTGTTGAGGTGAGCCAGTAAGGGTCTCTCCAGGACTTTCATGATGTGAGATGTCACTGATGAGGCTGACACTGTAATTGTGTTTACCGTTGAGTGTGTACTATTAACTACTTCTGCCTAGGTCTTACCTCTTTTCTGTGTGGTTCTGTGTGTGTATGTATGATGTTATGATGCTCCAATAACTGTTTTTATTTAAGCTGTCATCGGCTAGGTTGCCACCAAGCGGCAACCTCCGGTGGCCAACTATGAGTCTACTCCGGAAGAATTAATATTTTGTAGTTCCCCCTTCATTCGCTAGGGGCTGGCTGCAAGACTGAGCAAATCCCCATAGACTTTCATGTTAAAAACGCCAATCGGTGGCTCCTAGTTAGCTTCTTGTTAGGTCTTTGTAAGGTCTCAGTTTGTAGTAGAGTAGCACAACGGCGGTTTTTAGTCAGCGAATAGCAAGTGTAAGCGTGTCATACCTTAACCCCGCCGCTTAGGAGGCTTATCTTTGTTAGCTCTTGTTAGTTTCGAGTTAGCTTGCTTAGCATTTAGCCCAGAGTACGTTACCCGCCAATCATTTGCCCCGCGGCCGCGCTGTACCCATTTTAGTATTTTCTGGGAGATGGCAAGATGGCGACGGTGGGACACGCCCAACTGGCTTCACATTTCTCTTTTCAGACGAGACCGGATACTACATCCATATTTTCTACAGTCTTTGGTTGCCTCCTGTAGGGGATTGCCTGAGTTGTTTAACCCTAAAATTTGGGAAACCCTGAGTCTTCTGTTTCACAAAGGTAGGTAACTCAACCCAGGGAAAGAAGAGTAACTCTAGCATGTTTCACAAAGAGGGGTAACTTAAGCCCTCGGTCAGCTACCATAGTAACAGACTCTCTGAAATTAACCTGGTCGGGAGCAGGTTAATGTGAAGAAACCTTGAGTTTCTTGCTGTCGCAACCCACTTTCAGCCACACTCGCTATTTCATTTCCTCGTTCATTCATTCCATCAGTGATGAGTTTTGGCTGCTGCCGTCTTGAATAAAACATGTTCAAAATAAATCAGTCGTTAGGTTACAGACGTGTTCTTTCGATAAGGATTTTATGGATGAAGATGCTGCATGACTTCGGAGAGTTAATCATTCGGTGATTGTTATCAGACCACAGAAGTTCTTTCATTTCTTGACAGTTGTTATTTCTGGTGTTACAGTTTCACATCACAGCCAATTATATACATTATGCGTGCTGATCCGTGCGCACATTTGTGATATCACGAGTCGTATGTGATGGTTGGAGGTTCCGTCTCTGTTTCTGATAGATGGTTTAGCCCAATTACTTGTTCTTACAGCTGTCTCGGTCTCCAGGTAAATGTTTAAGGTGCACATCTGTCATGCGGACACCAGGGGTTCAATCCCAGATGTGATTTATTTCATGTTGCTATAAGTTTTCCCGTCAAAGCATATTGTTTATTGCCCTGCGCTCTTTTGCAAATAGATTTTTTTTTTCATTGGAGATGCAGGCAATTTGAGAGATGCGACAATTATACTTCTTAATGCTGCCGACAAGAGCAATTCTCCCCCGCAGATTGCACCCAAGTTAAATAAATGATAAGGAACAACTCTTCCGGCTCTCAGCGAGTGCAGACGTGCTTCCCTCTGCTCCCGTCTCCCTGCTTTCCCTGCAATCTTTGTCTTGTCTCTCTCAGAGCTTCTGTCTGTGTTTTCTCCCAAACTTCAATTTTTGAAAATCATGGATCTGGTCGGCTGGTCTCTCAACACATTGGATAAAATTTTTTCCACCCAAAGACAGCCTTCTTGCCCTGCAGAAACGCACCCGGCCGGGTATGTAATGGACTCATGGGGAAAGTGGAGGATTATGTGCCTGTCCGTGCTTTCTGTGGAAGACGTCGAGGACGTATACATTTTTGGATTTATGATAATCGGGTTCCTGCTGATTGGAGCATGCATCTACCTGGTTTATCTGAAATATTGTAAGCTGATGGCAGCGGTTGGCAAGCTGCCGGAGGTTGTTTGCCGTGTCGCCAACACTCAGACTAATGCGATCTGTGAGCAGAATCGAAAACTTGGAGCCACACTGACTAAGAGTGACAAGCAGGAGGAGATTCTGAACTTGCTGCGCAAGATTGATGCAAGCTTGGAGAAATTGACGACCGGCAATTGATGGAAATGACCAAGATTTGGCTGTTTGGAATCGCCATTGGAGACCGCTGGGACTTGAAGGCAGGCAAGGAAACAGATGTCAGCCTGACCCAAACAATCCACTTATCTAATCTACTCCCCAATGTCCTTGGAGAAACTGCCAAAGTGAAGCTCTGCAACCCCCCCTCCCTCCACGGGAACAGTAGACACTCTGGCAAGGCTGTTCATCTACAGACTTTGTGTGCTCTGTCTCGCCCACGCACACACATCACACGATACTGACACACACACATATCCACTGCACTGCTGGTCCTTCAACTTCCTCCCACCAGGAATCGTGTAGGATGGAAAGATGCGCCCCCTGTTACGGTGTACATTTTAGGACATCCTCGTCCTCAGAGTCAAGTGTCAGACCAAACTGCCTCGTCCTCAGAGTCAGACCAAACTCCTCTCCTCAGACCAAACTCCTCGTCCTTGAGTCAGAGTCAGACCAAACTCCTCGTCCTCAGGCAGACCAAACCCTCTCCTCAGACCAAACTCCTCGTCCTCAGACCAAACTGCCTCGTCCTCAGAGTCAGACCAAACTGCCTCGTCCTCAGAGTCAGACCAAACTGCCTCGTCCTCAGACCAAACTGCCTCGTCTTCAGACCAAACTGCCTCGTCCTCAGACCAAACTGCCTCGTCCTCAGACCAAACTGCCTCGTCCTCAGACCAAACGGCCTCGTCCTCAGAGTCAGACCAAACTGCCTCGTCCTCAGACCAAACTGCCTCGTCCTCAGACCAAACTGCCTCGTCCTCAGAGTCAGACCAAACTGCCTCGTCCTCAGACCAAACTGCCTCGTCCTCGTCCTCAGACCAAACTGCCTCGTCCTCGTCCTCAGACAAAACGGCCTCGTCCTCAGAGTCAATAGAGTAAATAGCACCTCTTAACCATTTAGTAGCATACTTTTTCAGCAATGAATATGCAATATGGTGCGTTTACACGCAAAAGTGCGTTTTGTGGGAGGAGAAAATGTAAATATATTAATTCAGCACTGGCAAGGTGATTTATCAACCATGAGACGCGTTACCTTGCTGGTTTTTTGCGTCTTTTTTAGTACGTCTGAAAAACAGGTGCAAACTCGAAGCTTTGTGCACAGAAGGCTGAAACTTCTGAGAGGAACAATCCTGGACACACACATCTGATTCAAAATCATTTCTCATGACCAGTGAGTGTAGCATAATTAGTTCTGATTGTTAATTCAATAAAAACAAAACAGCAAAACACTATTTAACCGGGTGAAAAATTCTGGATTTCTTTTTAAAAAAAATTTAACCTATACACAGGTAGCCTAAGTGTGTAGACCTGTTTAGCTAACGTATGTCTGCAAAATGAAAGTTTGCAGCTCAATGAGAACTAACGCTGCATTAATTGTGTCTTTTTATCCCCCCCCCACACACACACACACACACGCACACACCGACACACACACCACCTCCCTTTTTCCCTTCTTCTTTCTTTTCTTTTTCTTTTTCCCAATGTCACGTTTTAACCTGGATTTCAGCACCTGGACAGGTCCACAGGACCTGGCAGCGCGAGCCTCTGCCGTTGGCATTGTGCCAAATTGCGCACTTCGTGCGTAATGGAGACCATGTCGGAGCTGCAGACACTTTCATTTGTGCAGTAGCCTAACTCCTGATCCATGTCCTCATAAACTGGGCACTTCTGAGGCTTTGCACAGATACTTATAATTCTATTTTATATTGATCAATTATTGTTGTTTATTCCGTCCTCCTCATATCACCATCTGGCTACTGACATCATATTTCCTTTTGCGCAAAACCTCATTCATACAGGGGCGTTTCCAACACGTTAGCGTTCGCTATAATTTCGTCTTCATTTTTGTTAAATCACTCGCAAACGGTGGTTCAGTCCCTTGCGCAAAATTCAGTCTTAGCAAATTACTACTACACGCAATTTACTTGATAAACCCCCATAGTGATATTTACAAACGGACACATTTTAAATTGCAGGACAACAAGAGCAAAGGATGAAGGAAAAGTCTGCTCTGGCGTCGTCGGAACATCCGGAGCCAATGAAAGGCTAGTAGTTTCTGTCTGAAGAGGGAGGCGAGACCAGCAGAATGATGATGAGCATCTCAGCGAATGACAGAGGATGCAGACTGTGCATGTGAAAATGTGTGTGACGTCCTGTCAGTCAGACTTAAATTATTTATTTATTTACTAAGTGGTGAGCTGAGCCAAACCCAACCCCAAAGTCTCCGGCCCACTTTTAACCCTCCTACAGCGACTTTACAGTGGGCACAAAACAGCTCTTTTAATTGCTGCGTTTTGCAATTAACCCCCTTTCCAAGTAATCGGAACACCTTTTTCCAGGTGAATAGATTAAATCCACCAGCAGAGCCATGAGTTGCAAAGGATTAACATCATCTCCTTTCATCTTTAAAAACCTTGCAGAATTCTGATGAATGCTCAACCAAGTTCTGTCTTAAAGGGGAACTCAGTAACTTTTTTACCTCAATAAATGCTTTCGACCCCTGGGGCAAACTGTTCGGCATTCAATTGCCCCCCTCCCGCCGGCTCTCCTCTGCAGCAAAACAACTTTCCCCCCCCCCCCCCCCCACCTCCCACACCCCCCCCCCCCCCCCCCCACCCCCCCTTCCCCCCCCCCCCCCCCCCCCTTCTCTCATATCCCGCTTCCGCCCCTGCCATACTCTTCACTCTTATTAATTATCACTCCCCCCCAAAAAAAAAATATTTTTCCTCTCCCCCACCCCCTCACCAATATATTCCACCACATATTTACCCACCTACCCCTCGACCAAAATTTACCTCTTCTAATACATCACTTCTATCTTTTTTTACTTGAGAAAGAAGAGACGCTACCCTCCCACCAACAATACAACCAACAATCTATTATAAAATTATAAAAATTTCCCAATCCATCAGAATAGAAAAAAGAAAAGAAGAGACGCCCTCTTTGTGTTGTGGGGGTAAAGGGGGTTGAACCGACAGTGAAAGGACGCCACTAGGGGGAGCCCGAGCTGAAGTTACTGAGTTCTGCTTTAAGCTGCGAGCTGCTCAAAGCGCACAGGTAAACAAAAACATGGTTGTTTCCAGTCCTGTGCTGCATCCCGACAGCTTGTTCGGATGGTTAAAGCTCTTATCGTAATGCGTAATGGATAGGTTGTGTCTCTACCCACATGCACTATGTTGGTCTTATTGGGCAGCAACGACTGTTAGGTTTTTGCAGTTGTTTATTATTTATTATTATTATTATTATTATTATTAATTACTATTATTATCATTATTATTATTATCTTATTTATTTATTCATTTATTTATTACGATCGCAGTGTCTCTTTCTATTAAGAAACTTTATTGGATGTGTGACAACACATGAAAATGAAAAATACTTTATTTATCCCAGGAGGAAATTTAAGGATGTACTGTCTCTTCGTTTTTGTTTTTTTCTAACAATATAACATGATACAGCATAACAATAATATGATAACTAAGGCAACGATAATCATAACTCAGCCAGTCGTGTGCTTCAGGATGATAATGCTGGCAGGGATGAATTTCTACAGCAAACCTGATGCAGCATCCCACTGAACCGTTGATTCTTCCTACGTTGTGGTGGGAAGAATCCTCCATCATCTTCATCAGCTGGTGCAAAATTCTTTTTTTTTTTTTTTAACCATTACAGTATCTCCACGCCAGCGATCCAGTTATTCACAGAACCAGCTTTCTTGATCAGCTTCCTATTAGGCTATAGCATAGGCTCTAGCTGACCTCTGTAACTAATATTTGTAGCTAATAAAAGCGCACATCGTGTGGAGATGTTTTGTGTGAAACCAAATTTAGCACGCCCAGTATAGAATATATTTTTTGTGGCTACACTATGGGGTGATGGTCAAAAGCCAACTGAGGCAGGGTGGGGAGAGGGGAGGCCCTCGGTGCTGATCAAAGGAATATGGGAGTAGCAACGTAGGGGAGAGGAGGCGGCTTTGGCAAGAAATGACAGCCGCGGCTTATGGCACTGCGGGTCGGGTCAAGCAGGGCTGGGCCAACCAGCCGTAGAGAGCCGCGAGGAAGTGAAGGATGGAACCGGTTATAGGAGGGGGGACGCGTGCCCCCCCCCCCCCTCTCTCTCTCTCTCTCTCTCGGATTTTTCACAATAAAAACAATCAGTGGTGCATCTGAGCAGATGCAGGTTAACGGCATAGATCGAGGAACATCCATCACTGATTAACACATCGGTCTTCACAGGACAAACAAGCATTTGGCAGGAAATGACAGCCTCGTCTTGGGGCGCTCTGTGTGGAGACCCGCGAGGAAGAATGAAACTAGCCTATACAGGGGAGACTGCCCCTCCCACCGTCCATATAGAAACTGGTTCATTGAAAAAAAAGTAAAATGAAACTTTTTTTTTTTTTTTTTTAGTAAAGTTCTTTCCGATTATGTTTTTTTGTGACAACGTTTGGTCCGAGGCAGTTTTGTCTGACTCCGAGGACGAGGCCGTTTTGTCTGACTCTGACTCCGAGGACGAGGCAGTTTGGTCTGAGGACGAGGCAGTTTGGTCTGAGGACGAGGCAGTTTGGTCTGACTCTGAGGACGAGGCAGTTTGGTCTGAGGACGAGGCAGTTTGGTCTGAGGACGAGGCCGTTTTGTCTGACTCTGACTCCGAGGACGAGGCAGTTTGGTCTGAGGACGAGGCAGTTTGGTCTGAGGACGAGGCAGTTTGGTCTGAGGACGAGGCCGTTTGGTCTGAGGACGAGGCCGTTTGGTCTGAGGACGAGGCCGTTTGGTCTGAGGACGAGGCAGTTTGGTCTGAGGACGAGGCAGTTTGGTCTGACTCTGAGGACGAGGCAGTTTGGTCTGACTCTGAGGACGAGGCAGTTTGGTCTTACACTTGACTCTGAGGACGAGGATGTCCTAAAATGTACACCGTACCCTGTTGTTGGCTGCGTCTCCTCCCTCACTGGGCTCTGGACCCCTCCTCCTCCCTACCACATGTGTCATGTTGTGATTGTCTGTATACGTGCTTAATTGTACTAAGGGTGTTTGTTGAACCTGCTTCATGTAACGGACCCCAGCTGCTCACACACATGAACATAACCCTTCATACAAAAATTGAAGTTCCAGTGTGAAACCAATTCTGCTTTTAATTAGCACAATTCAATGACTGCTTTCATAAATACATATTTTACTGAAGCATTATCAAAATCACATCCCAGTGAAAGCGTTCTCATAGCTTAGAATGAGTCAGTTATAAATATAGGTGACACAAGACTATATGTAAATAAACATACACAAATATGATGAAGAAACATGAAAAACATGTTTGTGGAATATATTTTTATTGTGCGCACACATACAATTTTTCCCAGGACGGTTCATTTATGTAATAAACCTAAATTCTCTTATACTACAATATATCACTGTACAGGTAACATCTGTCATCAGTCTTGATAAGGAATGATACATGTGATGTTTTACAATTTTATATGAACAAACTTTGAGCTTGTGATGCCTCAACAAGTCATATATTACTAACACACCACATTACTTCTATACAGTAGTACCGGTTTAAAAGTTCCCCTGTCAGGCTGAAAGCCAGCCGAATGGCCTTCGTTTTCCAGCCAAGTTTCAACCAAGTTCCAGCCAAATTCCCTCCAAATTCCAGCCACTGGAGTGCCCCCCCCCCCCCCTCTTTCTACTGGGAGTGTCAATGTTTACTTTAACTCCACCCATTTATTGAAATACAGGGTATCACCAGGAGTTGGCGTTTTTCTCACAGAATTCTAATCACACAAAAGCTGCGTTTACATGGCGCAATTTTGATCTGATCAAACGCCAATCAGAATAAAAATGCGCCATGTAAACATGTCAGCTGATTCGATCGGCCTCGACCGGAAAGAATTTCCAATCCGATTGAGAGGGGTGGTTTAAACCTTTTTACGATACGATCAACAGAAAAAAATGCCCATGTAAACAGTCATTCCGATCATTTCTGTGGAATTTTGTCTCTGCGCATGCTTGAACCACGTGGGGGTTGCATGACGTAGCAGATTCAGGGAAGACGGTGGAAGTAAAACACAACAGGACTTTGCTGGGAAACCCCAGATAACAAGTGAATAGCCGCGGCAGCTGCGCTGTTCGCCACGGATCCGCCTCGCACAGTCATGTAGGAGTCCGCTTGCACAGCGAAATGGATCTGCTGATGATCCGCGTTCTGACTGGAAACTCTGATGTCAGGCGGAGCAAAGACAGACCTAAAGCTGCACCTTTGCCCCGGATCCATAGCGGATCTGTTCATGATGATGTGCTTCAGCTTGACTGATGTGCTTCAGTCAAGTACGGACCCATTATATGGCTGTGTTTTTATTTAAATCTCCACTGAAAGAGTTAATGATTATTGAGCATTTTGACGGTCAAAAATTATAAATTCAAAAAGAAAACTCCTCTTCTTATGATCCAGGAGCCATTGCGCATGTCAAAAGTATTACGAACATATCTGTCCATCAAGTAAATACAACCGATCGGATCGCTTTCCCCCTGTCCATGTAAACAGGACAGCTGGAAGCTCCGATTGGAAAGATTTCAATCGGATAGATGAATTATTTATCCATGTAAACATAGCTACAGTCACTCTGATTTTAACTGAAATGTTATCTCAATGCTCAATTTTATGTTCAGGAGAAATTAAAGTCACTGCAATTTTAAAACAATGCTGGAGCATTTTCACTGTCCCTGGAAAATTTGAAAAAATGTTTTCACAAATAAATAGATAAAAAGATAAATAAAAGTTAGGCTGTGTTTCTTATGGAGATTTTCATTTTATTTTATTTTTTTCACTTTTTTTCACCCTCGTAAACCTTTATTGTAACTTCACTTGGTTTACAAAAGGTCTGTTCAATATGGGCTAATTTACTTCATGTGTTCATTATGGTGGGAGTTTATCAGATGATCTAGAATGAATCCTGAGGTCCGTTTCATGAAGCAGGTTCAACAACCTCTGAGTGTAACCCTAAACTCTGAGTTGATCTACTCGGGAGATACAAAACTCAGTTTTCGGTCCCCGAACAGCTGATTTGAGTTGGTTTAATCAACTGTAGTTTTATACATGTGCTACCACGTCAAAAAGCCAGCATCAATGGAGCCCCGACGAGTCACCATGGCAACGTAGACGCGATGGCGGGGCTGCGTTCGCCATTGAATGGAACTAGAACACAATGATGTCAAAGGATAGAAGTTTTAATGGTAGCGTGACAGTTTAGGATCCTGTCAGTAGGGGTGTGTGGATACCTGTTTGGTCAACTGGTTTCCACACCTGCCTTCTATCTGGAAGAGTGGTGCTTGTATCCACGTCTCTACTTTTGTCGCATACTTTTTAAAATTTAATTTGGGTGCAATCCCGAGAAGCGCTCTTGTCAGCAGCATTAAGATGAAATATAACTGTTGCATTTCTCAAATGCCCTGCATCTCCGACAAAGGAATAAAAAAATTGGCTATTTGTGAAAAAACGCAGGTCAATAAACAATAGCCGATCTGCTTTGAGGCGAAAACATATGGCAACATGTAAAAATCCCACCCTAGAATTGAACCTCCACCTGCCAGATCTCAAATATGCACCTTTCAGATATCACTGTAATTGTTTAGCACAGTGGGTAGAGCAACAGGCTGCTGGGCAGAAGGTTGTGGGATTGATCCCAAATATGGGTGACTTTATGCATGCTGTCAATATTGTTGTTTTTTTCATTCACGCTTTATGATTTGACAAATTGTACAGTAACTTATTTTAAATGTGTTTTAGTTAGTTATATGTTGTTATATACACACATGCTGTTGAGTCACTAAGGGGAAACAGGTAAGTGGCAGAGACAGAACATGGCTGTAAGATGTAGCTGATTTGTGAAACAATGGGGAGTGAATGGGCCAATTTAACTCTGACATTGGGGGTCGAGGGGGTGGAGGTGGTTGGGATGGTGGTGTTGTGGGGCTGAAAGAATGCTGCACACAGGAATGCAGACATGACAGACAGACAGAATCTGCTGTCATATAATGCCTACACCTTGTCGGGCATCCCTTCTTTTATTTAATGTAGGAGCAGTTTAACTCGCAGCGCCGCCGCTTCAGTGGACATAATAATTATACCATGAGAATCATAGAAGCTACAGTGAATCTGAGAGAAATCAACATGTTTTATGTCAGTATTATAGGCTAGAGCTCCCCCAAAATTTCACAGATGGTGTTTTCTAGGGGAGCTCATTTTTCATTAAGGGGGCTTCCTCTGAAAGCATTGAGTTTTTACTCTGGTCTGGGACAAGATCATTTTCCGTGGGGGTGGGACGGGTGTTAGGATGTGTGATAGCTTGCTGTTAGCAGTGTCCTTTTGTTTGAACTGAGTGGGCTATTAGTCGCCTATTGCCATGCAAATCAGAACCACAATGAAGCTGAGGGGTGAGGTTAGTAACCTCAGGTTACTGAAGCTGCAGTTGTAGTATTAGGGCCCGATTTACAAAAGGTTTGCGCTTGTTAAAACAGGCGCTATCTTCATTACGCACGCAATAATCCGCCAGAGCTGATTTACAAAGCAGGGCAAAAGGAGGTTTGCGCCTGTCAAGGGGCAAAATAGCGCCGCTGTCCATTTTGCGCATCTGCTGCAGATGAATATGCAAACTGGGCGTTTCTGCCAGAAGGCGCAAAATATTGGGAGAAGACTATGCAAAACCTCAGTTTAACACGCGCAATGTGATCTATCAACTGTTCAACGGAAAGCGGGGGCAAAAGATTGCGTGTAATTTAGCACGTCTGAAAAGCAGGTATAACTGGCAGCTGTACGCACTGATGGCTGAAAGAATGCTGCACACAGGACTGCAGACATCGGGTCAGAATCATTTCTCATGTGTTCAGGCGACACGTCAAGTTTTCATTATTTAATTAAATAACAATCAACATCACTGTTAAACACGGGTTATTCTAGACATGAACCAGAACATCTGCAGCTGCAGCATCATGGTAGTTAAAGCTGACATTAATTATGTCTTTTTATTTTCTTTTACTTTTTGCCAATGGCATATTTTTAAATTAAAATCATCTCCTGCTCCTCCACACGCAGCGACTGCTGCTGTGTTCTGAGGTTGCTGTCCTGCGTTACTTCTGCGTTGGCCCCCACCCCACAAAAAACTCAGTGAAAATAACATGTAACGTCGCACAAACTAATGATACTATTTTTTTACTGAGTTTTGCATGGGGTGGGGGGCAATTACACAGGTCCCGCGCCTGGCATTGTGCCAAAGAGCGCGCAGTCTGTGCGTAATATCAGATCATCTTCAACAGCGTGTCCTTATCCACGTCCTTAAACTGGCCTCTTCTTACGATCCACAGGGAAACCTGCTGCATTATTTTTATTTATAGTTATTATGAAGAGTTCATTTGCAAAAACAGACAAACGCCACTGTGGAAAAACGGAGTTAACTGCTTTTGTTGCTGTTGGGTACAAACCTCCTATCTCCATTTTACATCATTAAAACCCTCTACTTCATGTGAGCTTGATTTGCTGAAAATATTCAAAAAGTAAATGAAGAGTTTATTTGCAAAAGCAGTTAACTCCGTTTTTTCTAAATGGCGTTTGTCTTTTTTTGCAAATGAACTCTTCATATTTATCTTATATTCTGTTTATTTGCCTCATTATATCTCTGAAACTAACATCTCTCTATCAGGATGAATTTCATTTTGCATTTACCACATGCTCTTCTGAACTTTCCGTGGCGCAGGGAGAGCGCACGCTAAATCCTCATTTAAGTCCTGCTGTTTGCGCCTGTTACAGATTGCGCGTGTAATCTTTGTAGATCACCCGCAAACGCTAAAATGACAGCGCACGCTATTTTTTTTGCGAGGCAAAGACATTAGACTCGCAATTTGGAGTCTTTGTACATCAGGCCCATAGAATGATCACAATGAATAAATAGAATTAGGCCAAATTAGAAGATAAAAACTCTAGACCAAATAAATACTTAAAAGAATAAGAAGTACAAAGTATGAATGATCACCTCAACTAGAAAATTGAAAGCTAGAGCAAAGAAATGTGTTTTCAGTAAAGTTTTAAAAGCTTGGAAAAACTGGGCACTTGTATGTAGCGACAGCCAATTCCACAATTTCGGGGCCATCACCGAGAAGGCTCTATCGCCTCGAGAGACACATCTGGTTGGAGGAACCTCCAAAAGCAACTGAGAAGAGGACCTCAGAGATCTAGTGGAAGCATGCCTGATCAAAAGCTCCGCCATATATGGAGGAACTAACCCATTTAGAGCCTTATAAGCCAGTAATAAAATTTTAAACTGGACCCTAAAGCTGTCGGGAAGCCAGTGGGGCTCAGCGAGGATGGGCGTGATGTGGTCGGAAAGCCTCTTTCCAGTCAACAATCGGGCAGCTGCATTCTGAGCAAGCTGGAGACGATGGAGGGATGATTTGTTGATGTCATAATAAAGCTAATTACAATAATCAAGACGAGACATAATTAGCAAATGAACCACCTTCTCAAAGTCATTTTTGGGCAGATATGGTTTGACCTTCCCGAGGACTCGGAGGTGAAAGAAGACACTCTTGACCACTGAACTGACTTGTTTATCGAGCTTCAAAGAATCATCTATGATTACCCCCAGGTTTTTAACAGAGGGACGAGAAAAAGAGGCCGCAGATCCCAAAATGCTAGCTGCATCATTTGGCGGCTTATCTCCAAAAATAATTACTTTAGTTCTTTGTTCATTCAGGTGGAGGAAGTCCAGGCTTTGAGGTCCTTGAGACAATTAAGCAACCCAGAAACAGAACCATGTTTTGATTTAAGGGGGACATAAATTTGATTATCATCTGCATAACTATGCTGCATAGCAGCATAGCTAAAGACAAATTAAGAATATTTAAGCTCTTTATCATATTTTATAATTCAGGTAAACAGGTTTTTTTTAATGCAGATGATAAAATTATTGCTTCAGCTAAATATTCAGTTCTGCGGTGGCTGAAGCTAAACACAATCAAAGTCAGCTACCTAATTTAATACCAGTTAACAGAAAATTGACTTTTGTATATTCTCATGAATATTGATAGTTTTCAGTCACATGACCTGTCGGGAGCCGTGGTGGGTAAAGGAATGTTCCAGAATGATGGAGTCTGCTGACAGTCGAGAGAATAGTTGTTTAAATCAGCTGTCAGTCGCTGAGAAGGAAAGATACAGAAATAAGATGGAAGTGTTGGACGCTTGTGATAGAGAAGTCACTGCAGTATAGGAGCCTTTAAAGATACATCCCCTGTAGGGGCATGTCTTTGTATCATGTATCTGCAAACAGGTGCGCTGCTCATGTGGCTGCACCCCAGTCTGCTGGTTCTGTTTGTATTGTGTCGACTTTCTGTACAATCTTGGACAGGTTGTACTGAAAACAAATTTTGTTGCACTGGGACGCCGGTACAATGACAATAAAGTCTTCTGGGTCTGAGTCTCATGTTCAACTGCCATTCATCTGCCAGTCAATTCCCAGCAGCTGGACTGACCCCCTCCTTCTTCTGGGTGTGACTAGTTTTTACTGGAACTCCGCTCATCTAGTGAAATACAAGACATCACCAAGAGATGGTGCTTCTCTCACAGAATACAGTACATACCACCTCTTCACCTAAAGGTGGCATCTAAAGCGTTGCCTATCGCGTTGAGTGGAAATTCCCATAATTCATAGAACCAAGAGTACATACATTTGATTGAAGAAGTAAAATTATAAGTAGCTACGGGAGTTGTGCTGGCCAATGTTTTACCTGTAAATAAATCATTGTAGCTAATACCTCCTGTCAAATCTTTGTTCACAATTTATTTACCGTGAATCTAAATTTAAAGACTTTTGGAAGACGTCTGCAGCTGCAGGTATTCTGTGAATGGCTTTGACCAGGAAATTAACTTCATTATGCTCAACCTTTTGTTTTGCACTAATGAGCTATTGGTCACCCATTGTCACACAGATCACATACAGAGTTGCCTAAGGCCATGTCTACACAGCACCCAAGTTGGTTCAGATTTGAAGACAGTGGCGAAAAACCATAGAAAAGTTTCACCATCTCCACTAAACTGCTGTAGTGCAAGACTGCAGGTGGCGCTACGATGATAAAAGAGCAACACTTCAAAGCTAGAAGAAGATGTAGCATGTGCACAGATTAGACGTAGCACGTGCTCACCTCGTGTCACGTGACATGCATGTCAGATTGCATGACATGAAGCTTGCATGAAAATTCATTTAAATTTTTCATGGGTGAAAAATTATCAACAATTTTTATAGTTGACATACAGAACCAGTATTCTGTTGTAAAAGTAGCATCTTGGTGCAGATGCTGTAAACAAGCCAGGATTGTCTGGAAGAACACCTCAACAAAATTGATCACCGTTGTTGTGATCTGAGCCATCTTCGTCACACTCACTACGTTTACGCTGCAGGTCTACACTCAGTTCTGATACTGGTAAGATCCCAGAGGGGAAATTAGGGCTCCTCATTTTACCCATCTCTGTACTTTGAGTACCAGACAGCAGTTGGTGGGGGTTAAGGACCTTGCTCAGGGGTCCACAGTGGTTCATCTAGGAGTCTTGTCAGGGACTCGAACCCGGGTCCTTCGCGCCAAGGCCCACAACGCTACCACTAGGCTACCCACTTCCCTTTTTGTGTGGGTGTTCACATTACATTTCTAAATGTGGCGTGTATACAGACTGCAATATGAACAGCTCGCGCTTCTGAAGTGACACGCATGCTCAGTTGAAGACGGTGACATCACGCAAGTAACGGAGTTCATGGAAACCAATGCAAACAAACATGGAGGCTACTGGTATTTGCAGGCTCACGTTGAAAGCAATTTGTGGTGGCAGTCGTATGGCAATATGATGTTCATCCCAGACCTGTCTGCAGACGCCTAGAGGTTTCAGAAACAGTACAGTCAGGTGAAGCAAGATCTTAACCTCTTAAACTCTGGACATCTGAAATCCCCCAATTGGGGAACTCCAGATTTCCAAGCAGAGATCCAAAAAATAGGCTTAGCAAAAATAGGCAAAGGGTTAATACAATTCAAATATCTTTATTTGTCCCCACGGGGCAGTTCAAAGGGGGAAAGAAGTAGCTTAGGACACATAAGACAAGTTGCAGACACACAAATATGTCACACTCCCCATGCCAAAGCAAACACATAAAAGGGGCTTCATTTAAACTTTGGGCTCATCTTTCCTGCCAAAATGAGAATCCTTCATGACAGCCGACACATTTCACACTCCAGCATGAATTCATCCATTGTGTTCGACAACAAGGTGATGGATAACATGCTTCATGTTTCGTCTTTGATGTTGCACCAACAGATATAAGCATAGACCGCGGAACCGGGGGGGCCAGCCGGGCCACGGCCCTGGTAACTTTTGTACTCTGGTAAAGAAAAAAATAGCCTAAATAAATAACTGAAAGCAAGTTGCATTGTTGTCCTTATGACCCCAGTCACAGCGCATCTTCTCTCTCTCTCACCCTGCGCCCTCCTCCGCCCCGTTGAAACCGTTCCCTGCAGCCTGCTATATATAAGTTACGTAGGCTGCATAGAAATATCAAATATGTGCCTATCAAGTGCATTGTTTATCAATACGTCATCATGCAAGCGTTGCGAGCCAACGTCAAAACGTCGATTTCAAAGCTTGTCAGTAGCTGAGTTTCCATCACACTTTTTTCGAAAAATAAAAGCGATATTTCTTAAATTTCAAAAAAGTATAATAGCGATATGTAGGTGTTTCCATTGAATGGTATCAGCCGTAATTCTTGTAAAATCCCGCCCCGCTAGACTCTACTTTGAAAAGGGTGGATATATAAACATGTTTTTCAGAGCTGCTCCTCATCAGGAGACGAAAGCAGCGGATGATGATTCAGAGGTAAAGTCCGTATGTACGGAGCCTCTGATCACATCAGGAAGAAAAACACTCGTGGAGATTTCCAGGACAGACGCCCAAAACGTAACACGAATGAACCCCCCAGGATGAACTTCTGGATTGTGGATGTCATTTCTGGATCTTTATTCCACGTTTATCGGCACCAGTTCCTGACTGGTGATGCAGCTGCTGATATGAAGGCGCAGCCATACGATGTTATCTGTGGTCACGTTTATTAAATCCTGCTGACGTATAATTAACGTGTGGGAACCAGATAACCGAGTAGTGGTGTTACAGATGTGTGGAAACGACATAAATTTACCTAAGTCATAAACAGCTGGTGTCCAGTCGGTAATACGTGAAGAACTTCAACCATCTGTATAATGTCTACATGAACTCAGCTTGCTGAGTTACGGAGATTTGGGGATTTTTCATATATGTGACTGATAAAACTTCCCCCATCACTCCGATTTCACCTTTAATGCTTGTAAATTATCATATTCATCATAATTGAGAAGGAATAACTGGATTTTAACCCCCCTATGTCACGCCTGATGGCGAGTAATTGCGAAAAAAAAAGTTTCCATTACACTTATGCACAAAACTGCTTTATAGAAACGTCTGGATTTACGCCTCATGAAAGCGTGAAAACTTTTTGGCGATATTTGAGAGGTTTTTTTTTTTTTTTTTTTTTTTTCGAAATGTAGGTGTTTCCATTAGCGGTTTTTAATTGCGATATTTAGGTTTTGTGCAATTGAAGAGACAGACATCTATTTCAACTTTTTTGACAACCAAGCCAAAACTACAAAAGCAGGATGAAAAAAATAGCCTACTCCTCCTTCCTCAGAGACACAACAAACATCTTTTGTAAGAAAGAGAAAAGAAAAAAGGTGCTATTTTTAAAAAAGCTACGTCAGGTTTGTTTTTTTTTTCTTGAAAGTATGGCCCCCCCTCGTTCAGATGCGTTCCGCGGTCCATGGATATAAGTCTCACTTAAGAATCTTGTTTAACAAAAGCAATGGTACATCTTGCTTAAACTGAATAACTCAATACATCGTTTAACTGCAAGGCAAGAATATAATTCTGTCAATGACTGATATTTCATTTTGCTAAGCTAAGAGGTTATTTTTTGGTTTACCTTAACAGTAAGGTTTTGGTTAACATTTGCATCTGATATAAGCTTCATTTTGTGTTAAGCCTACATTTTTAAAAAATTCCTGCTTGTGCTTTTGTTTGCGAGTGCCTTTTGTCAGATAAAAACGAAGAGTGAAAACTCAATTGATTGGCCCGTCTGTAAATTCATATGCAATAACAGACTTCAATTGTCCCTATGACGTCTCCCTTACGATAGAGGAGGCCTGAATTTACCAAATCTTCAGTGGTACTATGGAGGGGTTTGCGTGTTCTGAGGATCCTAGGGATGAGAATCAGCACCTCCACATCTGAGACTATGGTCCTATCCCGGAAAAGGGTGGAGTGTCCTCTCCAGGTTGGGAGCGAGGTCTGCCCCAGGTGGAGGACAGACGGATAGGTGCGGCGTCTACAGTGATGCAGACTCTGCATCGATCTGTTGTGGTGAAGAAGGAGCTGAGCAAGAATTTCGATTTATCAGTCGATCTACGCTCCTACCC
This sequence comes from Atherinomorus stipes, assembly GCA_023101725.1. NCBI lineage: Eukaryota > Metazoa > Chordata > Actinopteri > Atheriniformes > Atherinidae > Atherinomorus > Atherinomorus stipes. The sequence goes on along the minus strand of JALJCO010007662.1, from coordinate 146,302 downwards.
TCACCTTTGGCCATGATCTATGGGTCATGACCGAAAGAACGAGATCATGGGTACAAGAGATAGTGTGAGGAGCTCGGTCATCCGGGTGGGACTCAAAGTAGAGCTGCTGCTCCTCCATATAGAGAGGAGCCAGATGAGGAGGCTCAGGCATCTGGTCAGGATGCCTCCTAGACGCCTCCTTGGTGAGGTGTTCCAGACACTTCCCACCGGGACGAGATCCGGGGGGAGGTCCAGGACACGCTGAAGGGACTATGTCTCCCGGCTGGCCTGGGAAGGCCTCGGGATCCCCCCGGATTAGCTGGCAGCTGTGGCTGGGCAGAGGGAAGTCTGGGCTTCCCTGCTTAGTCAGCTGCCCCCGCGACCCGACCTTGGATAAGCGGAAGAAGACGGACAGATGGACGGAGTAGAATTCAAGCCCATCTACTTCCGCCCAATGGGAACTTAGAAATGAAAAAAAAATTAATGGGAGTCAATGGGGCAAAAATAATTATCTTCTGGTCCCAGTCATTCTTCGCCCTGGATTGCAAACATGTTAGTTGTGGATTTAAATAAAAATTTTCTGTGCAAAGAACAGATAAAAAACCGTGAAGATTTTGGATCATTTCATGTTTTGCTTGAAGCCACTTTGTGGACATCAGCTGCCCAAGGTGTGCTAGCACGGCGATTTTACTCTGGCACGTCTTCGCTCTTTCTTTCAGGAACAGGAAAAGAGAATGGACAGAGGTGAAAACCTTTATAAGTCAGGAGATGTTGAGTTTTTCCTTCACACTGATGCAATGATGCTCGGTCTTGTTCCTGCCAGTTGCAGAGAGTGATAGCATAACTTGCAATGAGAGCTGTAGTCCACAAAGTGACTTCAAGTAAAACCTTAAAAAATCAAAGTTCTTCACGGTATTTTATTTTTTCTTTGCACAAAAGTTATCTTATTCAAATCCATATCCATCATATCTGGAATCCAAGACAGAGAACGACTGGGACCAGAAGATAATTATTTTCTCTCCATTGACTTCCATTCATATTTTTTTCATTTCTAAGGTCCCATGGGGCTCACCAGAAGGGGCGTGACTTTGGCTCCTTATATATGTAATCATATGAACTAATAGAGCAAAAGAAGAAAACACAAAACCCATTTGTGAAAAACACAATCCAATTAAAACAAAATCAAATCACAACTCCCAAACAGTCGCAGTCCTTAAACTCTGAGCTCAGATGTTGTCATGTTAGACTGTCAAAGTTAAAAAATGACCAGTCAATCCCTGACCAGCTATGATAGCATCACAGGAACTGTCGCGTTCACGAACGTTGTAGCATTCCCTACAACAATGAGATGAAGCGCAATACAAGACAACTAGTCCGTCTGTAATCTGTGAGCTTACATACCTTGCCCGCCGTCATCGTAGCAATGCCAACAGCTCTTAGTCTCGGGCCAGCCTGCCCAGTCTCCTCTGGTGCAGCCTCTGTTTTATTTGAGACACTTTGAGCAGCTCCATGCCTCGCTGCCTTACCAACCGGTCATACTGCACCGCTTGCCGAGCCATGTGCATTTGCAGTACAAACAGAAACGCCATTGCCAAAACCACCAACTTAATATAATGCTCCATGTTTAAATGACTGTTGTTTTTCTGGGGTGGAAGGGATTTCCGCTCCTACTTTTGTCAAATCAACGAGCGCCCCTTTCAACCATGTAATGCTGCTCAGAAAGTTTGGAGCGTGTAGGATATTATGCATGCTTCTGGAGAATTGGTTAATGTAGAATGATTAGTATTATAGATAGTGAGATGAAGATTTTGTTTGGACCTGAGAAGTTAAGTAGAGTTCACTCTCAGGATAAAATCAGGACACCTCTTTCCTGTGTTTGTCCTGTGGCAGTTGCAAAACACACCAGAGGTGGTTTAGTGGGCTATTTAGCATTTATTACCTAGTGTAGCAAATCATTTAGGCAGTTTATGACCTGTAGACCCTGAGAGCATCTTGCGGGGGGAAAAGGTCTGTTTTACTTGGCTTATCATGCGAAACCTGACACAGGAGACAAGCGTAAAGAATTAGGGGTTTTGTTGTTTGTTGTCTTCCCCCTTCTTTTTCTGTATTTTTCCATTCTTTTAAGCTCTCAGGGACCAAAGAGCCAGAAGATGCCAGGATGTTTGCTCAGCTGTTCTGTACGGGGGAGGAACTCTTCAAGACTCAACCGACATCATATAAAAAGGGTTCAGGGACTGTTAGAAGGCGTCAGATTTTCCAAACTGGCCCCAGCATTATGTTGCTGACAGGGCAAGAATTCTGAACCCAGAGCTCTGTAATGTATTGCTTCTGATTCTGTAATAAATTGTTAACTTTTATTCCGCATTGTTTGGTTTTCATTCCTGATGCAAAAGGTCCCGCTGAAAATGGGTAAAGGAGGTTACAGGAGGTTTAATGTTTAGAAGGTATCTTAAACACCCATTTTTCTTACAAGCGCATCATAAATCACAGTGTGAAAGCCGAATCGAAACAAATGATTAATGCAACAATGTTGCAACTTTCAGCTCCCCAGTTGGACCAAGTCCGTTTGGTCAGGTGTGAAAGCGACCTAATTTTTCTGTACAGGCTCTCCAGTTGCAACTGATTTTCCTATTTTATCCCCTTTTCAATATTCTCCTTTTGTTAAATAAATCCATTTCCTGATTTTCACTCGACCAGACTGTTTGATAATGATTCCTTTTTTTTGCAACACCACCAAAAAACTGAATACACGTTGGGGGAATAAAGTATTGAACACATTAAAGGTTGAATATGGAATACGGACAGAACAGCGACATCACGTGTGTCTAGGTTGTAGTTGCAACGGCAGAAAAACAACTCCAGCCGCTGGGATGCCAGACTCACTGCCGATACAAAGTGACCAACAGTCTGCAGCATGTCCAACAAGTAATGCAGAGGAGTTTATAACTGACAGCTAACGTTAGCCACATTAGTAAACAAGTTAGCTTACCGATCCAGGAGGAAAGTCTCCATTTCCATGTTTGACACCCTGGAAAACGTTTATATGGGTCCATTTAGTGTAGTCTTCACCTAAATTTACTCCAGCTTTTGCTCTTCTCAGGTCACTCCTCCTCAGAAACAGATAACAATATCTCCAGGGCTCTGAAGCAACTGCTTTACTCGTCGTCTCCACTGTTTCCCCCTGTACCAGCCTAACTGTGCCCAACATATTGTTGCCACACACATAGATCGTATTTGGCAACCCGCAGTGGCGGCGTGTATTGGCTTATAGACATAAATATAATGCCATTATCGAACCCGTCAAATTTATTTTATAATTATTTTTAGGCTAAATATAATTTTTCTAGGAAATGTTGTACTTTCATTCTGTACCCCCCCCCCCCCCAAATGACCTGTGGAGGTTTGTTTTTTTTTTTCTAATAAATATCGCTTTTAATAAAAATGTTCCATATTCAACCTTTAACTTTTTTCTCAGACAGTAAATTTCTAGTAGAGCTATTGACATGAGATTTTCACCAGATGTTGGCAACAACTAAGTTAGGCAGACACACAAAGAAATCCTAACATTTATGTCCATAAATCAAAAAATTCTGGAATGCACTGCTAGGTAGCTGCAGTTTGTAATAGCTCTCCCTTAACTTTTGTGTTTTTTTCAAATATACTTGTCTTTTTTATTGACATTACTTGTCAGATTAGGTTTTTCTTGGAGGATTTTTTATGCTGGTTTGAAGGGTGTGCAATTCAGGAGATTTTTCCTCATATATTTGGCTTTTTTCACTACTTGTTATGATGTGTATCCATAGCAACGGAAAAATTGTTTACCACCGGGATCAACTGTTAAAACTCTCCCAAATCAAGATTTTCAGCGAAATAACACGTCAAATCCCAGTGGAGTTAAGGAGAAAGACAAGAGGATGCAGGGCAGGGGTAAGGCAGAGAGAAAAATGGTGGAGATTTAAACCGTTTCTTCCAACTGTTGTGATGGGTAACGTGAGATCGCTAGCTAACAAGATGGACCAGCTTGAAGTGCTAACAAGGTCTCAGAAAGAGTACAGAGAATGCAGTATTATGTGCTTCACTGAGACATGGCTGCATGAACACATCCCGGACTGTAATGTGTCTGTACACGGCTTCAAGACGGTCCGTGCAGACCGAAATAAACAGCTCAGCGGGAAGCGGAAGGGAGGCGGAATTGCAGTGCTGGTCAGTCAGCGTTGGTGCCATCCAGGACATGTCACTGTCAAGGAGAAGATCTGCACAAGAGACATTGAACTGTTAGCTGTGAGTTTTCGTCCATATTATTTACCCAGAGAGTTTGCCTGTGTTATTCTGGTAGCAGTTTATATAATACCAGGTACCGCACCAGAGACAGCCTGTGATGTCATCAGCTCCGTCATGGCTAAACTACAAACACAGCATCCAAACTCTTTCATAGCGATCTCTGGAGACTTCAACAACGTCTCCCTCTCTGCTACGTTACCAACTTTCCAGCAGTTTGTCAGCTGCTCCACCAGAGAAAATAAGATGTTGGACTTATTTTATGCAAACACTATGAATGCATACAGCTCCTCTGCCCTGCCTCCTTTGGAAGATCAGATCATAATCTGGTTCTTCTCACCTCCACCTACAAGCCCATCGTTCAGCAGCAACCAGTCATTAGGAGGACGATTAAAACCTGGTCTACTGAGGCTGAAGATGCTCTGAGAGGGTGCTTTGAGGCCACAGACTGGAATGTCCTCTGTGAACCTCATGGAGATGACATCAACACCATGACTGAGTGTGTGACAGATTACATAAACTTCTGTGTGGACAACATCGTTCCAACAAGAACAGTGAGGTGCTTCCCCAATAACAAACCCTGGATCACCAGTGACCTGAAAAAGCTGCTGAACATCAAAAAGAAAGCTTTCAGGGATGGAGACAGGGAGTTACTGAAGACCACACAAAAACAACTGAAAACACAGACTAAGAAGTGCAGAGGAGGACTATAGGAAGAAGTTGGAGAGCCAGCTCCAGCAGAACAACGTGAGGGATGTGTGGTCGGGAATGAACAAGATCACTGGCGTTAAGTTAAAGGGGGACCAGACTGATGGAGGTCTGGACAGAGCTAACGAACTGAACATGTTCTTCAATAGGTTCAGTTCCCCCCCTGCCGACAACCCAACACACTACACACCCTCCATGAGCCCACAGCTTTCCTGTCCCACCTCCACTCTGTCACCCTGCACCTCAGTCATGGACCTGAACACAGCCTCATCTCCCTCCACATCAGGACATCCTGAGACCTCCTCTCCCCCCACATCAGGACATCCTGAGACCTCTTTTGCCTCCACCTCCAGCCTGACTGTCTCCTGTGACCAGGTCAAGAAACAACTAGAGAAACTGAACCGGAACAAGGCTGCAGGTCCAGATGGTGTCAGTCCCAGAGTTCTCAAGACCTGCTCAGAACAACTATGTCCGGTTCTCCAGCACCTTTTTAACACCAGCCTGAGACAGAACAGAGTTCCTGTGCTGTGGAAAACATCCTGTCTTGTTCCAGTCCCTAAAAAACCTCAACCAGCTGAACCAAATGACTACAGACCAGTTGCCCTGACATCTCACATCATGAAAGTCCTGGAGAGACTCTTCCTGGCTCACCTCAACAAGCAAGTTAACACCTTTCAGGACCCATTACAGTTCACATATCGTAATGGGCTTGGGGTTGAAGACGCCATCATCTTCTTGCTTCAGAGAGCCCACTCTCATCTGGACCAGTCAGGCAGCACTTTGAGGGTCATGTTCTTTGATTTTTCAAGTGCATTTAATACTATTCAGCTTGCTTTGCTATGTCAGAAGCTCCATAACTTCCAGGTGGATCCCTCCACAACCACCTGGATTTACGACTACCTAACAAACAGACCACAGTTTGTGAGACTGAAAGGTTGTGTGTCTGAGATGGTGGTCAGCAGCACTGGAGCACCACAAGGGACTGTACTCTCACCATTCCTCTTTACACTGTACACCTCAGACTTCCAGTACAACTCTGAGTCCTGTCATCTGCAGAAATATTCTGATGACTCTGCAGTTGTGGGGTGTATCAGTGATGGACAAGAAGCTGAGTACAGGGAACTTGTCAATCAGTTTGTGAAATGGTGCAGTAACAATCAGCTCATCTTAAATACCAGCAAGACTAAAGAGATGATTGTTGACTTCAGGAGGAGCAAGAATAAGCAGCATAGTCCTGTCTACATCCTGGAAGAGGAGGTGGAGGTGGTAGAGAACTACAAATACCTTGGAGTTCAGCTGGACAACAGACTCAATTGGAAATGCAACAGTGACTACATCTACAAGAAAGGTCAGAGCAGACTTTACTTCTTAAGGAAGCTCATTCAACGTCTGCACCAAGATGTTGCAGATCTTCTACACGTCTGTTGTGGAAAGTGCAATCAGCTTTGCAGCCATCTGCTGGGGAAGCAGCATCAAAATCAGAGACTTGAAGAAACTAAACAAGCTGATCAAGAAAGCTGGTTCTGTGCTGGGGAGAACTCTGGAGCCGCTGGAGCTGATCGTTCAAAAAAGAATGCTGCACAAGCTGATGAAGATGATGGAGGACTCTTCCCATCCTCTCCACAACACGGTGAAGAATCAACAGAGTGTGTTCAGTGGGAGGCTGCGTCAAGTTCGCTGTAGGACGGAGAGATACAGGAATTCATTCCTGCCAGCAACCATCACCCTAAAGAACAAGACTGACTGACTTTTTTGTTTATTTAAAAAAAAAAAAAAAAAAGTGAGCTTTTACAATACTGAATTTCCCTTCGGGGATGGATAAAGTATTTTTCATTTCATTTCATTTTTCATTTCATTCATTTCATTTTCCTTTTTTCCTTCTAGTGTTTCCTAATTGCTCTGCAGTGTTCTACATTTTGCTGTGCTTGGAACATGATATGACAATAGTGTTGCTTTTTGAGGCCAGGTGATGCTGTTTTGAGTCAATAACTTCCTTTTGCAGCGAGGTTTTGAGAGAGTAGTTTGAGTTATGGGATTAGTGTTTTAAGTTGCGAAAAAGTGAGGGGACATTTCAAAAACAGTGTTTTAGCAATTGAGAAAAACTGTAAATCATGCTGATTGGTCTCACACAGTCAAGTAGCTGAGCAGAACATTCACCCGGCACAGAAAAGACCCGGCGACCCCACAGCCCCCATCCCCGACACATAGAATACTGGCAGCACTAGAAAGATCACTGGCAGCATTTTCTCCATTAGCTTGATCATTAGCATTAGCTTCCTGAACCTCTTCCCTGAGTGGTGCAGTACTAGCCTCTGCTGTTTTATTTTTCTCTTTGTTTAGATTTGTGTTTGCTCAGCAAACGTGTAGTATTTCAAGTCAACAGTGCGGTTTGTTGAGTGGCACTCATATGAAATGGAAGCGTATTTAGAGAACTCAAAGTTTTAGTTTCCATTCACACTGACACCATAACCGAAAGCCTCTTTTCTTATAAATAAATTCACCTACCCATATTCACTCAGAGATGCGTGTAAGAGCAGCAGCTACTGAGGTGCCGGCAGGATGTACAGGTGGTTACACTCCCACACAAGAGACCACTCAGATGTCCTCAAACAATGAATGAGTTGGTTTATATATTCAATTTAGTTTAACTCTAATCTTATCATAGCAATGCCAGCCTTGCTAATGAGGTTAAAAATGCAGTAATCAGAATACCACTTGATGGAGATAAAGGAGTTAATCATAGAAAACTAGTTAAAACAACAGATGTAATGTTGATAACAGTAGTGGTATAAAGTAGTTTGTGCTTCAAGAAACTAATCAGTAATATATTCTGTTTATTCATGAGAATATACAAAAGTTCTTTTAAAAAAGAAAACTGGAATTAAATTAGGTAGCTGACTTTGATTGTATTCAGCTTCTGCCATAAAAGAACTTAATATTTAACTGAATCAAAAATCAGATTAGCTGCATTTGTTTCTTGTCAAAATGACCTTCTACTTCAGTAAAAAAAAAAAAAAAAAAGTCAAATGTGATGGGGTCATCGGGCTGCATCATCTGTAACAAAGATTGTGTAGTAATCTTTGTTGTCCAGCTTGATATGAACGCTGTAAAATGTACGATTTAGGGTTTATTCAACATTTTAACAATAATTAAATGGCTTAATATACAGCAAAATATCTGTTTTTATTTACCTAAATTTAAAAACAATATTAAAAAGGGCTTAAATATTCTATATTTGTGTTTAACCGGGCCCATTTTGCACATGAACAAGTCGTGGCAGCATGTGACTGTTTCCTAAGTAGGATGGGGTGTCATTTGATGTTGGCCAATCAAACGCAGTCTTGTCTCTTAATAGCAGAGAAAACATCAGCGTCCTTCTCATTCCACTCGAGATTGTGAAGATGACTTCTGTACAGCTGCTCTTCTGTCTAACATGTTTGTTTTTAGGGGAAATGGGTGAGTTGTGATTTTATAGTTATCATGTAACTTTTTTAATGCAATTATTCCAAATATGCAGAATTTGCTCTGAATTCTATTTTTATTCTGATTTCTCTTCAGCCCATCTGACATCGTCCACATCTGTACGACAAGAGATCAGTTTTAAATCAGCTGACGTTGGTGAAAGTCTGACTTTGCAGTGTATCTATGAAAGGACTAATTCAGCATGGCTTTTCTGGTACATTCAAAGACTTGGACAGAAACCGCGGCTCATCTCTAAGTGCAATGTGTTTGTTACTAAACACACATGTTATAATGAATCTAAAAACAGTTCTCGCTTCACGACGGATATAGAAAACTATTCATTCAATTTAAAGATATTAGATCTAAAACCATCAGACTCAGCTACTTACTACTGTGCTGCTAGCAATGTAGGAGACCTGACCTTTGCAGAAGGGACGACAGTCAGAGTAAAAGATTCAGGTTCTGGCATCCAAGCTTCAGTCCATCAGTCAGAATCTGAGACCATCCAGCCAGGAGGCTCCAAGAATCTGAGCTGTACAATACATACTGGGACCTGTGATGGGGAACACAGTGTTTACTGGTTCAAAGATTTTGGAGAATCCCATCCAGGACTCATTTACACCAATGGAGGCAGGAATGATCAGTGTGAGAGAAGCCCCGACACAAAAACAAACACCTGCGTCTACAAGCTACCGATGAAGAACCTGAACATGTCCGATGCTGGAGCCTACTACTGTGCTGTTGTCTCATGTGGACACATTCTGTTTGGAAACGGGACCAAACTTGAATTCCACGGTGAGTGAACGTCCTCATTTAGTGGACAGATGTTTGTATTTCATTCATGGTTATGGAAGAAGACTGAGCCCAGTTTCTTTTACAGATGTTGACTCTTTGGTCTTGGTGTATTTATTAAGCGGAGCTTTGACAGTCACCTCCATCCTGAGTGCTATTCTAACATTTTTTCTCTACAAGAGGAACAACTGCCAGTCACCAGGTAACTGTTACTGTACAAGACGAACAATGCAGCTGAATTTTACTGAGTCTGTCTGGTGGTTTGGGAAAAAAATTGCACTGCCATGAATATCTGTGTGTGGGAATGAGAGGTTATTGTGTGGCCTGGTGTTAATAAGGGGCTGCATGATGGTAGTCCAATGACAAATAAAGAAATTCTGATTCTAAAGTCCCTTTCTATTCAGACTTGCTCTGGAAAGTGGTAATAGTACGGACTTTGTACTTCATGCCATTTGCATCCTGACATGCGTTCTGCTCTTACACCTTGGAGATGTAGCAGACATATAGTGGACATGTACTGTCTGGTCCCCATGTTGTAAGAGCAGAAATGTTGTGGCATGTCATTTTGGCTGAACCCACTTGAAAATGTTCTGGACTGGGTTTAAGGGAGAGTGTGAATGTGTTGACTTATCTGGAACATTTCTTAATCTATACACATGGCCGGGACCCAACAAGTCCATGGAGAAACTGCATGTTTGAAAAGACAAGTCCGGTTAAAGAGTGGATGGACTTCACGGCTCACGTTCCGCAATGCAAGTCTGAAAGCGGCTTCTTTCTATGTCACCCTAACTGGAAATCAAAGAAACCACTTCTGCCATTTGTAGTGTATCGTCCAGCTAGACCATACTCAAGGGTTTCTGACTGAATTTTCATACCTTCAAACAGATTTAGTGGTGAATACTGAAAGTTTCATTATCCTGGGTGACTTTAACATTCATGCTGACGACGATAATGTCATTTGACAATCATTTGTAGTGCTGCATTGCACCGTGATAATTTGTAAGGGTCAATTTAGAAATGAAATAAGAAAATCTTCCTTAAATTTCTGCCTTAAATCAACTTGCAGATTTAACTGAAAAAAGCTAATTTTACAAGTTGATAAATTAATGGTTATGTGTTCTATTAACTTGATGCTATGATTTCTAACACCGTATTTGCATTATCCCTCTGCTGGAACTTAAATTATGTTCAACTTCTCAAGTCTACGCTTTAACAACTCACAATTTCAATCCAAATTGTCAATCCTAAAGTAGTATTTCATTAACAATTAGGTTTATTTTTAATCTGTGATACTCATGAGATTATAATGCTTATTTAGTCAGATAAAGTATGTTAAAGAGCAGATGCAGAGTCTGAGATAGAAGAGCTACATGAACGATTGAAAAGTAATGTTAGTTTCTATCTCTGACAGCGTTCCAATTAAAGTATATGGTGGTGAGTTTCTCTCTGCATAATCAGTCCCTCCAGAAACTTGCGATGCTTCGATTGTAACTACAAAAATAAACACAAAAGGGTGGAATTTAATACAAAATGTAGCAATCTCAAATTTCTCATATTAGCAGGAGAACAAGGTTTGCTGCTTGAATAATTTGTCTGTGGTTGGATTTCTGTCAATATTTGAAATTGGAGCATTGCAACTTTCTGGAGGGACTGAGTACTGTTCTTCACACTCATGGTGCCAAATTCAACATTCAGACTGAACAGAAGCTTTCAACAGCTTTCTCTAAATGTAAAAGGTTAATTTCCTGCTGAAATTGCATTTCCCATGAACCTTTGTGGTCCGGATATTCGTTGAGTTTTAAAAAATAGCCCCATCCCCGTTTTGTTCATGCAGGCTTTAACTTAAGGACATTAGTTCAGTCAGTGAGGACGACTTGAATAACAGAAGACAACTCTAAGTTGAACACACAAACTTAAGTTCTGTGTCCAAAACCCATAATATTAAGTAGAGTTTAAAGGGATGCTGTATAACTTTTGGCCACTAGAAGCACTAAACCTGTAACTTCCACAACTGCCACAACTGTGGCAAAATTAAAGTTTCTATCCGTGTTTTGAAAAAACGTCTGCAGACCTCTTTGATCAGCTGATAGCAAAGTCATTGAGCCATAAGGCAAAGCGCTCCAGGTCACATGATCCAATGAGAGATGGATCAACTCCTGCAAAGTTAAAGACACACAACGGAACTTTTCGCAGTTTTCTCAGTGACGCGCCCACTATCGGCGACTAAACTAGCAACCATCTTGTATCATACCTGCACCGTGATTCACACAGTAAAAGACTCTTGTTCTGTCCCTTCCTCTCTTCCTTTTCCTCTCTTCCTCCTGTAATGTTTCCTTACCGAATCCGACATGATGTGCGTTCAAAACAGTCGCGGGGTTGATCCCTGGTTTACATCCGGTTGCTAGTGACTGACGCGGTGCTGCAGCCAATAGTTGGCTGCAACGTTACGGTCGCGTCCCGGATGGGAATCTTACATACTGCTGTTTCTGAGCCCCGGGACGCCTCTGGGCAGTGACGGCTCGAAAATGCGCAAAATGAATGTTGGTGTGCCATCAAAACGAGTCAGAAACGCAGATTTTTAAGGTCTAAAAGTTACGTTGTGTGTCTTTAAAGTCTGGTTTTTGAGGAGAGCAGCCCCCTCAGAGCAATGACATACACCAAAGGCTGTATATTGAGCCCCGAAATAATCTATTATTACTTAAACTACGCTAATGTTCGGGTTAAAAGTTACACAGTATCCCTTTAAGAAATAAAATAAGTGGAGATGCTTCATGGGTTTGTTGTTACAGTAGGGTTTTGGTTTTTACATTTTTTTTTTGACAGGCAGAGTACTTTATGCTAATGTAGTGTACTTTACGATTTGAAATGACACTAAATGAAATCATAGTTATCACACTTACATGACACCTTACTGCACGTGTGATATTGCAATAAAGTCAAGCATATTTGACAACATAGCCATGGTCACAGATTAATATATTTACTAATGATGTCACTTTTTGTAAAAACAAACTTCTCTCTGTATAAGCAGAGATTCCAGAAAGAGTTCCAGCTCCTTCCACAGCAAACAGAGAGGTGAATGTCATTTTTCTGATCAGATCTATTTCCAGTCGTCCTTTTCCTTTTCTCTTCTGTGATGTTGTCGTTCCACATTTTGTTCCCAGGTTTGCTGTGACAGAGATGACCTCAATTATGCTGCTGTAAGTGTGAACCTGCTCAGCAGTTCAAGAAGGCCGAGGAACAACCCAGAGAGGGAATGTGTTTACTCTCATATAAATGCATAAAAGTGGCAATGATAGTTCACAGTGTACAAATAGGGAGGTACCGTATCTCTGAATCTGGACAGATGTATTTGTAGTGTTTCTGTGGTCGTAGGTAACGACACACTGAGGAAGCTCTGCTGTCTGATGATTTTATCTCTGTGGTGTAAAGGATGGCTTTGGTGACAGTTACTGCTGCTTTCTTCTTATCGTTCTCCTTTTTTTCTCATATTCCATATGCATTTATATCAACAATAACTTAGCTTTTTTTTATTTTAAAGTACGTTAATTTTCATGAATAATTAATTACTGATCAAATGAATCCATTTATGGGACAACTGATCCAGTTCATGGCGGTGACATTACTCCCCCACAGGCAGCAGAGATAGGATTTATGGCTCTTTGAAAAGAGTTGGATCTTGAGAGCTGTTCCTCCTGAAGAACCATTCAAAAGAGTGTCTCGTTATTTTTTGGTCATTATTTTTAATTTAAAATTCAACCAACAGTTGCAATTTATAAGACAAAATCTGGATTGGAATCATTAAATAATATTCAGAATTATTGGTCATAATTTTTTTCATTATTCTTGTGTTTTCATTGTAAGCATTTTATAAGGTGGCCTCATATCCCCGAGCTTTTACAGTGAGATTACCATGTTGGAGTTTTACTCACCAAATCACTTTGTGGCTACAATTAAGTTCCATGCAAAACAACTTTACTCCAAATATTTTTCACACAAGGACATTTAAGTTATGCAAAGAGACTCGCACTAGAATAAAGGCTAATGAAAAAAATTATATAAAGTGTCTACTGTATGTAAAGTCTACCATATGGGATTTTTAAAAAATGTAGGAAAAATACAGAAGTACAGTAAGAATATAAATAGTAAAAGAATAAACCTGAGCTACATAAGTGTAAATTTTAGTTAATGTTTTGGAACTCAGTTTCTGGACAACCCTCTCTGTCCATAGATGCATTCACATGAATCAAGCATCAGGTTGCCATGATGCCACAACTGAGATTCGATTCTCATTGTTTATTTAAAAGAGCCGATCAAAAGAATTGATTCTTTAGTATAGTTTTGGTCTCATGCTGTCCTTCATTTGCCCCCCGTTTTCTTGTCCTCTTTGCTTTGTGAATACTGCTGTATTGTCCTTTATATTATTGTGTTGTTGATATTGATGTTTAGTTAAATTTTGAAACTCTGAAAACATAAATAAATAGATTGTACAAAAAAAGAGAATTGATTCATTCATGACCGTCACATCTCAAACAGGCAGCAGAGCTATGCAGTAAAATAAAAGTCCTTGTTTAGAGCATCATTTGGTTTGATCAAGAGGTCTGCAGACATTCCTGTTATGTACCACAATAACAATTGCATTGAGTTTCAGTTAAAAACTGGAGTCTGCCCTTTAACCCTTTCAGCCATGTGTTTATTATTTAGGCCAGGGGTGCCCAAGTTGAGAGCTACTATCTTGCAATTTTTAGAACATACCCTTTCCAACTCGCCTGAATCAAATGGTTAATTCCCTCATGCACATCATTCAGCTCTGCAGAGGCTGGTAATGAGCCATTCATTTGATTCAGGTGTGTTGGAGAAGGGATGCAACCAAAATGTGCAGGATAGTAGCTCTCGAGGACTGGACTTGGGCACCCCTGATTTCAGCCAATAGGGGATTATCACGCTTACCGGAACTTCCCGGTATTTGGACACTTCCTCTTTCAGCCGCACAAAGTTAGGCACGTCATCAAGCTGGCTAATGCTAACCTGCTAACAGTAGTCCGCCAGCTACTACTCTGTTAAACTTTGTAAATCGGATAAACACCAATGCCAAGTTTTCATTCCAGACTGAAGTGATGCTAAGGAAGAAGTGGATTAAAACGACCGATTCGCCGCAGTGAAGGACCGAACTTTATAATAAAACGACACAGGTTTGTTTGTAGCCGGCAGTCTGCACAGTCGTGTTGGCAGGCTAGCATTAGCCAGCTCGATGACGTGCCTAACTTTGTGCGGCTGAAAACACACAAGCATCTGAAAGCATCTCCTTTTTTTGGCAGTCCCCAGTTGTTCCACTGGGAACAGGGAGGTACAGACCCGATTTTTTAGATGTTTGTGTGTTTTAAGACTCACAATGTTAAGCACGTCAGTAAACGCTAGCTGGCTAATGCTAGCATGCTGTGAAGTGCCTGTGTCGTGCGGTGTTGTGCCCCACCGGCGACAAACAAACGTGTGTTTTATTATAAAGTTCGGCCCTTCACCGCGGCGAATCGATCGCTTTGATCCAGCTTTTGATCCAGTATCACTTCAGTCTGGAATGAAAACTTAAGTATCTTTGGAGTTTATACGCTTTAAACAGTTTTTCAAGGATTTTTGTATCTTGAGTATAAAACTATTATTCTGCAAATATTCAAAGAAATGTTTTGACTGAATATCATATTTGGTAAATGAACTGTACTAGTTTAGCTCTTCTCCAGTCATGTTGACCACTCTACGTGCTTTACACTACATGTCCTTTTAGCCCATTCACACCCAGAATGGCACATCAGGAAGCAACTGGAGGTTCAGATCCTACCTGGCAAGCAGGAGTTTTTCAGTCCTGTCTAATGACTCCT
This sequence comes from Atherinomorus stipes, assembly GCA_023101725.1. NCBI lineage: Eukaryota > Metazoa > Chordata > Actinopteri > Atheriniformes > Atherinidae > Atherinomorus > Atherinomorus stipes. Next base: position 131,210 of record JALJCO010007662.1, on the reverse strand, counting down.
CACCAGCCCTTCTGCCCTACGGGGTCCCCCAGGGATCTGTGTTGGACCCCGTCCTATTTCTCCTCTACCCCCTGCCCCTTGGCTCCATCATTCTCAACCATAACTGCATGGTCCACATGTACCCACATCACCCCAGTCCTCTCCTCCTTACACTGGCTCCCAGTCCGTTACTACATTGAGTTTAAAGGAATAGTTCACCCTAAGAACGATTTAACTTTATTTTCCACTTACCTTCATACTGAGCAAGACTCTGGAACACTTTTTTAATATTTCAAATGCAGCCGGCGACCAGGAAGGCTTCGCGTTTTCCCCCAACTTTCATATAATGGAGTTCAATTGAGCCCAAGCCAACAAGGTCCTTAGAAGTCCACAAAAACTTGTCAATATTCCTCCATAATGCTCGTCCAATGTAATCCAAGCGTCCTTAGGGGGGAAGCGTCCAGAATTTACTCGAAATGACGTCATTTACTATATTTTTAGAGTCTAAATAGAAAAATATATTACTCCACGGAGCGTGCACTTGCGCATCCACGAAACTACGGAAACCTCGGCATTCAGAGCAAACGCTGCCGATAATACAAGCGTAGAAGAAATTCACTGTTTACATTGTGTTAAGAGCAACAGAGCTGCAGACGAACCGGGACAAACACAGGAGGGGTGGATATTGATTTAAAACAAATAATTAAAGAAAAAGAAAACGCGCGATCTCGTCTGCCGCGCCTACGTAGTTTCATTAACGCGCATCGGCGTGCGCGCAAGAGATGCAATGTACTTCTATCTAGGCTCTAAAAATATACTAAATGGCGTAGTTTTTTTTTTTTAAAGGATTTTTTTGGGCACTAGTGGCCTTTATACGACAGTACATAGTGACAGGAAAGGGGCAGACAGAGTGGGGAGTGACATGCAGCAAAGGGACCTGGACCGGGAATCGAACCGGGCCGACTGCGCTGAGGAACTGTAGCCTCTGTTCATGGGGCGGCTGCTCAACCAACTGAGCTAATCACCTCCCCAAAATGGCGTAGTTTTGAGTAAATTATGGACACTACCCACTCAAGACACTTGGATTACATTGGACGAGCAGTATGGAGGAATATTAAAGTTGTACTTCCATGGTCATTTCATTAATATTTCTGTGTTCTCCATTATTATTAAATGCATTCTGCATCGTATCTGTTTAAAAAAACCTTCTGGTTGCTTTGTATCCAGCTGTATTTGTATACTGGAAGAGAGGCTTGTGGTCCAACGGCAGCTTTTCCGGGTCCTTCTCATGAATTTCGATCTGATTGGCTGCCTCCCATGAGTGTATGAAGGAAGCTCCGCCCTCCGCTCTTATTTCGTTACAGACAGGAAACAGAGCCGACAAACAAGTTTGTTCCGCCATGCTAACAAACAGTTAGCTAATTAGCTTCTCAACTCCGAAGCTACAGTCGTGCTGTCTTTACTTCTAGTGTGTAGTGGAGGGTACCTGCCTTCCAATGGACAGATAGAAACCCCACGTGGGATACACTATTTGCAATGTGACGTAGAACTGCAGGGCTGTTCCCAATTCGCTCTTTTCTTCGTATTGTTTCTCTGATGAGAAAGCACAGCTGACTGGGGGGAACGCAACGCTAGCAAGTCAGCATGTGTAAGTAAACAAGGGGAAACCCTCCGTATTTCAGAAGGAGCAAGTTAAACGTGTTTTCAGTGGAAGGGGGCCTTTAAAGGAAGCCACAAGGGATAGCTCTGAAAGTCCCCCCTACAGATTGGGACACCCCTTTTACAAGTGCTTATGACAGTAGCATAACATGATGGTGATAGGCCCCGGAGCAAATATCTTATTTGTGCCCCACCTCCACCATAAACACAAACACGTTTGTGGACACATGCATGCGCGCGTGCGCACACACACACGCATTCTTGCACTCGTACATGCACAGCTGTTTAAGGAACGCGACGCTAGCAAGTCAGCATGTGTAAGTAAACAAGGGGAAACCCTCCGTATTTCAGAAGGAGCAAGTTAAACGGGTTTTCAGTGGAAGGAGGCCTTTAACAAGTTTTTGTGGACTTCTAGGGACCTTGTTGGCTTGGGCTCAATTGAACTCCATAATATGAAATTTGGGGGAAAACGAGAAGCCTTCCTGATCGCCGGCTGCATTTGAAATATTAAAAAAGTGTTCCAGAGTCTTGCTCACCATGAAGGTAAGTGGAAAATAAAGTTAAATCGTTCTGAGGGTGAACTATTCCTTTAAGCTGTTGCTCTTTGTGGTTGTCTGTGTCTCTGTGTTGGCCCTGCGACAGACTGGTGACCTGTCCACGGTATACCTGGACTTGACCCAGGATCTTGGGCAGTTAGTTTTTCAGAAACAGCGTGATGTCTCCATTTTAAGATCTCTCAGGTAAACCAATGAGCCTATTGTTGTTGTCAAGACCACACCACCAACACCAAGACATTACCGAGATCAAGACATAATCGAGATCAAGCACTGAGACCAAGACATTACTGAAACCATGGACAAAGACCAAGACATTACCGAGATCAAGACATAACTGAGATCAAGCACTGAGACCAAGACATTACTGAAACCATGGACAAAGACCAAGACATTACCGAGATCAAGACATAACTGAGATCAAGCACTGAGACCAAGACATTACTGAAACCAGGGACTGTGAGACCAAGACATTACTGAGACATTACCAAGACCTAAACATTACTGAGACCAAGCACAAAGACCAAGATATTAGCAAGACATTACTGAGTGAGACCAAAAAATTACTGAAACCAGGGACCAAGACCAAGACAGTCCTGTACAACGTCTTGTTCTTGTGTCGGTTCCTGGTCTCAGTAATGTCTTGGTCTTGGTGCTGTGGTCTTGACTACAACACTAAATGAGCCTTAGATTTCATCTCCGACTTCTGCTTTCAAGATTGTCTGTCTTTAGGCAGAGCTCAGGAACATTCCTGTGGACTGATGTTTCTGTGCTTACAAGTGTGGAGATATTGGGTGAATTCCAATTCCTGTCTTAACCCTCAATCTCAAAAATGAGCACTCCCGCGAAGTGCAAGTGCTGTCCTGATTCTCAGAATGTTGAGGGGCAAGTTTGAGGGCTGAATCACCCTCAACACTGAGATTCTTCAACATCACCCTTGTGAATAAGGTGTACCCAGAATGCAAGTGGCAAAGAAGGCGAGCTACAAATGCATGCATTTTCTTTGTTAACTGAGATATGAATATTACAAAAACCATTGCATTATCTTAGTTTAGACCCACGTTATGGATTAGTGAACTCATTGTTGCAAAACATTTATTTTATTTTGCTATGTTTTGTCAAAAGGAGCCGGTGCAGTCAAGCCATGTTGCTATTGTTTAAAGATACACAACATAACTTTTAGAACTTAAAAATATACATTTCTGACACATTTTGATGGCACACCAACATTAATTATGTGCAATTTGAGCTGTCACTGCGTCCCAGGGCTCAGAAACAGCAGTATGTAGGATTCCCATCCGGGATGCGACTGTGACGTTGTAGCTGACATCACCGCATCACTTACTAGCAAACAGACATGAACCAGATATGAACACAGAAGGCATTTTGAAAACGCATCATGGAGAATTCAGCAAAAAAATGCAAGGAAACATTACCGGAAGAAGAGAGGAAAAGAAAGAAGAAGGAACAAAACAAGAGTCAAGATAAGACTGTCTTTTACTGGCTGGAGTGAGATCACAGTACAGGTGCGATACAAGATGGATGCTAGTTTAGCTGCCGATGGGGGCATGCATTACAAAGAAAACTGAGAAAAGTTCAGTTGTGTGTCTTTAAGTTAGTTAACGTTACAAAGTGGTCATCTTTCTTGGTGCTAATGTAGTTGTTTTATCAACATAACAGCTTATATAATATGCTTGTGCCGATAATGGTATATTACGACCGGGCCGACCCGTAGCTGCAGAGTTATCTAAAGATAGTTATAGCTGGTGTTTACGTTTCCTTTAGTTCAGGGGCGTCAAAGTGGTTCCAGAAAGGGCCGTGTGGCTGCTGGTTTTCTTTCCAACCAAGCAGTAGCACACCAGATTCCACTCATCTCGTCAAGTCTTCAGGTTAAGACTGAACTCACTTGATGAGATGAGTGGAGTGTGGTATGCTACTGCTTGGTTGGAAAGAAAACCAGCAGCCACACGGCCCTTTCTGGAACCACTTTGACACCCCTGCTTTAGTTGGTGTATGCGGTGACAGCTGAACATGTCCATGGTGGTGTTATTTGTACAGACTACTTGTTTGATAACTGTAACAGAAGGAATTGACAGAAAGTCCACAACAATTTCAAAAACGTGGACCTGATGGAGCCGTCAATGATAGCTGCATTTGTCGCTCAAGAATAAACAGGCAGGGTTAACAGTGCAAATAAATGTAAATAAATTGCTTCTTCCTCCTCCTTCTTCTGAAATGACGGACTGAATGCCGCTTTGGCGCAATGCTGCCCCCCACAGTTTGAAGACATATCTGCATATAAGGGTTGTCCCTTTTCTAAGTCACAAAATAGCCCTGAACACTTGGTTTTGAGGGCTACTAAGATTGAGGGTTGAGCTTGAGGATTAAGATTGAGGGTTAAGATAGGAATTGAAGTAGGCCCATTATCTTCAGTCTTACTTATGTGAGTCTCAGCCGAGGTGAGAGGTCAGCAATTGCTTATTTATTTGTTGGACATTATAATTTCTTGGAACTGAGCCGAAAATAGTGCGTTGAGGGAGTGAATGGCTCCTAGAATACTGGCAGCACTAGAAAGATTGCTGGCAGCATTTTCTCCATTAGCTTGATCATTAGCATTAGCTTCTTTAATCTCTGCCCGGAGCGGTTTGTTTTGTTTGCTTCGATTTGCTTGGCAAACGTGTAGTCTTTCACAGTCTTTCCGGGTTGAGTGGCTTCCATTCAGGCTGATGCCATAACCGGAAGCTCCCTTTCTTCTGTTTATATATTAACAAAGGAGTTACAAACAAATCCCCCCACCCATATTCACCAGTAAGAGCAGCAGCTACTGAGGTGCGGGCAGGATGTAGAGGTGGTTACACTCCCACACAAGAGACCACTAAGATGTCCTCGAGCAGTGAATGAGTTGGTTTATATATTTCATTTATTTTAACTCTAATCTTATCATAGCAATACCAGCTTTGCTAATGACGTTAAAAAAGCAATGATCAGAATACCGCTGGATGGAGATGGAGGAGTTATTAATCATAGGAAACTAGTTAAAACAACAGATGTAATGTTGATAACAGCAGCTGCTTAGATAAGTTTGTGAAAATACTCAAATATATTCTGCGTATTCATAAGAATATACAAAGTAAATTTCTGTTAACTGGTATTTGATTGTATTTAGCTTCGGCAACCACAGAACTGAATATTTAGTTGAAGCAAAAATCAGATTAGCTGCATTTGTTTCTTGTCAAAATGACCTTCTACCTGGGTAAAAAAAAAAAAAAAAAAAGACAAAAGTGTGTAAAATGTGATGGGGTCATTGAGCTGCATCCTCTGTTACAAAGACTGTGTAGTAATCTTTGCTGTTCAGCTTGATATGAAGGCTGTAAAATGTACAGTTTAGTTTTTTTTTTCAACATTTTAACAATAATTTAATGGCTTAATATGCAGCAAAAAATCTGTTATTATTTACCTCAATTTGAAAATAATATGATAAAGAGCCTAGATATTCTAAATTTGTCTTTAACTGAGCTCATTTTGCTCATGAACAAGTCGTGGGAGCATGTGACTGTTTCCTTAGTGGGATGTGGTGTTACGTAACGTTGGCCAATCAAGCGCAGTCTTGTCTCTTAAGAGTAGAGAACATCACCATCCTTCTCATTACACTCGAAATTGTGAAGATGACTTCTGTACAGCTGCTCTTCTGTCTAACATGTTTGTTTTTAGGGGAAATGGGTGAGTTGTGATTCTGTAGTTGTCATGTAACTTTTTTAATGCAATTATTCCAAATATGCAGAAGTTGCTCTGAATTCTGTGCCGATTTTTTGATTGTGTGTGTTTTTATTCTGATTTCTCTTCAGCCCATCTGACAATATCCATATCCGCGCGACAAGTGAGCGGTTTTATATCAGCTGATGTTGGTGAAAGTGTGACTTTGCAGTGTATTTATGAAAGGAGTAATTCAGATTTGCTTTTCTGGTACATTCAAAGACTTGGACAGCAACCATGGCTCATCTCTTACAGCAGTGTGTATGGTACAGAATACACATGGTTTAATGAATTTAAAAGCGATTCACGCTTTGCTATTGAAAGAGAAAACAATTCATATAATTTAAAGATATTAGATCTAAAACCATCAGACTCAGCTACTTACTACTGTGCTGCTAGCTATGCACAGGTCACGACTTTTGCAGAAGGTACGACAGTCAGAGTAAAAGATTCAGGTTCTGGCATCCAAGCTTCAGTCCATCAGTCAGAATCTGAGATCATCCAGCAAGGAGGCTCCAAGAATCTGAGCTGTACAATACATACTGGGACCTGTGATGGGGAACACAGTGTTTACTGGTTCAAAGACTCTGGAGAATCCCATCCAGGACTCATTTACACCAATGGAGGCAGGAATGATCAGTGTGAGAGAAGCCCCGACACAAAAACAAACACCTGCGTCTACAAGCTGCCCATGAAGAACCTGAACATGTCCGATGCTGGAGCCTACTACTGTGCTGTTGTCTCATGTGGACACATTCTGTTTGGAAACGGGACCAAACTTGAATTCCATGGTGAGTGAACGTCCTCATTCAGTGGACAGATGTTTGTATTTCATTCATGTTTATGGAAGAAGACTGAGCCCAGTTTCTTTTACAGATGTTGACTCTTTGGTCTTGGTGTATTTATTAAGCGGAGCTTTGACAGTCACCTCCATCCTGAGTGCTATTCTAACGTTTTTTCTCTACAAGAGGAACAACTGCCAGGCACCAGGTAACTGTTACTGTACAATACGAACAATGCAGCTGAATTTTACTGAGTCTGTCTGGTGGTTTGGGAAGAACATTGCACTGACATGAATATCTGTGTGTGGGAATGAGAGGTTATTGCATGGCCTGGTGTTAATAAGAGGCTGCACGGTGGTGTGGTGGTTAGCACTGCGTCCTCTCAGCAGGAATGTTGATGGTTTGAGTCTTGGCTGGGAAGGGGTTAGAACAGGGGAGCATGTTTTCTCAAGTATGTGGGTTCTCTTTGGGTACTCTGGCTTCTTTCAGCTCTTCAAAAACATGCATGTTAGGTTAACTGGCCTTTTTGAATTCTCCCTAGAAGGTTTTTTTTTAATCAATGTCTTTATTAATAACATTGAACACAAACAAAGCAATCGAGACCCCCCAGCTGCATATAGAATAGCCATGCCTTGTATCTTACCTCCCATGTGTCATATAGCAATAAACTCAACAATAGTTGACAACATAGCCATGGTCACAGATTACTATATTTTCTAATGATGTCACCAGTTGGACTTTGTAGATTTTGGCTTTATGTAAAAATAAACCTCTTTGTTTCATCAGCAGAGACTCCAGAAAGAGTTCCAGCTCCTTCCACAGCAAACACAGAGGTGAATGTCATTTTTCTTATCAGATCTATTTTGAGTTGTCTTTTTCCTTTTCTGTTCTGAGATGTTCTCATTCCACATTTTGTTTCCAGGTTTTCTGGGACAGAGACGACATCAGTTATGCTGCTGTAAGTGTGAACCTGCTCAGCAGTTCAAGAAGACGAAGGAACGACACTGATACTGAATGTGTTTACTTTCATATGAGAGCATAGAAGTTGCAATGATATTTCACCGTGTTCATATGCAGAGGTATTTTTGTATCTTTTAGGAAACTTCGTGTAGATGTATTTGTAGTGTTTCTGTGGTCGTAGGTGACAACACAATGAGGAAGCTCTGCTGTCTGATGATTTTATCTCTGTGGTGTAAAGGACGCCTTTGGTGACAGTTACTGCTGCTTTCTTCTTTTCTTTCTCCTTTTTTCTCATATTCCATATGCACATTTATATCTACAACAACTTTCCTTTTGTATTTTAAAGTATGTTCATTTCCATGATAATTGATTACTGGTCAAATGAATCCATTTGCACAGTTGATCCAGTTCATGGCAGTGGATTGTTTAACGTTACTCCTCCACAGGCAGCAGAGATATGCAGTAAAATAAAAGTCCTATTGTTTAGAGCATCATTTGATTTGAATAAGAGTTTGAAGAAGAGGTCTGAGGACATTCCTTTTGTGTAGCACAATAACAATCGCAAGTTACACTTAAAATTTGGAGTTGGCCATTTAACCCTTTCAGCCATGTTTATTATTTAGGCCACTTCTAGTATATCTATAATCAAAGGAGTATAACTCTACAACTTCATGGTCTGTTTGACTACTCTCTGGAGTTACGAGCGAGATTTGTGAATACATGTTAAAATCTGTTTATGTTTTACTGCTGATGAATAAATTAAAACGGCACAAAGCAAATAAAAAGAGGTTGCCCCAAAAAATCTGTCAGGATTAATAGAAATATCTCTGAAAAGACGCAGTTGAAGCTTGATCATATAACAATATATGAACATTAGCTCTGCAAAGATAAACTCTGATCAATCGGGCAGAACAAAATTAGAGAAGTTTTAGTCCCGACAGTTCAGGGAAGTCTCCAAGACAGTTATTTTTGGACAGTTTGCTCCCATCTGTTCTTAGGTTTTCAGAGGTTAAATGGACCATATTCTATTTTCCAGCATTTATATATTAGAGAGGGAACACCTGGAGACTTGGTGGTGATATGTTCTCTTTTTCAATTGTAATCTTATGCAATGGATTAAAGTCTGTGTGCAGTGACCGACATGACTGAACTGTGCATTCAAGTAATTTTATAGAACTAGTGTGAGGTGTTAGTAATATATGACTCATTGAGGCATCACAAGCTCAAACAAAGTTTGTTCATATAAAATTGTAAAATATCACATGCATAACTCCTTATCAAGATTGACGATGACAAATATGACTTGTATAGTAATATACTGTAGTCTAAGAGAATTTAGGTTTATTACATAAATGAACCATCTAGGGACAAACTGTATATGTGAATACAATAAAAATATATCACACAAACCATGTTTCTCATGTTTCTTTATCATATATGTGTATATTGTGTATTTAAAATTAACTCATTCTAAGCGATGAGAAGGCTTTCATTGGGATGCAATTTTGATTATGCTTCAGAAAAATATGTATTTATGAAAGCAGTAACTGAACTTTGCTAATTAAAAACAGACCTTTAATTATTGTATGATGGGTTCTGTTAATGTGTGTGAACAGCTGGTGTGAAGAATTTCCTTCTGGATCAATAAAGTTTATCTCATCTTGTTTTAAATTGTCAGACGCTGATATTTTGAGATGTACAATTCAATTAAACCTTTTTTAGACTGGTTTTTTATTGTCATATCATCCAAGGACGTGAGGTTTGGAAGGTTTAAGGTTAAGCATAAAAGTCCTAATATGGAAATATTTAAAGAAATGTTTTGAGTAAATATATTTGGTAAATGGACTGTACTTGTAGCACAAATTAAGAGAAGAGAAAATTAAGAGAAGAAATGATAAGGAGATGCACAGAGAGAAAAGAGTGAAGACGCGAAATAGAGAAAAAACATGGATACACATACACAGTCAACTGACGCTTCTGCACAGAAACCCACAAACAACAATCAATGGCCTTTGTTGGAAAACAAAACTAGCAATTTTCTATAGGACAACATGCAGGTGGCAACCTAGCTGAAGACACTGAAATAAAAACAGTGACTGGAGTATCATAAGATCAAACATACACAAACAGAGCTATGCAGAAAAGAGGAAAGACCTCGGCAGGAGTAGTTAATAGTACACACACACAACGGGAAGCACATTCACAGTGATGCAGTCATGCAGATGCAAAGACCAGAGGAAGCCCTCACGGCTTGAGACTCAGGTCACCAGCAGCCGCCCAGAGGCTCAGACCCCAGCCACTCCCCACCCCTCCAAAGAGATGGACATGCATCCCCCCCAGAGGGCAGCAGAGGGTGGCCCCAGCCGAGCCCCCCACTGAAAACTACCGACCCGGCCTGGCACCGGCACCCCTGGGGCAGGTACAGCGCAGAGCCCAGGGCCCATGGCACCTGGGAGCAGGCCCCCCAGGTGGCCCAGCCGACACCCAGGAGGACGACCACAGACTCAACCTGGCAGGCAGCCCCACCATGATGTCCCTGCCCACACACCAACCAGCACACCATAGCCCCACACACACACTCCTCCCTCCACCCCCACACATACACCCCACTTCCCTCACCCCAACACCCAACTCACCCCCCACACACACCCCCACCCACCCCCCCCCACCCACACACCCACACCTCCTTCCCACCCCCACCTCTCCACATCTCCACCCCACACACAAACACATCCTCCCTCTCCCCAACCCTCACTCCCCTCACCTATCCACCCCCCTCCCCCCCCTCCCCCACCTATCATCTCCTCTTCCTACCTCCTGCCAGACCCTCTCTGTATTTTTGTGGATAAGTTCCACCTCAGCCCAAGGGAAGTTAAAATAATTTCTCTTCCTCCACCAACCCCTTTCTCCCCCTCCCTGGACACAACCCCCACCTACTGTCCACCCCTCGCACCCCCTCTTATTGCCGGAAAGGCGGGGTCTTGGCCTACCCCCAGATCTCACTACTACCATCCCTTGCCACTTTATAAACAACAACACACAACCCACAAACATCCCAACCTCACCAACACCCCAGCCATTTCTAATCCAGCCCGACTTTCTGCTAACTCTACACAGCACTCAACATACTACTATAACAACACATTAAAACACGGATGCGGTTGGGCCCCCTCCCCATTCTCAACTAATATTTTTAAACCCAACCTACTCACAAACACTACCCAACACCACCACAGGGGGGGGGACGCACAGAGGAAGGGGCTTTTACTTAGTGCTCTATTGCAAACAGAGCCAAAAGCGCCTCCCTACACACCAGACCAAACCTTGTTCTCACTCACATCACACCCTACAACAGATATTATACACCCCCCCAAAAGGAAACTACCCCCCCCCTTCGCCTTACCCCGCCCCTCCGCCCCATTCCTCGCCTTCAAATCGCCTCCAACGCCTCCTTTCCCCTCACTCACCACCTCTCCTCTCCCCTCCCCCCTCGCCCGCGGAGAAGGCGGGGGGACGGAACCTTTTTTCACCCACCCCCCCCCCCTGCTAGGCAGAGCGCCCGCCCCGGCCCCCGACCAGCCGAGCAACCCGCCCCCCCCCTCACCCCCCCCCCCCCTCCCCCCCACCCCCCCTCCCCCCCTCGGCATCTCAGCCTGCCTCACCGTCCCGCCCCACCACCCTTTACGACCCCCCCCCACCACTCCAAACACCTATAAGCCCACCCAAACACCAACAACATTGCCAACCCAGCCTTTTTCCTCGCCTTTTTCTTTCTCTTCTCCTTAGCAACCTCCCTTTTTCTCTACACACACCACAACACTTCCAGAAAGCACAATATTTTAAGGATTTCTTAACACCAACAAATATCTTTTTTAATTCCACAATATTCATTTTCGCCCCACGACCATACCCGCCACAAAATCCAAGACATGGAGTCTCTTTTTTCTCAAACCATAACCACCCAAACACACTAAACTTTAGACCAAAACCCCTTTCTCAAGCTTAAATAACCACAATTCCTTCCGTTTCCTCTTCTTTAGACCCGCCGAGAGGGAACGACGGGCGGCGGCGAGAGAAGCGGGGAGGCAGCTTTAATTTATCGCCGTTTCTCTTTTTTTGGTCGGTCTTTTTTTTCTTTTTTTAATATTAATCTTCTTTCTCCAACCTAACTTATTTCTCACCTTTACATTAACCTTTCACTTTTTTTAGCCCTTTCTCTCTTGTTTTTAAACCCTCACCAATTAGCTATCTCCCGCCCTGCCGCAGCCACACACCGAGCTCTGCTTGCCTCCCCCTCCTCCACTTCCACCACATCCACCCCCACCCCCTCCAATTTAAGACAAAATATACCCTTTCAAAACCAAAGCCCGGCCCACCCCCCTCTTGCCCCCCCACCACCCCTATGGCCCCCCACCTTCTTCTTTCCTTCCCCCCCCCCCCCCCCCCAGAGGAGCCACTGACCCCCCCCCAAGAACAAGCAACAACCAATACCACAGGCCCATCCCATCAACCCGCCTTTGAAGTTCCTCTTATTTTTTTCTATTTATTATTTTCCCACCTTTTTTTTTTACGAGTTCCCCTTTTTCTAACGCGCCTCATGCTATTCCCAATCTCCTTCTCCCTTTAACCCTCGTCCTTTACACCATCAATTATTACACAGCCAACACCAAAAAAACATCCTCCCTCCCCTGCACCCCCCCCCCCTTGCCTTCTCTCTCCCCCCCCCTCCCCACCTTTACACCTTTCTTTTTTTCTCTAGTAGCCCGCTTTTTTTTTTCCCCTCCGACGTCGTCCCAACGGCCTCCCTGCCGCCCTTTACCCCCCCCTCCCCTCCCGCCCCCCCCCTTCCCCCGGCCTTCTGGCACCTTTAATTGAGACAAAAATTTTAGCAATTAGCCCCCACGCCCGCAGCATCACCCACACAAGCCCGCGACCCCACAGACCCCATCCCCAACACATAGAACGGCACACAACCCCTTTTCTCCATACTACATAGCATCACTCCCAACCTCTTCCCTACCTCTACCTCCTTTTTTTTTTCTCTTTTTTAGTTTTTTTTCACCTCTCTTTCAAGCCATCTTTCACCAATGAAATGGCGAAGGCCAAATGTTCCATCCACTACACAAACGCCCTTCTTCTTTTTCAATCACAGAAAAAAAACACCACCCAATCACCCACTCCCCCCCCAGTACACCCCACACACCACCAGCCCACATAAGTTAACATTCATATAACTAATCACCCCTTAAATATCCACACACACAACAAGCCCCTCCATATAACAAGTTTTTTTATTCCTTCACTCCACCTATTTCTCACTCCCCCACCCCCCCCCAAAATTTAAATACAATCACCTATTATACCATAAAGAACAATTACTTCTACCCCCCCCCCCACCCCTCCCCCCCCCCCCCATCCACTCAAGCCCCACCCCTCACCTTACCAATCAAATTCCCTCTATTTATTTCCTCACCCCCCCCCCCACCCCCCCCCCCTCCACCCACCCCCCCCTCATAACCTTAATAAAACACACCCACGAGATAAGAGCACAACCCCACCCCCCTTTGCCACCTCCCCACTCTCCCACCACCACCCACCCCAACCACCCCCCTACTTCAGCCCCCCCCCACCCAAGCAAACAAGAAACCCCACACAAAAACAAACACCTCTCTACAAGCTACCGAAAGAACCTAACATTCCATCTAGCCTACTACTTCTTTTCTCATTGGACACATTCTTTTGAACACCAAACTTGAAACCACGGAACTCCCATTCATGACGTGTATTCTCTTATACCCCACTTTTATTTCCTTTTCTTTTATTTATAGCGACTTTCATCACCTCCATCCTACTCTAATTTTTTTCTCACGACAACCCACACACTCACAACACTACCTTCACCCTTCGCCGCTCACACACCCTCCCTACTCTAGTACAGCATTCTCTCTATTGGTTCTCTTTGGTACTCTGCTTCTTTCACCTTCAAACAGCAGGTTAACTGCCTTTTATTCTCCCATTTTTAATCATTCTTATTATAACATTACACAAACAAACAAGACCCCCCACTCAATAGACCACCCTTATCTACCTCCCATTTCAAACAAAAACCAAAATGACAACATCCACCACTATTTTAATCACCACCTATTAAAATTTCTACCACCACCCCCCCCCCTCTTTTTTCTCCCTCAATCTCATTACCCCACCACAACACACAACTATACTTAACAAAATCAAATCCCTCATTTTTTTTAGTTCTTTCCACAAACAAGGACCCTCTATTCTTACGCCTTCTTCCCTCTTTTTTTCTCCTTTTTCTCTATTCCAATCACATATATCACCTTCCTTTTTATTACCAATTACCATCCACCACACACAACCCCCACCCAAACAAAACCTTTAGCCATTTATAAGAGCACATCATTTTAGCACAAAACAATCAATACACTAAAATTTGATGCCAAACCCCACCTATTATTTAGGCCCCTATTCAAATAAGAACCCCTCATCCTTTTCTACTCTTATCAACAGATAAACTTAAATCTATACTCTAAAAACGCACAAAGCAAAAAAGTTGCCCCAAAAAATCTCGGTAATAGAATATCTCTGAGCCAGACTCGACATAAAATATATGACATTATCTCCAAAACCGTCCAAAATTAGAGATTTAGTCCCGACATCAGGCCCAAGCGATTTTTGCGTTCTCCCTCTTTCTTTTTTTCAGTAATGACCAATTCTATTTCCACATATATAGCACCACGTATTTCTCTTTTAAATTTATCAAGAATCTTTCACCACACACTTCACAATTATATAATAGCCTCCCAACCAAAATTTTTCAAAAAATTAAAATATCACACAAACCCTATCAAAACACAAATACAAACTACAGAAAGAACAAATGACCCACCATTGAAACAAAAATACCCACAAATTTTTTTATATTTTATTTTATTAAAATAACATCACCCTCATTATATCTCAGATATTATATAACACCTTCATACCAATTCTATCCCTTTGATCCTTTTATATTTGCCTTTTTCATCAATACCTTAGTTATTCTATCTCCACAAAAAGCCATTCAATATTAGAATTTTAGCCTACACATAAGAGAAGAGAAAAGAGAAGAAAAAAGGAGCACAGAAGAAAAGAGAAGACGCGAAAAGAGAAAAAAGAACACACACATCAACACCTCTCACAGAACCCACAAACAACAATCACCTGAAAAAAACTTTTATAGACAACACAGGCAACCTACTAAACACAAACAAAAAAGGACAACAAAGACAAACAACAAAAAGACACAGAAAGAAGACCCGGCAGAGAGAAATACACACACACACGAACACATCCATACACATCAACAAAGACCAAAGCCCCACCTCCGTCACCACACCCCCGCCAACCCCCCACCCCCACCCCTCCAGACACACCCCCCAACACAAGGGGCCCCACCGCCCCCCACTAAAACTACCGACCCCTCCCCACCCCTCGCACCACCCCCCAGCACCTCGCCCCCCGGCCCACCACACCCGCGACCAACCAACCTCACACCCCACCATATTCCCTCCCTACACACCGTACCAGCACACCATAGCCCCACACACACACTCCTCCCTCCACCCCCACACATACACCCCCTTCCCTCACCACAACACCCAATTCACTCCCCCACACACATCCCCCACCCACCCCTCCCTCCATCCTACACACCCACATCCTCCTTCCTTACCCCTCACCTCTCCTCATTCTCCCCCCACACACAACACATCCTCCCCTCCCCTACTCCTCATTTCTCCCCTCACACATATCCTCCCTCTCCTTCCCCAACCATTTTCACCATCATCTTCAATTCCACAACACCTATCATCTCCTCTTCCTAATCCTCCTTTCACGCCTCACAACTTATTTGGTGTTCCCCGCACCCGAAGATGAATTTCATCAATCTTCCTCCACCACTCCCCTTTCTTAACCCCCTCTCCTCTTCGATACCACAACCAACACCAACCCCTGACAAGACTAGGCAAGCACCAACCTGCGCCCTTTCCCTCTATCTCCGCACCCTCCCCCCCTCCAAAATTCAAACCTCTCATTTCTTTTTTTTCTGGTTACTTATTTTTGCCTTGCCTGCCAAATTTTAACGTCTGCTTTTTTCCTTTTTCCTTCTATTTCCAATTCCCATTCTCTTTTCTTCTCCTTTCTTTTCCGCCTTTCAACTCCTTTTCCCCGATTCTGATACGGACCAGAACTTTATTTTTGCATACCAATAAAACTCCAAGCGGCTTTTTTCACGACTTTTTCGCCAGACCCACTTCCTCTTAATACATCCAGAAGACTACCCCCATCTTCATTTTATTCCCCTTATTTGCTAGCCTTTTTGGCTGCAACCGCGGCACCTCTACACACCTCAGCATTACCTATCAGACAACAGCTAGAAAAAACCACATGCCCCCCCCTTTCTCATTCTCAATCCTTTTTTCCCCCCTCACAACCCCCACCCACCCAGCGCGCCGACTTTACTTGAGTCTCTTATTAGCAAAAAACGAGAAAGCCGAGAACCCCTATCATTTCTAGCAACAACCAGACCAAACTACCCTCCTCCACCTCACACCCAGCATAACCCCAACCCCAGCTGCAGCACCTAATTTAAACTTTCAAAAATTTTAGCAATTAGAAACACCCGGCTCACACAGTCAAACCACAAACATCACCCACACAAACCCCGACCCCACGACCCCATCCCCAACACATAGAAACGCACACAACCCACTTTTCTCCATTACTTATCATTAGCATACTCCCACCCTTCCCTACCACCCTCTTTTATTTTTCTCTTTTTAGTTTTTTTCTCACCTTCGTCTTTCAAGTCAACACCTGCACCAATGAAGGAACTAAAGGCCAATTGTTTCCATCACACTACAGCAAACCAAACCCTTTTCTTCTTTTTCGTAACAGAAAAATCCCACCCATCCCCCCACCCCCCAACGTACACCCCACACAGCCACAAACCCAAAATAAAACATTATTTTCTAACTTATCAACCACCATTAAACCAGTGCATAACACAACAGAGGCAAAGATTTCTCAACAAACAATCAGATATATTCTTTATTTATAGAAAATTTTCTTTAATTTATATCCTTTATTTATTCATCTTCTCACCAAACGAATATTTATCTGAAAACAGACCTTTTCTTTAAAATGCCTACTTTGGGGCAAATGTGATGGGGTCATCGAGCTGCATCATCTGTAACAAAGACTGTGTAATAATCTTTCTTTTCAGCTTGATTTGAAGGCTGTAAAATGTACAATTTAGGGTTTATACAATATTTTAACAATAACTCAATGGCTAATATGCAGCAAAAAATCTGATATTATTTACCTGAATTTGAAAAAAAGGAAAAGACTAAATATTCACTTTTCTTTAACCACCCATCCTCATAACAATCCACAACTCTAAAGGATTTATTTGCCAACAAACCTCTTTCTCTTATACACCTCTTCTCTTCCACTCAAATTGAAGACCTTACACTCTCTCTTCCTTCTTTTAGCAAGGGAGGTTATAGTTCTTACTTTAATCAATTATTTCATATATGCAGCTCTATTCTATTTTTATTATTTCTCTTCAGCCCCCTCCCTCTCACAACCAAAATCACACCCTCTATGCCCCCTTACTCAAACACTACAAACCGCACCCCTCTTTTTATAAACCATACACATCACCCACAAGAAAAAAATAACATTAAAGAAAGCACAACCACAACCACCACACTTCCTAATTGACCCTCACGCACAGAAGCCTCCCAACCACCCACACAACCACCACACCCAAACACAACCCCCATACTTTCAGACCACCCACCCCACCCAAGGCAAAAACATAAAACCCCACACAAAAACAACACCTCCACAACACCGAAGCACCACACCCCTTCTCTCATGCCTTTTGACCCCCCCCCCACAATTACCCCCTCGCCTACCCCACCCCCCTCTCTTTTTCTCGACACCCACCACACCCAACACTCTACCCCACCCTGCCAGCCTCCCGGCACCCCCCCACGCTGGGAAGGGGTAGAACAGGGGAGCATGTTCTCTCAAGTATGGGGTTCTCTTTGGGTACTCTGGCTTCTTTCAGCTCTTCAAAAACATGCATGTTTGGTTAACTGGCCTTTTTGAATTCTCCCTAGAAGGTTTTTTTTTTAATCAATGTCTTTATTCATAACATTGAACACAAACAAAGCAATGGAGACCCCCCAGCTCATATAAATAGCCATGCCCTTATCTTACCTCCCTTGTCATATAGCAAAAACTCAACAATAGTTGACAACATAGCCATGGTCACAGATTACTATATTTTCTAATGATGTCACCATACTTTTAATTTTGGCTTTATTAAAAATAAACCTCTTTTTTCATCAGCAAACCCAAAAAGTCCAGCTCCTTCCACACAAACACAAGGTAATTCATTTTTCTTACTAGATCTATTTTAGTTGTCTTTTTCCTTTTCTGTTCTGTGTTCTCTCCACATTTTTTTCCAGTTGCTACAGACGACATCAGTTATGCTGCTTAAGTGTGAACCTCTCAGCAGTCAAGAAGACGAAGGAACGACACTATACTGAATGTGTTTACTTTCATATGAGAGCATAGAAGTTGCAATATATTTCACCGTGTCATATGCAAGTATTTTTGTATCTTTTAGGAAACTTTTGTAGTGTATTTTAGTGTTTCTTGGTCGTAGGTGACAAAACAATGAGGAAGCTCTGCTTCGGATGACTTTATCTCTGTGGTGTAAAGGACGCCTTTGGTGACAGTTACTGCTGCTTTCTTTTATCGTTCTCCTTTTTCTCATATTCCATATGCACATTTATATCTACAACAACTTTCCTTTTTATTTTAAAGTATTTCATTTCCATAAATTGTTACTGTCAAATAATCCTTTCACATTGACCATCATGCATTTTTTTAACGTTACTCCTCCACAGGCAGCAAGAATGCAGTAAAAAAAAGTCCTATTTTTAGAGCATCATTTATTTAATAAGAGTTTGAAGAAGAGGTCTGAGGACATCCTTTTTGTAGCACAATAACAATCGCAAGTTACACTTAAAATTTGGAGTTGGCCATTTAACCCTTTCAGCCATTTTATCATTTAGGCCACTTCTAGTATATCTATAATCAAAGGAGTAAAACTCTACAACTTCATGGTCTTTTGACTACTCTTAGTTACAAGCAGATTTTGAATACATGTTAAAATCTGTTTATGTTTTACTGCTATGAATAAATTAAAACGGCACAAAGCAAATAAAAGAGGTTGCCCCAAAAAATCTGTCAGGATTAATAGAAATATCTCTGAAAAGACGCAGTTGAAGCTCGATCATATAACAATATATGAACATTATCTCTCAAAGATAAACTCTATCAATCGGGCAAACAAAATTAGAGAAGTTTTAGTCCCGACAGTTCAGGGAAGTCTCCAAACGGTTATTTTTGACAGTTTGCTCCCATCTTTCTTATGTTTTCAGAGGTTAAATGGACCATATTCTATTTTCCAGCATTTATATATTAGAGAGGGAACACCTAGACTTGGTGGTGATATGTTCTCTTTTAAATTGTAATCTTATGCAATGGATTAAAGTCTGTGTGCAGTGACCACATACTGAACTGTGCATCAAAATTTTATAGAACTAGTGTGAGGTGTTAGTAATATATGACTCATTAGGCATCACAAGCTCAAACAAAGTTTGTTCATATAAAATTGTAAAATATCACATGCATAACTCCTTATCAAGATTGATATGACAAATATGACCTTATAGTAATATACTGTAGTCTAAGAGAATTTAAGTTTATTACATAAATTAACCATCTAGGGACAAACTTATATTGAATACAATAAAAATATATCCCACAAATCATGTTTCTTTATCATATATGTGTATATTTGTATTTAAAATTAACTCATTCTAAGCTATGAGAAGGCTTTCATTGGGATGCAATTTTGATTATGCTTCAGAAAAATATGTATTTATGAAAGCAGTAACTGAACTTTGCTAATTAAAAACAGACCTTTAATTACTGTATGATGGGTTCTGTTAATGTGTGTGAACAGCTGGTGTGAAGAATTTCCTTCTGGATCAATAAAGTTTATCTCATCTTGTTTTATATTGTCAGACGCTGATATTTTGAGATGTACAATTCAATTAAACCCTTTTTAGACTGGTTTTTTATTGTCATATCATCCAAGGACGTGAGGTTTGGAAGGTTTAAGGTTAAGCATAAAAGTCCTAATTTGCAAATATTTAAAGAAATGTTTTCAGTAAATATAATTTGGTAAATGGACTGTACTTGTAGCACAAATTAAGAGAAGAGAAAATTAAGAGAAGAAATGATAAGGAGTTGCACAGAGAGAAAAGAGTGAAGACGCGAAATAGAGAAAAAACATGGATACACTTACACAGTCAACTGACGCTTCTGCACAGAAACCCACAAACAACAATCAATGGCCTTTGTTGGAAAACAAAACTAGCAATTTTCTATAGGACAACATGCAGGTGGCAACCTAGCTGAAGACACTGAAACAAAAACAGTGACTGGAGTATCATAAGATCAAACATACACAAACAGAGCTATGCAGAAAAGAGGAAAGACCTCGGCAGGAGTAGTTAATAGTACACACACACAACGGGAAGCACAATCACAGTGATGCAGTCATGCAGATGCAAAGACCAGAGGAAGCCCTCACGGCTTGAGACTCGGGTCACCAGCAGCCGCCCAGAGGCTCAGACCCCAGCCACTCCCCACCCCTCCAAAGAGATGGACATGCATCCCCCCCAGAGGGCAGCAGAGGGTGGCCCCAGCCGAGCCCCCCACTGAAAACTACCGACCCGGCCTGGCACCGGCACCCCTGGGGCAGGTACAGCGCAGAGCCCAGGGCCCATGGCACCTGGGAGCAGGCCCCCCAGGTGGCCCAGCTGACACCCAGGAGGATCGGACTCACAAACTGCAACCTGGCAAGGGTCAGCCCCACCATGATGTCCCTGCCCTACACACCAGGTACCAGGCATCACCATAGCCCCACACACACACTCCTCCCTCCACCCCGCACACATACACCCCACTTCCCTGCACCCCAACACCCAACTGCACTCCCCCACACACATGCCCCCACCCACCCCTCCCTCCACCCTGACACACCCACAACCTCCTTCCTGTACCCCTCACACATGCTCCTACATTGCTCCACCCCCGACACACAAACACATGCCTCCCTCTTCCCCAGATACTCCTGCATGTTCTCCCCTGCACACATATCCATCCCTCTCCTATCGCCATAAGCAACCATGGGGTTGTTCACCATCATGCTTCAATTGGGCCATACAACACCTATCATCTCCTGACCTTCCTGAATAACCTGCGAGATGTTCTGTTGGGTCAGCAGGACCTGGAACATGCTGGGAATGCTGTGTATATTGTTGTGTGGGAAAATGTAAGTTTCCACCGTGCAGCCCAGATTAGGGAATGGTTTATGATGAATGATAATTTCATCAATCTTTGCCTTCCACCATACTCCCCTTTCTTAAACCCCATAGAGGAGTTCTTCTCCTCTTGGCGGTGGAAGGTTTATGACCAGCAACCATACACCAGAGAAAACCTCCTGGAAGCGATGGAGTTAGCTTGTGATGAGATAGGTGCAGAGGCATGCCAAGCCTGGATTCGGCATGCTAGGGGCTTTTTCCCTCGTTATCTGGCCAGGGAGAATGTGGATTGTGGCGTGGATGAGGTTCTGTGGCCTGACCCAGCCAGGAGACGCAATGCTGTGGCCGAATGAAATTGCATATACTGCTTACTCATGTTGAACTTTGTTTTTTCATTATGTGAATGGAGTATTTTTACTTTATGTTTTGAGTTCTCTGTGTGACATGGTGCATTTGGCCTAATGTAGATTTTCCAATTGCTCTGTAGTGTTCTACATTTTGCTGTGCTTGGAGCATGATTTGACAATAGTGTTGCTTTTTGAGGCCAGGTGATGCTGTTTTGAGTCAATAACTTCCTTTTGCAGCAAGGAGCAGAGGTTTCGGGAAAGTAGTTTGAGTTCTGGGATTAGTGTTTACAGGAGTGATGACATAGCAGTAAAAACTAGTTTATGTTGTTGGCATTACTGTATATGTAAATACTCCAAAGAAAAAAACGGCATTTTTTACAGCGGAGTATTGTTTTGAAACGCCAGACCTCACTTCCTCAGTAATACAGTTGGGTCCGGTGATGATATGGAGCTTTACCCGGAGACCACGTTGACTTCATTTTGATTGGCTAAACCTTATTTGGCTATGACCTTATTTGGAGAATCTAGGTCAAGCTGCGGTCGGACTTTGCTAAAGGCTAACTGCTAGCAACATGGGCACTTCAGATAGTCAGCTACGTTTATCAGACAAGACAGCATTTAGAAAATAAATGAACTTACAGGTAATGACAAGGTTGTGGCCCCCTCCCTCAGTGTTGCTGCACAAGTTTGCTTTTAAATCCATTTGTTTGAAAACCCAGACCTGACTGCACAGAAGTTACTACTAGCTCCATACACGCAGCTGAATCAGACAGGGAGGGGAGGGGGGAGTGGACGGTGCATTAGGAGAGAGAGAGGGGGGGGGGGGGGGGGGGCTGTTTACTTGATAGTGTGCTCTTATTGGAGCAATTAAATTACGTAGAATGATGGAACTACGTAGAATGATAGCCTGCTGTCTGATTCAACTGTTTCTGAGCAGAGAGACAAAGCTGACAGACCATAAACAGGAACTTGGATTCTCACTCTGGACATTCACATGGCCTCTCAGTGCACAACAGATCATATTATACCCCCAAAACCCCAGAAAAGTGAAACTTGATGTCATGGCACCTTTAAAGTTGTGAAAAAGTGAGGGGACATTTCAAAAATAGTGTTTTAGCAATTGAGAAAAACTGTAAATCATGCCGATTGGTCTCACACAGTCAAGTAGCCGAGCAGAACATTCACCCGGCACAGAAAAGACCCGGCGACCCCACAGACCCCATCCCCAACACATAGAATACTGGCAGCACTAGAAAAATCACTGGCAGCATTTTCTCCATTAGCTTGATCATTAGCATTAGCTTCCTCAACCTCTTCCCCGAGCGGTGCAGTACTAGCCTCTGCTGTTTTATTTTTCTCTTTGTTTAGATTTGTGTTTGCTCAGCAAACATGTCGTCTTTCAAGTCAACAGTCCGGGTTGTTGAGTGGCACTCATATGAAATGGAAGCGTAATTAGAGAACTCAAAGTTTGGTTTCCATTCAGACTGACAGCATAACCGAAAGCCTCTTTTCTTCTGTTTTCATATCAACAGATGAGTTATAAATAAATTCACCTACCCATATTCACCCAGAGATGCGTGTAAGAGCAGCAGCTACTGAGGTGCCGGCAGGATGTACAGGTGGTTACACTCCCACACAAGAGACCACTCAGATGTCCTCAAACAATTAATGAGTTGGTTTATACATTCAATTTAGTTTAACTCTAATCTTATCATAGTAATGCCAGCTTTGCTAATGAGGTTAAATATGCAACAGTGCATAACTACAACAGTAGTTGCATAAAGAAGTTTGTGCTTCAACAAACTAATCAGTAATATATTCTGTTTATTTATGAAAATATACAAAAGTAAATTTTCTTTTAATTGGTATAAAATTAGGTAGCTGACTTTGATTGTATTCAGCTTCTGCTACCAAAGAACTGAATATTTATCTGGAGCAATAATCAGATTAGCTGCATTTTTTTCTTGTTAAAATGACCTTTTACTTTGGGAAAAAAAAAAAAAAGTCAAATGTGATGGGGTCATCGAGCTGCATCATCTGTTACAAAGACTGTGTAATAATCTTTGCTTTTCAGCTTGATTTGAAGGCTGTAAAATGTACAATTTAAGGTTTATACAACATTTTAACAATAACTCAATGGCTTAATATGCAGCAAAAAATCTGTTATTATTTACCTGAATTTGAAAATAAAGTAAAAAAGAGCTTAAATATTCTACATTTGTCTTTAACTGAGCCCATTTTGCTCATGAACAAGTCGTGGCAGCATGTGACTGTTTCCTAAGTAGGATGGGGTGTCATTTGATGTTGGCCAATCAAATGCAGTCTTGTCTCTTCATAGTAGAGAAAACATCAGCGTTCTTCTCATTCCACTCGAAATTGTGAAGATGACTTCTGTACAGCTGCTCTTCTGTCTAACATGTCTGTTTTTAGGACAAATGGGTGAGTTGTGATTCTGTAGTTGTCATGTAACTTTTTTAATGCAATTATTTCATATATGCAGAAGTTTCTCTGAATTCTATTTTTATTCTGATTTCTCTTCAGCCCATCTGACATCGTCCACATCTGTACGACAAGAGACCAGTTTTAAATCAGCTGACGTTGGTGAAAGTCTGACTTTGCAGTGTATCTATGAAAAGACTGATTCAGCACGGCTTTTCTGGTACATTCAAACACTTGGACAGAAACCGCGGCTCATCTCTACGTGCAATGTGTATGTTATTAACTACTCATGTTTTAATGAATTTATAAACAATTCACGCTTCACGATAGATATAAAAAACAATTCATACAATTTAAAGATATTAGATCTAAAACCATCAGACTCAGCTACTTACTACTGTGCTGCTATTAATGTAGGAGACCTGACCTTTGCAGAAGGTACTACAGTCAGAGTAAAAGGTTCAGGTTCTGGCATCCAAGCTTCAGTCCATCAGTCAGAATCTGAGACCATCCAGCAAGGAGGCTTCAAGAATCTGAGCTGTACAATACATACTGGGACCTGTGATGGGGAACACAGTGTTTACTGGTTCAAAGACGCTGGAGAATCCCATCCAGGACTCATTTACACCAATGGAGGCAGGAATGATCAGTGTGAGAGAAGCCCCGTCACAAAAACAAACACCTGCGTCTACAAGCTGCCCATGAAGAACCTGAACATGTCCGATGCTGGAGCCTACTACTGTGCTGTTGTCTCATGTGGACACATTCTGTTTGGAAACGGGACCAAACTTGAAATCCACGGTGAGTGAACGTCCTCATTCAGTGGACAGATGTTTGTATTTCATTCATGGTTATGGAAGAAGACTGAGCCCAGTTTCTTTTACAGATGTTGA
This sequence comes from Atherinomorus stipes, assembly GCA_023101725.1. Classification (NCBI taxonomy): domain Eukaryota; kingdom Metazoa; phylum Chordata; class Actinopteri; order Atheriniformes; family Atherinidae; genus Atherinomorus; species Atherinomorus stipes. The sequence goes on along the minus strand of JALJCO010007662.1, from coordinate 106,369 downwards.
CTCTTTGGTCTTGGTGTATTTATTAAGCGGAGCTTTGACAGTCACCTCCATCCTGAGTGCTATTCTAACGTTTTTTCTCTACAAGAGGAACAACTGCCAGTCACCAGGTAACTGTTACTGTACAAGACGAACAATGCAGCTGAATTTTACTGAGTCTGTCTGGTGGTTTGGGAAGAACATTGCACTGCCATGAATATCTGTGTGAGGGAATGAGAGGTTATCGCATGGTCTGGTGTTAATAAGAGGCTGCACGGTGGTGTGGTGGTTAGCACTGGGACGCTAGTTCGATGACAAATAAAGAAATTCTGATTCTAAAGCCCTTTTCAGACTTGCCCTGGAAAGTAGTAACAGTGCGCACTTTGTCCTGTATACCATTTGGCATCGAAAATGAGTTCTCCCTTATCCTTGGAGATATAGCCGACTGTCAGATCTGGGCACAAAAAGTTCCCCTTTCAGCCGACTGCCAGCCACTTACCAGCAACTTGTCTGCTAATTCAATCACACAGAGAAACACCTGTGTGCCCGGGGGAAACGATTTCAGAGCATAAATGAATGCCCGGAACAAGTATGTTTCCACACGCCAAGTTTGGACACCGTACGTGATGACATATTTGCGGGACAAATCGTTCAGCCAGTGATAGTGCAGTAATAGTGCACTATTAGTGCACCACTTCTGGCAGAAAAAGGAGGAACTTTTCATGCCCAGATCTGTGCTGTCTGGTCCCCATGTTGTAAGAGCAGAAATGTTGTGGCATGTCATTTTGGCTGAACCCACTTGAAAATGTTCTGGACTGGGTTTTAGGGAGAGTGTGAATGTGTTGACTTATCTGGAACATTTCTTAATCTATAAACATGGCTGGGACCCAACAAGTCCATGGAGAAACTGCATGTTTGAAAAGACAAGTCCGGTTAAAGAGTGGATGGACTTCACTGCTCATGTTCCGCAATGCAAGTCTGAAAGCGGCTTCTTTCTATGTCACCCTAACTGGAAATCAAAGAAACCACCTCTGCTAGTTGTAGTGTATCGTTCGCCTAGACCTTACTAAAGAGTTTCTGACTGATTTTTCAGACCTCTAATCAGATTTAGTGGTGATGATGAAAAATGTAATTATCCCGGGTGACTTTAACATTCATGTTGACGATGATAATGTCATTTGACAATCATTTGTAGTGCTGCATGACATTGTGATCATTTTTAAGCATCAACTTAGAAATTAAAGTAAAAAATCTGTCTTAAATTTCTGCCTTAAATCAACTTGCAGATTCAACTGAGAAAAGCTAATTTTACAAGTTGATAAATTAATGGTTATGTGTTCTATTAACTTGATGCTATGATTTCTAACACCGTATTTGCATTATCCCTCTGCTGGAACTTAAATTATGTTCAACTTCTCAAGTCTACGCAGTTTTACAACTCACAATTCCACTCCAAATTGTCAATCCTAAAGTAGTATTTCATTAACAATTAGGTTTATTTTTAATCTGTGATACTCATGAGATTATAATGCTTATTTAGTCAGATAAAGTATGTTAAAGAGCAGATGCAGAGTCTGAGATAGAAGAGCTACATGAACGATTGAAAAGTAATGTTAGTTCTATCTCTGACAGCGTTCCAATTAAAGTTTATTGTGGTGAGTTTCTCTCTGCGTAATCAGTCCCTCCAGAAACTTGCGATGCTTCGATTGTAACTACAAAAATAAACACAAAAGGGTGGAATTTAATACAAAATGTAGCAATCTCAAATTTCTCATATTAGCAGGAGAACAAGGTTTGCTGCTTGAATAATTTGTCTGTGGTTGGATTTCTGTCAATATTTGAAATTGGAGCATTGCAACTTTCTGGAGGGACTGAGTACTGTTCTTCACACTCATGGTGCCAAATTCAACATTCAGACTGAACAGAAGCTTTCAACAGCTTTCTCTAAATGTAAAAGGTTAATTTCCTGCTGAAATTGCATTTCCCATGAACCTTTGTGGTCCGGATATTCGTTGAGTTTTAAAAATAGCCCCATCCCCGTTTTGTTCATGCAGGCTTTAACTTAAGGACATTAGTTCAGTCAGTGAGGACGACTTGAATAACAGAAGACAACTCTAAGTTGAACACACAAACTTAAGTTCTGTGTCCAAAACCCATAATATTAAGTAGAGTTTAAAGGGATGCTGTATAACTTTTGGCCACTAGAAGCACTAAACCTGTAACTTCCCACAGGCCACAACTGTGGCAAAATTAAAGTTTCTATCCGTGTTTTGAAAAAACGTCTGCAGACCTCTTTGATCAGCTGATAGCAAAGTCATTGAGCCATAAGGCAAAGCGCTCCAGGTCACATGATCCAATGAGAGATGGATCAACTCCTGCAAAGTTAAAGTCTGGTTTTTGAGGAGGGCAGCCCCCTCAGAGCAATGACATACACCAAAGGCTGTATATTGAGCCCCGAAATAATCTATTATTACTTAAACTACGCTAATGTTTGGGTTAAAAGTTACACAGTATCCCTTTAAGAAATAAAATAAGTGGAGATACTTCATGGGTTTGTTGTTACAGTAGGGTTTTGGTTTTTACATTTTTTTTGACAGGCAGAGTACTTTATGTTAGTGTAGTGTACTTTACGATTTGAAATGACACTAAATGAAATCATAGTTATCACACTTACATGACACCTTACTGCACGTGTGATATTGCAATAAAGTCAAGCATATTTGACAACATAGCCATAGTCACAGATTAATATATTTACTAATGATGTCACTTTTTGTAAAAACAAACTTCTCTTTGTATAAGCAGAGACTCCAGAAAGAGTTCCAGCTCCTTCCACAGCAAACAGAGAGGTGAATGTCATTTTTCTGATCAGATCTATTATCAGTCGTCCTTTTCCTTTTCTCTTCTGTGATGTTGTCGTTCCACATTTTGTTTCCAGGTTTGCTGTGACAGAGATGACCTCAATTATGCTGCTGTAAGTGTGAACCTGCTCAGCAGTTCAAGAAGGCCGAGGAACAACCCAGAGAGGGAATGTGTTTACTCTCATATAAATGCATAAAAGTGGCAATGATAGTTCACAGTGTACAAATAGGGAGGTACCGTATCTCTGAATCTGGATAGATGTATTTGTAGTGTTTCTGTGGTCGTAGGTAACGACACACTGAGGAAGCTCTGCTGTCTGATGATTTTATCTCTGTGGTGTAAAGGATGGCTTTGGTGACAGTTACTGCTGCTTTCTTCTTATCGTTCTCCTTTTTTCTCATATTCCATATGCACATTTATATCAACAATAACTTAGCTTTTTTTATTTTAAAGTATGTTAATTTTCATGAATAATTTATTACTGATCAAATGAATCCATTTATGGGACAACTGATCCAGTTCATGGCGGTGACATTACTCCCCCACAGGCAGCAGAGATAGGATTTATGGCTCTTTGAAAAGAGTTGGCCAATCAAAAGAATTGATTCTTTAGTATAGTTTTGGTCATATGCTGTCCTTCATCCCCCCCCCCCCTCCTGTTTTCTTGTCCTCTTTGCTTTGTGAATACTGCTGTATTGTCCTTTATATCACTGTGTTGTTGATATTGTTTTGTTAAATTTTGATACTCTGACAACATAAATAAATAGATTGTACAAAAAAAAGAGAATTGATTCATTCATGACCGTCACATCTCAAACAGGCAGCAAAATAATATGCAGTACAATAAAAGTCCTTGTTTAGAGCATCATTTGGTTTGATCAAGAGGTCTGCAGACATTCCTCTTATGTAGCACAATAACAATTGCATTGAGTTTCAGTTAAAAGTTGGAGTTTGCCCTTTAACCCTTTCAGCCATGTGTTTATTATTTAGGCCAGGGGTGCCCAAGTTGAGAGCTACTATCTTGTAATTTTTAGAACATACCCTTTCCAACCAGGCCCGGTTCTACGAGGGTGCATAAGCATGCATTGCACCCTCAGTTTACGTGTCTGCATGCTCAGTTGGAAAGAGGGACAAGTGCGCGCGCCCATCAGTGCATGTCACCCATCTGCGTCCACGCGCAGTTACCTGCATCAGCAAGACACTGTTTTTTGAGTGTTTCAATGAAAAACACACACACAAAAACTCATGAAAAAAAAGAGAAAAAAAGGTTTGAAACCCAACACCTGCTGTCTGCGCGCGGTGCTGCAGAACGCGGGAGAGCAGGATGACAGAGAGAGAAACAGCGAAAGCAGCAGCGCGTTGGAAAGAGTGAGAGACAGATCGTGACTTTTAGAATAAAAAAACTAAACGCCCAGAAGCCTTTACAGTGCAGACGAGGTGCTGCACTGATCTTTGCTGCTGATCAGGATTAGAGGGAGTCGATCAGGCCTCTCGTTCGCAAGAGACGGGTGATGTCTGACGACGCAGCGCGCGCTCGCGCTGCACTAACTGTCAGAAAGCACACTGATCACGGTGAAAGTTTTCTCCGCCGCGGTTATGGAAGAAAGAAGGGGGGGATGTGAAGGGACAATCAAAATAGGGGAGGAATAGGGGATTATCACGCTTACCGGATCTTCCCGGTATTTGGACACTTCCTCTTCCGGGCCATGTTAACGACAGCCGTTCCTGCTCTGTTATACTGTTTAAATCGGATAAACGCCAAACATATTTAAGTTTTCATTCCAGACTGAAGTGATACTGAATCAAAAGCTGGATCAAAGTGATCGAGAACAATGCTGCAGCCATGGAGGAAGCCTTGTACTAACAATCTAAAAGGGGGACATATCACCACCTAGCATCCAGGTGTTCCCTCTCTAATGTATAAATGCTGGAAAATGAACCTGAGAACAGATGATACCAAACTGTCCAAAAATGGCCGTCTTGGAGACTTGCCTGAACTGTCTGGGCTAACACTTGATTTGTTCTGCCTTGATTTATCACAGTTGATCTTTCCAGAGATAATGTTCACAGATTGTTTATTTGCTTTGTGCCATTTTTTATTAATTTATCAGCAGTAAATATTTAGACCAGAGTTACTCAAGTTGGTCCTGCAGCTTTTCCAAATACCTTTGCACCAACACACCTGATTTATATTAATGAATCACTGTGCAGAACTTCACAGGCTGTCGGATCCATCTAATTTGAGTCAGGTGTGTTTGACCAGGATTACAGTGAAAATTGGACAGATTGCGACTCTTGTAATACCGGCTTAAGTAAACTTGATTTAGACATATTAACAGATCTCCCTGTATGACTCCAAAAGTAGTCATACAGACCATGTGGTTGCAGAGTTATACTTCTTTTATTATAGGTAGGCTCTACTGCTTTTGAGAATTGGCTGAAATCAGGGGTGCCCAAGTCCAGTCCTCGAGAGCTACTATCCTGCACATTTTGGTTGCATCCCTTCTCCAACACACCTGAATCAAATGAATGGCTCATTACCAGCCTCTGCAGAGCTGAATGATGTGCATGAGGGAATTAACCATTTGATTCAGGCGAGTTGGAAACGGGGCTGGTTCTAGAAAATGATGACTAGGAGTTGATCTCAGATCAGAGGGGGTGCATGTGCTTGGCACATTATTCAACACCAAATTATGCATTTTCACGTTATTTAAAGTGAAATGATACTAGTCAAACAAGAATATTTAAAGTGTCTTGGAATCAGCAATACTGTGCTCAGTAACGGCCTTCAAAAGCCCTGTGGCTTCAATTCGCACATCGGTCAAGATGCCTTCAATCTCCTGTATACTGATACTTTTTGTCCCTTAAAAGAAAATCACATGATTTTCACAATCACATTAAAATGATCTTTTTTTTTTCTTTTTTGTTATTATAGACTCATCATTTGTCATAACCTGGCTGACCCCTCTCAACATGATCTTTATTTGCAAAGTAGAGGAAAGATAGAATGATATAATCTCAAATCTGTTCCTTGTCATCACTTTGCCAAAGCCAGGTGTGTAAACTGGCCCAAATCCGGCCCAGTAGTCCTCATTCTCAGGTTTTCAACAAGCCTCATGCACAAATGCAGTGAGATAATTGCTTTCATCTCAGGGTCAGTCATCACCCGTCTCTGACGAACGAGAGGCCTGATCGTCCCCTCTAATCCTGATCAGCAGCAAAGATCAGTGCAGCACCTCTTCTGCACTTTAAAGGCTTCTGGGCGTTTAGTTTTTTTATTCTAAAAGTCGCGATCTGTCTCTCACTCTTTCCAACACGCTGCTGCTTTCGCCTTTTCTCTCTCTGTCACTGCTCTCCCGCATTCTGCAGCATCGCGTGCAGACAGCAGGTGTTGGGTTTCAAACCTTTTTTTTCATGAGTTTTTTGTGTGTTTTTCATAGAAACACACTCAAAAAACAGTCTTGCTGATGCAGGTAACTGCGCGTGGGTGACGTGCACTGACGGGCGCACGCACTTGTCCCTCTTTCCAACTGAGCATGCAGACACATAAACTGAGGGTGCAATGCATGCTTATGCACCCTCGTAGAACCGGGCCTGTTGTGTCGGTTCCTGGTCTCGGTAATGTCTTGGTCTTGGTGCTGTGCTCTTGACTACAACACTAAATGAGCCTTAGATTTGATCTCCGACTTCTGCTTTCAAGATTGTCTGTCTTTAGGCAGAGCTCAGGAACATTCCTGTGGACTGATGTTTCTGTGCTTACAAGTGTGGAGATATTGGGTGAATTCCAATTCCTGTCTTAACCCTCAATCTCAAAAATGAGCACTCCTGCGAAGTACAAGTGCTGTCCTGATTCTCAGAATGTTGAGGGGCAAGTTTGAGGGCTGAATCACCCTCAACACTGAGATTCCTCAACACCACCCTTGTGAATAAGGTGTACCCAGAATGCAAGTGGCAAAGAAGGCGAGCTACAAATGCATGCATTTTCTTTTTTAATGGAGATATGAATATTACAAAAACCACTGCATTATCTTTGTTTAGACCCACGTCATGGATTAGTGAACTCATTGTTGCATAACATTTATTTTTATTTTACTATCTTTTGTCAAAAGCAGCCAGTTTATGGAGAGTATTTTGTTTCTTTATGGTTTAATCAAATAAAATAGATCTGAAACCAAAAAAGAGATTTGAGAGCAAAAAAAAGTAAGTGGCAATCAAAAAAAAATTCTTTGAGATCAAAACAAAACAGGTTGCAATTGAAAAATACAAATATGAAACAGAATGTTTCTTCAACTTTAATCAAAAATAATGTTTGAAATCAAAAACAACTCTTTTGTTTATGAATCAGTCCTTTTTTATTTCAAGTTTTAAAAAAAATTTGGTTGCAAATCAGTCTTCTTTGCTTTCAAGTTAAAAACTTTTGGTTACAAATCCTAAAGTTTTGGTTGCAAATCCTAAAGTTTTGGTTGCGAAGTCAAGTGCACTTGATGGGCGGGGCCTACGCTGGTGGATGAGAGACGTGTTTCTATTGGTTGGTGTGACCTGGCTCCAGCCTTCCACATTACACTCTTTTCTCATGCGTGCTGTGCTGCTTGGAGCTAAGTTGTTAGCCTGTAGCTCTGCAACATTTCCCATAAATGATGAATTGCGCTAAATATCGTTGGCTACAGCTGCTGTACATTCACATCATCACCACAATGAATTATAACGCTCAGCTGCTGCAAACACTGAGTGAGTGATTTATAGGGAAACATGTACAACGTAGGCTGTGATTACACATATGGTCATAATATCTGTATCGTAATCACGGAGTGATCGGACTGTAGCCTATGTGAGAGCCTGGGAGTGGTAGTGGGCTGTATGAGATTGCGACCCGATCCCTAGACGGGGGTGTGATTGAGAAGCGGTGCGGCAGGTACTCGGACGCTGAGAGCATCAAGCGGGCAGGAGGGGCAGATCCTGGTCGGTGCGAAACGGAGTCCGTTGTGGGGCCACGAGAGGACATCCAGCAGGACGATGTCCAGCAGGACGATGTCCAGCAGGACAAGTAAACAGCGACGGAGAGGAGGTCGCTGACTGGACGCACCGTTGTGGACGAGAGCGCAGGACAATCCTCCTCTCTCTGTTTATAAATTATATGGTCGTGGTTGTGCTGCTTTGCTTGGTTTTAATGTTCTTTTTATTTGCTGGGGCGTGCGATCGGAAAATTTAAGGCGGTTCTGTCTGACCAGCCCGCTCAGCTTTTACCGGCCTGTTGAGAGACGGTCGTGCCACACCGGCGGTAAGAGACAGACCCCCTGTCGGAGCGGTGCGTTTGAGAACCATCTCTCTTTAGTTAGGAATTTTCCTTTAGGTCGACCTGGGAACATTAACCGCTGAATATGGTGCCAGTTACCCCCTCCGTCCACTGCCTCCGCTCCGCTCCGCCCCGCTCCGGTCCGCACGACGCAGCAAATCCGTTGCTATTTTAATCAATGAGCAGCAGTCCACTTCTCCGCCAGCGCTCCGCTCCGCTCCGACACGTCCGCTCGGGTCCGTCGGCCTCCGCCAAAAATACGGATCAACTCTCTTTTCTGGTCCGCTCCGCTCCGTTTGGAGGAAGTTGCAAACATGAAACATCCGGTTTATAAAGTTTTTTTTTACATCCACCACAGAAGAAATTGATTGCTGTGTTTAAAACTTATTGGGCATATTGTAGCATCTCAATAAAAACTTTATGAAATAATATTGCGTCTTGTGTGACTTGAGAATGGGCAAATTGGGCAATGTGTGTAGTTCAATGTGCCGTATACATACTCCCTACAAAGTAGGTGGCCGCACGTCAGATCCTGTCAAAACTACAAAAACTGTCACTTGTAAACACTCATTTTGGAAGTTGAAGGCCAAAAGATTTTGGTTCTCGCGCATGCTCCTTTGCCTGCTTTGTGACTGAACGGAGAGGGTGCTGGCGGAGTGAGGCGGAGTATGTGTGCGAGGGTTTTTGCAGCCCGCCGGAGAAGACGGACTAGAGCGCAGCACAGCGGATCGGAGCGGGGCGGAAGCAGTGGACGGGAGGTGTTATAGCGCATCCTGTTCTCACTACAGCTGTTCCAGTGTCAACAAACACACGTGGCAAATAATTTTACACACTGACGCATTTCTAACCAGCCAGCATTCCTGGTTTAGTCAGGAGCAGCTGTCTGACGTGCTTTTGACCTCTACAAAGTAGGCGATAGAAAAGCAACGCGAATTTAAGCACCATCAGCCCAAAAGACACTCCCTACAGTAATAAACATCTTGATTTTTTTTTTTTTTTTTTTTTTTTACATTTTTTTCATAGTATTTTGATACATTTAAGAGCGCTCCTCCTGGGACCCAGGTGAGACATTGGAGCTCTCCATGTGACGCTACAAACATAACATAAATGAAATATATTAGACCTGTTATAACAGCATCTATTAATTATAATGGGGGGGGGGGGGGGGGGGGGAAATTTGGGGCTGATGGTGCTAAAACTTGCGTTGCTTTTCTATCGCCTACATTTCAGATGTCAAAAGCACGATTCAGTAGTCGGAACGTCTGACGCAGCTGCTCCTGAATAAACCAGGAATGCTGGCTGGTTAGAAATGCGTCAGTGTGTAAAATTATTTGCCACGTGTGTTTGTTGACACTGGAACAGCTGTAGAGAGAACAGGATGCGCTATAACTGGCACCATATTCAGCGGGTAATGTTCCCAGGTCGACCTAAAGGAAAATTCCTGACTGAAGAGAGATGGTTCTTAAACGCACCGCTCCGACAGGGCGTCTCTCTCTTACCGCCGGTGTCGCGCGACCATGTCTCAACAGGCCGGTGAAAGCTGAGCGGGCTGGTCAGGCGGAGCCGCCGTAAATTTTACGATCACACGCCTCAGCAAATAAAAAGCAGCACAACTACGACCATATAATTTATAAACAGAGAGGAGGATTGTCCTGCACTCTCGTCCACAACGGTGCGTCCAGTCAGCGACCTCCTCTCCGTCGCTGTTTACTCATCCTGCTGGACATCGTCCTGCTGGATGTCCTCTCGTGGCCCCACGACGGACTCTGCTCCGCACCGACCAGGATCTGCCCCTCCTGCCCGCTTGATGCTCTCAGCGTCCGAGTACCTGCCGCACCGCTTCTCAATCCCACCCCCGTCTAGGGATCGGGTCGCAATCTCATACAGCCCACTACCACTCCCAGGCTCTCACATAGGCTACAGTCCGATCACTCCGTGATATTACGACCAGATATTATGACCATATGTGTAATCACAGCCTACGTTGTACATGTTTCCCTATAAATCACTCACTCAGTGGCTACTGAGCTCAGACCGTGACCAGCAGAGACGGCCATGTCGCTGATAATCAGTGTTTGCAGCAGCCGAGCGTTATAATTCATTGTGGTGATGATGTGAATGTACAGCAGCTGTAGCCAACGATATTTAGCGCAATTCATTATTTATGGGAAACGTTGCAGAGCTACAGGCTAACAACTTAGCTCCATCAGCACAGCACACATGAGAAAAGACTGTGATGTGGAAGGCTGGAGCCAGGTCACACCAACCAATAGAAACACGTCTCTCATCCACCAGCGTAGGCCCCGCCCATCAAGTGCACTTGACTTCGCAACCAAAACTTTAGGATTTGCAACCAAAAGTTTTTAACTTGAAAGCAAAGAAGACTGATTTGCAACCAAATATTTTTAAAAACTTGAAATAAAAAAGGACTGATTCATAAACAAAAGAGTTGTTTTTGATTTCAAACATTATTTTTGATTAAAGTTGAAGAAACATTCTGTTTCATATTTGTATTTTTCAATTGCAACCTGTTTTGTTTTGATCTCAAAGAATTTTTTTTTGATTGCCACTTACTTTTTTTTGCTCTCAAATCTCTTTTTTGGTTTCAGATCTATTTTATTTGATTAAACCATAAAGAAACAAAATACTCTTCATACACCGGTGCAGTCAAGCCATGTTGCTATTGTTTAAAGATACACAAGGTAACTTTTAGAGCTTAAAAATATGCGTTTCTGACACATTTTGATGGCACACCAACATTAATTATGTGCAATTTGAGCTGTCACTGCGTCCCAGGGCTCAGAAACAACAGTATGTAGGATTCCCATCCGGGATGCGACTGTGACGTCGCAGCTGACAGCACCGCGTCACTTACAAGCAAACAGACATGAACCAGATATGAACACAGAAGGCATTTTGAAAACGCATCATGGAGAATTCAGCAAAAAAATGCAAGGAAACATTAGAAAGAAGAGAGGAAAAGAAAGAGGAAGGGACAAAACAAGAGTCAAGATAAGACTGTCTTTTACTGGCTGGAGTGAGATCACAGTACAGGTGCGATACAAGATGGATGCTAGTTTAGCTGCCGATGGGATGCATCACTGAGAAAACTAATAAAAGTTCATTTTTTGTGTTTTTAAGTTAATTAACGTTACAAAGTGGTCATTTTTCTTGGTGCTAATGTAGTTGTTTTATCAAGATAATAGCTTATATAATATGCTTGTGCCGATAATAAGATAAGATAAGATAAGATAAGATAGACTTTATTGATCCCGAAGGAAATTGTTGTGCCAGAGTATACAAACTACAATACCACACTACACAAAAACACAGTACAAATGCACAATTACCATAAAAACTAAATTCAAAGTGCCTGAGCATCTCTGCTCAGCTTGTTAAAGTGACTGAGTCCTTATTAAAGTGTCCCGTGAACAATTTAAAATGCAGTTTGTTTTTTTTATCATAAGTGACCCGTGGGATGTAAAGTGTCTCTGACTGCTAGTTATCCCTCCTGCAGATGGAGGAGGAGTTATAGAGTCTGATTGCCACAGGTAAAAAAGACCTCCTGTGGCGTTCAGTGGTGACTCTCGGTGGTCTCAGTCTCCGACTGAAGGTGCTCTGGCAAGCTGTCAGCGTGGCATGCAGGGGGTGGGAGGTGTTGTCTCTGATGCTGAGCAGCTTCCTCAGCATCCTCCTCTCCGCCACCTCCACCACAGACTCCAGTTCCACTCCCAGGACAGAGCCAGCTCTCCTTATGAGCTTGTTGAGTCTGTTGGTGTCGGCTGTCCTCAGCCTGCTTCCCCAGCACACGACAGCATAGAAGATGACGCTGGCGACCACAGAGTGATAGAACATCCGCAGCATAGTTCTGCAGACGTTAAAAGATCTCAGCCTTCTAAGGAGGAACAGTCTGCTCTGACCCTTCTTGTAGACCGCCTGCGTGTTCTTAGACCAGTCCAGTTTGTTATCTATGTGGACGCCAAGGTATTTGTAGTCCTCCACTATGTCCACTGCTGAGCCGTTAATGGTGACGGGGTCTGGATGGACCCCTATTGGTATAATATGACCGGGCCGACCCGTAGCCGCAGAGTTATCTAAAGAGTTATCTAAAGATAGTTATAGCTGGTGTTTACGTTTCCTTTATGCGGTGACAGCTGAACATGTCCATGGTGGTGGTATTTATACAGAATAATGTCTGATAACTCTGACAGAAGGAATTGACAGAAAGTCCACAACAATTTCAAAAACGTGGACCTGATGGAGCCGTCAATGATAGCTGCATTTGTCGCTCATGAATAAACAGGCAGGGTTAACAGTGCACATAAATGTAAATAAATTAATGCTTCTTCCTCCTCCTTCTTCTTCTTCTTCTGAAATGACGGACTGAATGCCGCTTTGGCGCAATGCTGCCCCCCACAGTTTGAAGACATATCTGCATATAAGGGTTGTCCCTTTTCTAAGTCACAAAATAGCCCTGAACACTTGGTTTTGAGGGCTACTAAGATTGAGGGTTGAGCTTGAGGATTAAGATTGAGGGTTAAGATAGGAATTGAAGTAGGCCCATTATCTTCAGTCTTACTTATGTGAGTCTCAGCCGAGGTGAGGGGTCAGCAATTGCTTATTTATTTCTTTGTTGGACATTATAATTTCTTGGAACTGAGCCGAAAATAGTGCGTTGAGGGAGTGAATGGCTCCTAGAATACTGGCAGCACTAGAAAGATTGCTGGCAGCATTTTCTCCATTAGCTTGATCATTAGCATTAGCTTCTTCAATCTCTGCCCGGAGCGGTTTGTTTTGTTTGCTTCGATTTGCTTGGCAAACGTGTAGTCTTTCACAGTCTTTCCGGGTTGAGTGGCTTCCAGTCAGGCTGACGCCATAACCGGAAGCTCCCTTTCTTCTGTTTATATATTACCAAAGGATTTATAAACAAATCCCCCCACCCATATTCACCAATAAGAGCAGCAGCTACTGAGGTGCGGGCAGGATGTAGAGGTGGTAACACTCCCACACAAGAGACCACTAAGATGTCCTCGAGCAGTGAATGAGTTGGTTTATATATTTCATTTATTTTAACTCTAATCTTATCATAGCAATACCAGCTTTGCTAATGACGTTAAAAAAGCAATGATCAGAATACCGCTGGATGGAGATGGAGGAGTTATTAATCACAGGAAACTAGTTAAAACAACAGATGTAATGTTGATAACAGCAGCTGCTTAGATAAGTTTGTGAAAATACTCTAATCTGCGTATTCATAAGAATATACAAAGTAAATTTCTGTTAACTGGTATTTGATTGTATTTAGCTTCAGCAACCACAGAACTGAATATTTAGTTGAAGCAAAAATCAGATTAGCTGCATTTGTTTCTTGTCAAACTGACCTTCTACCTGGGTAAAAAAAAAAAAAAAAAAAGACAAAAGTGTGTAAAATGTGATGGGGTCATTGAGCTGCATCCTCTGTTACAAAGACTGTTTAATAATCTTTGCTGTTCAGCTTGATATGAAGGCTGTAAAATGTACAGTTTAGGGTTTTTTTCAACATTTTAAAAATAATTTAATGGCTTAATACGCAGCAAAAAATTATTATTTACCTCAATTTGAAAATAATATGACAAAGAGCCTAGATATTCTAAATTTGTCTTTAACTGAGCTCATTTTGCTCATGAACAAGTCGTGGGAGCATGTGACTGTTTCCTTAGTGGGATGTGGTGTTACGTAACGTTGGCCAATCAAGCGCAGTCTTGTCTCTTAAGAGTAGAGAACATCACCATCCTTCTCATTACACTCGAAATTGTGAAGATGACTTCTGTACAGCTGCTCTTCTGTCTAACATGTCTGCTTTTAGGGGAAATGGGTGAGTTGTGATTCTGTAGTTGTCATGTAACTTTTTTAATGCAATTATTCCAAATATGCAGAAGTTGCTCTGAATTCTGTGCCGCTTTTTTGATTGTGTGTGTTTTTATTCTGATTTCTCTTCAGCCCATCTGACAATATCCATATCCACGCGACAAGTGAGCGGTTTTATATCAGCTGATGTTGGTGAAAGTGCGACTTTGCAGTGTATCTATGAAAGGAGTAATTCAGATTTGCTTTTCTGGTACATTCAAAGACTTGGACAGCAACCATGGCTCATCTCTTACAGCAGTGTGTATGGTACAGAATACACATGGTTTAATGAATTTAAAAACAATTCACGCTTTACTATTGAAAGAGAAAACAATTCATATAATTTAAAGATATTAGATCTAAAACCATCAGACTCAGCTACTTACTACTGTGCTGCTAGCTATGCACAGGTCACGACTTTTGCAGAAGGGACGACAGTCAGAGTAAAAGATTCAGGTTCTGGCATCCAAGCTTCAGTCCATCAGTCAGAATCTGAGACCATCCAGCAAGGAGGCTCCAAGAATCTGAGCTGTACAATACATACTGGGACCTGTGATGGGGAACACAGTGTTTACTGGTTCAAAGACTCTGGAGAATCCCATCCAGGACTCATTTACACCAATGGAGGCAGGAATGATCAGTGTGAGAGAAGCCCCGACACAAAAACAAACACCTGCGTCTACAAGCTGCCCATGAAGAACCTGAACATGTCCGATGCTGGAGCCTACTACTGTGCTGTTGTCTCATGTGGACACATTCTGTTTGGAAACGGGACCAAACTTGAATTCCACGGTGAGTGAACGTCCTCATTCAGTGGACAGATGTTTGTATTTCATTCATGTTTATGGAAGAAGACTGAGCCCAGTTTCTTTTACAGATGTTGACTCTTTGGTCTTGGTGTATTTATTAAGCGGAGCTTTGACAGTCACCTCCATCCTGAGTGCTATTCTAATGTTTTTTCTCTACAAGAGGAACAGCTGCCAGTCACCAGGTAACTGTTACTGTACAAGACGAACAATGCAGCTGAATTTTACTGAGTCTGTCTGGTGGTTTGGGAAGAACATTGCACTGACATGAATATCTGTGTGTGGGAATGAGAGGTTATCGCATGGTCTGGTGTTAATAAGAGGCTGCACGATGGTGTGGTGGTTAGCACTGCATCCTCACAGTAAAAAAGCTGCTGGTTTGAACCTTGTTCTGCAAAGGGGTTCGACAAGGAAGCATGTTTTCCCCACGTATGCGAGTTCTCTTTGGGTACTCATCTTTCAACTGTTGAAAGACATGCATGTTAATTTAACTGGCCTGTTTAAATTCTCCCTAGAAGTAAGTGTGAGTGTTTTGTTGGTCTGTGTTGGCCTTGCGATGGACTGACGACCTGTCCAGAGTGTCCCCTGCCTCTTGCCTGCTAATTGCTGGGCTCCACTCCAGCTTCCCCATGACCCTGAACTTGAATTAAGTGGTTTTACAGGCAGTTGTAGGAAGAGGAGTAGTTGTGGCTGCTATCTTCCAGTCAGGGCTATTGATCAGTCCCAGACCTAAGATTAGTTACAATTCTTTCGAACACTTGACTCGAAAGCCCCTTTCAGACTTGATCTGGAAAGCAGTAATAATGCGGACTTTGTCCGTTATACTGTTTGTTAGACATACATTCTGCTATTTTGTAGCGGACATAAACTGACTGGCCCCCATGTCATAAGAGCAGAAATGTTGCGGCATGTCATTTTGGCTGAACGCACATGAAAATGTTCTGGACAAAGTTGAAGCAAGAGTGTGGTTGTGTTGACTTATCTGGAACATTTCCTGATGTCTGAACGTGGCAGGGGTGCAATAAGTCTGTGAGGAGGCGACATGTTTGAAAAGACAAGTCCGGTAAAATGCATCATTAGATGGAGGAACATCCATTATGATCAGTACATTGGACTGTGCATGTCCACTAGTCCATTGAATTAGTTTTAAGACAATGCATCTTAGATATGTCTTTAAAGAAATCTCATCAAGAAAATTTATTTTTTAAGCCGATTTTTTGCTTATTTTACAAACAAAATCATTTTTTAAAACTTATTTTAAGAGAGGCCAAGATTTATTTTTTGCTTATAATAAGCAACCCCCCCCCCCCCCCCCCCCCCCAAAAAAACAACAAACAAACCAATTATCACCAGAAATGGCTAAAGAATAGTAGCAGAAAACAACCGCTTTCAGCTTCCATACTCTTATCAATTTTGATGGGTCCCAAAAACATAAAAAATCTGATTATCACACCAACATTGGGAGTCTTCGCTGTTTGCATTAGCTTTGAAGTTGCTAGCTTGATTGCTATGTGTAGAAACAACATCTTCCTTGCCTTACTCCAGTTCAAGCATACAAAAAACAAAGCAGGATGAGGGTGAATGGTGGCAAATGGCGTTAAAAGCCCTGTGGAGGTCGACTTTCCTCCTGGACATGCAAGTTAAACATTTGCTAATGCTGATTAACAGTTAGCCGGTTCTATATCGTTGCTAATGATAACTGGGTGAGTGTTAGAGGGACACCTGCTGGTGGGGAGGAATTCAAGTTTTAGCTATCACCTTCAAGTTCTATGTCCGAAACTCATAAAATTAAGTGGAGTTAAAGAAATTAAATAAGTGGAGATAACTTAATGGGTTATCTGTTTTTACAGTAGGGTTAGGGGTTTTTTGTATTTTGGGCAAGCAGCGTACTTTAATACTTCAAGATTGAAATAAAACTAAATCATAGTCTTCCACCTTACATGTGTGATATAGCAATAAACTCATGTTTGCCAACATAACTATTACCACAGATGACCATGTATTCTAACGATGTCACCAATTGGACTTTGTGGATTTTGGCTTTATGTAAAAATAAACCTCTTTGTTTTATAAGCAGAGACTCCAGAAAGATTTCCAGCTCCTTCCACAGCAAACACAGAGGTGAATGTCATTTTTCTCATTAAATTTCTTTCCAGTTGTTCTTCTCCTTTTCTCTTCTGTGATGTTCTCATTAAACATTTTGTTTCCAGGTTTGCTGGGACAGAGACGACATCAATTATGCTGCTTTGAGTGTAAACCTGCTCAGCAGTTCAAGAAGACAAAGGAACAACCCAGAGATGGAATGTGTGTACTCTCATATAAATGCATAGAAATTGTAATATTTCACCGTGTGCATATACGGAGGTGTTTTTGAATCTTTTTGGAAACTTCATGTAGATGTTTGTAGTGTTTCTGTGGTCGTAGGTAACGACACACTGAGGAAGCTCTGCTGTCTGATGATTTCACCTCTGTGGTGTAAAGGACACCTTTGGTGACAGTTACTGCTTCTTTCTTCTTTTCTTTCTTCTTTTTTTCATGTTACTTAGGTGCAAATTTCATGTACAACAACTTTCCTTTTTTATTTAAAAGAACATTCATTTTCATGATAATTGTGCGTGTATGTGTGTGTATATATATATATATATATATATGTGTGTGTTTGTATGTATGTATATACAGTCATCTAATAAAATATTCAGACCATTCTATTGAAGGCTAAATTCACAATAGCTATTCAAATAACCAGAAACATAAAAAGTAATGAATAAAAAATTGAAGAAATTCTAATTTACTGAAACAAAATATTGCGTTTTAATTATCATTTGAAAAAAATATTTGAAAAAACAAACTGTCCCACACAAGAGCAGCTTGCTCGTGAATGGTGGGCCAAAAGACCTGTCAACAGGTGCAGGAATCTGATTAGAAGTTACAGAAAACACTTGACTGCAGTGTTTGCTTATTTTATTTTTTGTTTGTTTTAAACATTTCTGTTTAACCACAACTGAAACATCACTTAAAAATATTTTTTATTTTTTTTTTTTTTTTTTTCTTTCCTCTTCTGTTTTTTTTTTTTCCTTTTTTTTGAGGGGTATATACATATATATATATATATATATATATATATATATATATATATATATGCACAAGCCCAAACAAAGTTACGTGTCAAGATTGACGATGGCAGATGTTACCTGTGCAGTGATATATTGTTGCATACGTAAGACAATTTAGGTTTATTACATAAGTGAACTGTCCAAGGACAAAATGTATGTCTGTAAAATAAAAATATATACCACAAATCATGTTTTCATGTTTGTTCAACATGTAACATACATTTATTTACACAATATATAAGCACACTCTTTTTATATTTAAAAAGACAAACGTATTTAAAGGTTAACAATAAAATCAACATGCTGTGGGTTTCATGAATGCTTCCATTTGCATAATTAATAATATTAAATGTGTTTCATTCATATGTTCAGACAGATGACAGTTTAAAGTTCTGGTGTGTAAAAAGTCCAGTTATCTATTGGAAGAAACGAACAGTTGTTCCCACGAAGAGGCACAGTGACCGCAACAGTCCTTTTATTCAGGAGCTAGTTTCCCGTCCCGTTTTCTTGGTCACCACGGTCAGAACCAGCACCCCCCACACATGGCAGAGTGATCGTGACAATGTCCAGGAATAAATAAGGAAATACACCTCATTTACAATGATGACCTGGGATATTTGGGCAAACTGTGCAGCACTCTATTTCCTCCCAAATAGATAGTCAAGTGAAAAGTGGGAATAATCAAATATCAGAAAAATGTTTTTATGCTCTCATGAGATGGTTTTCTAGATGTTTCAATAAAAGACAAGGCACATTTTTTTTGTATAGCACATTTCATGTACAGGACAATTCAAAGTGCTTTACATAAAAACATTATAAGCACTACAGCGGGGTGCAAAAGGGGGGGGGGGATTAAGAACAAAAAAGCAGAAGCATGATCTAAAATCAAAAATATTAAAAACATTTAAGATTAAAAAGAGAGAATATAGAGATGTGCAGATTTTAACTTTTGAGTAAAATCTACATAAATGCAGCTGAGAACAGGTGGGTCTACAACCTGATTTAAATAAACTAAGTATTTCAGCTGATCTGAGACTTTCTGGGAGTTTGTTCCAGACATGTGGAGCATAGAAGCAAAAGAGCAGAATGTTGCAAAAGTGTAATGGAAACACTTTTTTCGCGTTTAAACGCCATTTGGCGTGACGTAGGAAGCAAAACCAGTATTACTTCTTATGCTGCGTTCCATTTACCTCAGAACTGAGAAGTGGGAACTGGGGGGTGACGTCACACCCGACCAAATTGCGTTCCAGTTCACTGGTCAGAAAACCAGTTAGCAGCCTAGCAAAACAACATTTTTGCTAAGGCTAGTGTTATTAGCCATTGTTAGCACAGCTGACGTCGTTCACATATACCACATGAAAAAATGTGAATTACACTACAGCAGCTTCCCCCTACATCTGTATAAACCAATACTACATGTATGACTGATTTAATGCAACAAAATATGAGTAAGAAGTGTAAATAAATATCCCATTACAGGAACTTCTAAAACCGCTAACACTGGGCGCACCCTCTTTAAATCTGAACTTGGCATGGCAGTGGAGATCATCATCAGCACCAAATTCCTGGGGGTTCATGTGACAAACTCCTTGTCCTGGTCACATCACACTGGAGCTCTTGTCAAGAAAGCCCAGCAGCACATGCACTTCCTGCATCAGATTAGGAGAGCTCACCTCCCCCCTCCCATCCTCACCAGCTTCTACAAAGGCACCACAGAGAGCATTCTGACCAGCTGTCTGGGCAGGAGCATGCAGTGCTGCTGACTGGAGGTCCCTGCAGAGGGTGGTGAGGACGGCAGAAGAAGTCATTGGCTCTCCACTCCCTCCCATCCAGGTCACAGCCATGCAGCGCTGCCTGACCAGGGGCCTCAACATCAGCTCGGACTCTTCCCTCCCCCATCATGGCCTGTTTTCACTGCTGGCCTCTGGGAAGAGATTTTGCAGCCTCCGGACGAGAACAGCAAGGTTCCACAACAGCTTCTTCCTCAATGCAATAAGACTGTTAAACTCACAATAACTCCACTTCCATACATACACAGCGATTCTGCCCCAAAAGAGATGTGCCATCCACAGTCGTCACTTTGCTCCTTGCACTTTAAGACTCTATTTTCTTTCTTTGATTGACATTTAGTTTTTAATGTCATTGATAAGTGAATGTTTTAAATGACAAAGTCTACTACTACTACTACTACTTTCATCTTCTGAAGAGGAGCAGCAGTAGCTGTAAAACACAAAATGTTTTGTTTCTCCATCCTCCTCAAAGTGGAGTCTCGCGGGAAGGGATTTTATGACAATTTCTGCTTATGCACTTAACACTGTTCAATGGAAACACCTGTATATCTAAAGTGGAATTTTTCAAAATTTTAGAAATATTGCTTTTATTTACTTTACTTATAACTGTAATGGAAACTCAGGTACTGTTGCCTGTCGCAGAATAAGATGGTTTGGCTACTGGCACACTGTTAATAGGTAAATATAAAATACATAGCTGTGACTACAGTTACAGTTGTGTGAAAGTGTTTGCCCCCTTCCTGACTTCTTATTTTTTTGCATGTTTGTCACACTTACACTACTCACAAAAAGTTAAGGATATTTGGCTTTTTGTATGATGTCAGAATGAATCTAAAATCCAGTACAATCATTCCAGGTGAACTGAATTAAACTTTCTCTTAACTTTTCAATGCACATGTACATTGTTCAATGGTTAAATATTTATTCTGCATCAATCTGTTCTCCAAAAACCGAAAGTTGAATATCCATAACTTTTTGTGAGTAGTGTATGTTTCAGATCATGAAACAAATTTAAATATTAGACAAAAATAACACAAACAGAAAATACAGTTTTTAAATTAAGACTTTTATTTGTAAGGGGGGGGGGGGGAATCTATATGGCCTTGTGTGAAAAAGTGATTGCCTTCTCTTGTTAAACATAAATTTCTGTGGTTTATCACATCTTTGGAAAACTGAGTTCAATTTCTCTAGCCACACCGAGGCCTGATTACTGCCACACCTGTTCTCCATCAAGAAATCACTTAAATAGGACCTGCCTGACAAAGTGAAGGAGACCAAGAGATCCTCAAAAGCAAGACATCATGCTGCGATCCAAAGAAATTCAGGAAAAAATGAGAAACAAAGTAACTGAGATCTATCAGTCTGGAAAAGGTTACAAAGCCATTTCTAAAGCTTTGGGACTCCAGAGAACCACAGTGAGAACCATTATCCACAAATGGTGAAAACATGGAACAGTGGTGAACCTTCCCAGGAGGGGCCGACTGACCAAAATTACCCCAAGAGCACAGCGATGACTCATCCAAGAGGTCACAAAAGACCCCAGAACAACATCCAAGAACTGCAGGCCTCACTTGCCTCAATGAAGGTCAGTGTTAATGACTCCCCCATCAGAAAGAGACTGGGGGGCGAAAATGGCTGCATGGCAGAGTTCCAAGACCAAAACCACTGCTGAGCAAAAAGAACATAAAGGCTTGAAGCATCTTGATGATCCCCAAGACTTTTGGGAAAATACTCTGTGGACTGACTAAACAAAAGCTGAGCATTTTGGAAGGTGTAGGTACCATTGCATCTGGTGTAAAAGTAACACGGCATTTCAGAAAAGGAACATCATAGCAACAGTGAAATATGGTGGTGGTAGTGTGATGGTCTGGGGCTGTTTTGCTGCTTCAGGACCTGGAAGACTTGCTGTGGTAAATGGAACCATGAATTCTCATGTCTACCAAAAAATCCTGAAGGAGAATGTCCGGTCATCTGTTGGTGACCTCAAGCTGAAGCGCACTTGGGTTCTGCAGCAGAACAATGATCCAGAACACACCAGCAAGTCCACCTCTGAATGACTTAGGAACAACAAAATGAAGACTTTGGAGTGGCCTTGTCAAAGTCCTGACCTGAATCCCATTGAGATGCTGTTGCGTGACCTTAAAAAGGCGGTTCATGCTGGAAAAGCCTCCAATGTGGCTGAATTACAACAATTCTGCAAAGATGAGTGGAACAAAATTCCTCCACAGCGCTGTAGAAGACTCACTGCCAGTTATCACAAACGCTTGATTGCAGTTGTTGCTGCTAAGGGTGGAACAACCAGTTATTAGGTTTAGGGGGAAATCACTTTTTCATACTGGGCCCCCTTGCCCCCTTAAAAATAAAAATCTTCATTTAAAAACTGCATTTTGTATTCACTTGTGTTATCTTTGTCTCACATTTAAATTTGTTTGATGATCTGAAATATATGTGTGAAAAAGATGCAAAAAAGTAAGAAATCAATAAGGGAACAAATACTTTCACACAACTGTATATTTTGGTAACCTCACTGGTGACACAAAAACAGTCACACAACCTTTATAACGAGGCCTCCTCCAGCTGTCTAATGTTCTGTTGACACTGATAAAAACGGGTCACAATTTAGGGGTTTTCATGATTCAAAGTGAACCAGCAAATCATGTTTTGTAGGCTGAGGATGACGAGCCAACCAGACCTCACAGATGTGGTGGAATGTAGGACAAGTCTGCGTTGGTGAATGTGAGCAACCTTCTGCTGCTTTAGTTGGCCCGAACGGCTGTGGAGAAGAAGCAGGACAAGATGATGCTGGTCTCTGTCAGTGTGTTCCTGCTCTTGTCCTTGTGTAAGTAACAAACATGGACTTGTGGAAACTTTTTATCAGACTTCCAACACAAAGCTGATGATATCTCGTTTGTTTCCTTCAGGTGTGGCGGAGTTCAGGGAAATCTCTCAACCTGTTTCTGTAGAAACAGTGAAGCTCGGAGACTCAGCGACGATCAGATGCTACATAAAGAGTCGACTGACAATGAGAGTGTGGTACAAGCTGAATACAGGGAGAAGACTGCAGCTTGTTGCAACAATGGATCCTACCTATAATCGCACTGTACTTGCTGATGATGTTCAACAGCGTTTCTCAGTACAATTTGACAACATCAACAGTCATCTGAGCATATCTACCACATCATGGGAGGATGTTGGAACATACTTCTGTGGAGTGATGCACTTAAATTACATTCAGTTTGGTTCAGGAACCTTTTTGATGCTTAAAGGTATTAATCCTCACTAGAGCATGATGTGATTCTGTCTGGATGTGAGCATCACCGTTGTAATCAGAGTTTATCTGCTTTGTTTTCCAGGTGTGACGATGATCAGTGACTCTGTCGTCCAGCAGCCTGAGTCTAAATCTGTCCAGTCAGGAGACTCTGTTTCTCTCAGCTGTTCTGTTAAGTTTCATCACTGTTCAGCCGAACACACTGGCGTCATGTGGCTGAAACATACTCAAAACTCTGCTCCAGAAATGATTTATTCCTCTGAAGATCAGAGCAGATGTCAGAGGACTGAGAGTGGAGAGCCAGTCTGTGTGTACAACCTCCTCATGAAGGACCTCAGCTCTGAAGACACTGGAACCTACTACTGCGTTGTGACCTTATGTGGACGGGTACTGTTTGGAAATGGAACAACGATTATTAACAGTAAGACAGTGAATATGTAGTTTGGTAGATCTCAAGTCCAACATGCTCTCAGTTCACGTGTCAAAAATCTTAAAAAGGCAAAGAATACATCTAAAAATTTGATAGATGGATTAAATTTACTTATACTTTAAAATAGACGATGTAAATCAGTTCTCGAAAACTGCATGGCACATATCTTGAATCATCTGGCATAAAAGGGACATAATGGAGTTCAGGTGTTAGCTTTGCCTCTTAAATGTTAACATATTAGAAAAAACAATGAAAAAATGTTATGCAATTGAAAAAAATAGCTGTTTCAAGTATATTCTTCATTTACTATTATGTTCTGACATGGGAGCTGCACGCTGGTGTGGTGGTTGGCACTGTAGCCTCACAGTAGCTGTGGTGGTTGGCACTGTAGCCTCACAGTAAGAAGGCTGCACGTTCAACCAACCAACGTTTGGTTTTTGACTTGCTAACAATTCATTTAAAAATGAAATCACTTAAAAATTACTTGTCTGTCACATATGAGAAACATGAAAAGGAAGGCTCAAGTCAAACTCTGACTGGAGGGTTAAAAGATTATGAGAACAAATGAAACTGAACTGGTCACACATATACACTGAAGTCATTGTTACTATTTTAGACAACAGACAAAGAAAAAAGTGAGAAATTATAACAGTCAATTTGTTAGGTGAGATCGTCAAGTCAAAGGACTCTGATAACAAATGGTGACTTTGTTGAAAACCTCACCTAAAACTGTCTTTACTAAAACCCCTTCAATTTAGTTCTGCTTCACTTAATCAGAACTGGCCTTTGCAGAGATTATGTTCACATATTGCTCTGTCATCTAATAGAGGTTTAGAGCTACAGCTACATCTTTCTAAAGTAAAGTTCATATTCAACCTGAAAGTCATGGTTTTGTTTTTAAAGGCAAACGTGAATGGGCTTTATGCACAGCTCCACTACTTCCTGAACTTAATACTGCACCTTTGTTTCCTGTCTTTCAAGATTGGATGAGCTGATTAAACCAGGTGTGTCTGACCATTTGCTTAGATCAGACACAGCTGGATTAATCAGTTCATCCAATCATGAAAGCAGGAAACAAAGGTGCAGACTAAGTTCAGGAAGTAGTGGAGCTGTGCATAAAGCCTATTGTTTGTGCTATGTGCCATCTTCTTCTCCAGTAACACAACAAGCCTGCCTCCACAACTCCAGAAGTATTCAAACAGACCCCGTGGTTGCAGAAATACTTATTTCATCATTAGTATGCAGTTTTTGAGCAGGAAACTAAGAAGCGCTTAAAATTCTTGCAGGTGCATGCATCTGTTAGTGGAATTTAAACTTTGCTTAATGACCACGACTATGATAAATAACAGTATATAACAAAGAAGTAAATATTAAGATATTTTAGCTTTTTCTGTTTATTCTGTTTTAAGCTGACAACCAATCGCTGGTCCTCAGTCAACCTGTTACTGCACTTATGCTGTCAAACATCATCCTTGGAGTTGTAACGGTCCTCCTTTTGTGGATACTGTGCAAGATCCAGAGGAAAAACTCTATGGGTAAGAAATCATAAGATTCTTGTTTCATAAACTTTGAGATGTAGTTGGGCTTTTTAGAAGTAGTTTTAAAATGGGTTTCACCTTGAAGTTTTTCTGTTTTCATAAATCAGTTTCTGTCTAAAGTAACACAGCTGTGGGGTACCTCAGGGTTCTGTCTTGGGCCCATCTCCTTTTCTGTAATGTAGGTTTCCTGTAAGGCAGATAATACACAAGTGAATGTGTCATACAACATTTACATTGATGATACATAGCTGTCCTGCTCTTTTAAACCCAAACCATCTTCCTTAACCAACTGCTTGTCATAAATCCACCAGTGGTTAAATGATAACTAGCTAAAATTGAAATTAGAGAAAACAGAAACCTAAGTCTTTTAGCTGCTTGTGCCCAGCCGTCTGTGATGAGATAGCCAGCATGCCAGCCTGACTAACACCATGTATTAGATACATGGCATTTCAGTCTGGGATCCTTCCGTTGGAGACTGATTTCCAATTCGAGATGAAAGGCGGGAGTAACAGGAACAAACTGAACCAAAGAGAACCAGTCAGAGAAACACAGAAGTGATGTAAATGTCTTTTTGCATAAGACAAGCCCTCAGAACAGCAAGTTTCTGTGGTTTTAAGGACATGCTCATTTAAGACATCAGGGCATCATTAACCTTCACTGATGTGTCTATAGGAAGTTAAAGATTTGGCTTTTAGTAATCCACTTATGGCACTTACACACTTGTGCTTTTAAAGGATATCCTCTATTTTTTCATTCTGGACCTTATTTCTAGGAGAATTTACGTGCATTTACTCACCGATAAAGTTTTGGCATGACTGCGACTCCTTTGGAAAATATTACATTGAGTCGCCCTTTAGTGTACATCCAGTATAATGGCGGAGATGGGGCAGTCACTATGTAAAACATTATCTGCAGCAAAAACTCATTGATTTCATCAATGCTTTAAGTAGAATGAGCGAATGAGTGAGTACTTTTAAATCTGTTCTCTTTGTATTTGTTGTAAGCATTTTACTTTTTAAATGTTTCTTCTTGCAGGTGAACGATTGTCTGATGACAACCAGGTCAGATTATATAATGACACAGAATATAACATAATGTTTACTCTGTGTGTGATTCTTTGTCCAGCTGTGTGAACCAGTCTTCACTTTTTCTTTCACAGACTGGTGTTGTCACATATGCAGCAGTGTGTTCAGCCAACAGAAACCTCGTCCCCAGACCAGCTCGACTGAAGGACAGTGGAGGATCTGTCGTTTATTCGGACATAAAAAGCTGTCAACAGAGCAGAGAGCTGCCATCCTGGGATTGAGGACTATGAAACGAGCGAGAATGTTTCATAATAGTTAGATTATAGTCACATTTTTATTGGTACATAACGATATTTCACATATAATCAATTAAAATTTTCTCAATAGATTTGACAAAGTCAATAAGATTTAAGTGATATTATAGTAAAGATTATCTTATATTTACATTAAAAATCTGCCTTTTTTTTACCCTTGAACTCTGATCTATGATTTATGTTGTGTTACCTTGAATTATGGCAATAAATTGACCATTTCAAGTATCATTCGGTTTTTATGTAAATGATGTAATACATTGCATAGCTTTATCAAATCAAATCACACTTATTTATGAAGCACGTTCATACATTAACTTATCACAAAGTACTTTACATGTTTAAAAGCAGCCCAACAACCCCCCCCAACACGCACACACAAACACACACACACATTAATGCACACACAGATGATATGATTATCAAGGTAAGGCCTGTGACTGAATACAGAGGAGCCAGGTCAAGAAATGTCATTACAGAAAATCAACTGCACTTGGCGCTGCCCATGACCCTGATCCAGATGCCGCCATCCAGGCACCCAACCTTCCTCAGGCCAGCGAGGGGCCCACAGCAACAAAGGACTTCAACAGACACCCCACCCAGCAAAGCCGATGCCTACCATGAGACAGAGACATCCCAGCCAGGGCTCACTGCAGCCCCATGCAGGCGGCCCCCACTCAGAAAGTACTGTTAAAATATATACGGCGGGGGAAAAAGTATTGAACACATCAACATTTTTCACAGACTACATATTTCTAGTAGAGCTATTGACATGAAATTTTTACCAGATGTCGGCAACAACCCAAGTAATGCACACATACAAAGAAATCCTAACATTTATGTCCATAAATGAAGTTATGTGTAATATAGTGGAATGACACAGGGAATAAGTACTGAATACATTTAGTGAAATTTATTTAAAACTTAGGTTTTTCAACTTTGTTGGTGATTACAGCCTCAAGACGCCGCCTGTATGGAGAAACCAGTCAATATTGCTCAGGTGTGATTTTGGGCCATTCTTCCACACAAACTCCCTTCAGATCTACTGTCAACTCGGATCTTCAGTTCTTTCCAAAGATTTTCAATTGGATTCAAGTGGGGTGATTGACTGGGCCATTCTAGCAGCTTTATTTTCTTTTTCTTAAACCAGTTGAGTGTTCTGAATACTTTCCATACCCACTGTATATTTATACAGCGAGGGAAAAAAAGTATTGAACACGTCAACATTTTTCTCAGAAAATATATTTTTCTAGTAGAGCTATTGACATGAAATTTTCAGATGTCAGATGTCAGCAACAACCCAAGTAATGCACACATACAAAGAAATCCTAACCTTTATGTCCATAAATGAAATTATGTGGAATATGGTGAAATGACACAGGAAATAAGTATTGAACACATGAAGAAATGGAGGACAAAAAGATCTGGAAATCCAAGAAAGCAGCTGGAGTCTGTCAGTATTTAGAAAGAAATCGTGTCTCCTATCAGTGTAATGTAAAATCAGCTGGTTTAGTCCTGATTGATGCCTTTAAAAAGGTTTCTCATCACCAAGGTGTCAGACAAGAAGCATTGCATGATGGGTAAAAGCAAAGAGCTGTCTAAAGACCTACACTACCCTATTATTGCAAACACAGTGATGGCACTGGTTCCAGGTGCATTTCTAAACTTCTGAAAGTTCCAGTAAGCACTGGGCATTCCCGATACAGAGATTGGAACGCCCCCTTCTTATTCGTGTGGGCCTCCCCACACTTGCCAACAACATCCGGGTTACTATCTGTGTTAAACATAGCAACATCCACTAGCTAGTTAGCAATGTCCGCTAGCTATTTTTTTTCTCAAAAGTTTAAAAAACAATTGCCTCGTAGTCTGAGTATATGACAGGTGGCAGAGAGCTGCCATTAGTAGGCTAAGCAAAGCTAAGCAAAAAAAAGTAACTGAATGAACGCCAATAAATCTTAATAAGCTTATGTTTGACTAATTTGTTACTTGTCTTTGAGCCACATGTCTGGAACAAACTCCCAGAAAGTCTCAGATCAGCTGAAACACTTACTTTTTTTTTTTTTTTGTTTCCCCCCCCCCTCCCCCCCCCCCCCCCCCCCCCCCCCCCCTTTCCCCCCCCCTTCCCCTCCCCCTTTATGTTTATTTAAATCCAAGCTGAAGACCCATCTGTTCTCAGCTGCATTTACGTAGATTTTATTCAAAAGTTAAAATCCGCACAACTCTATATTCTCTTTTTAATCTTAAATGCTTTAATTTTGAATCATGCTTCTAATCGTTTTTTCTCTCCCTTTTGCTTATAATGTTTTATGTAAAGCACTTTGAATTGTTCTGTACATGAAATGTGCTATACAAATAAACTTGCCTTGCCTTGTCTTGTAAAACTTGAGCATAATTACAGGCTAGGATGGAGTTTACAGAATAATGTTGGTGTTGTGCATACATGTTAGTTTTCTACAAGAGCAGTTGAGAAAATGACTACATCTAAGTGACTTTCTTGTATTTAAATTGTTTAAAAATAGGACACTAGCAGTTACACAATGAGGATTTAAACAGTATTTCACTCCAAGGGCTCATTTATTTTGCCATGTTTGTAATGAGCGCATTATAAGATATCTCAAACAATTTAAATAAACAACTTTTCAACTTTTCAGAAATATAATTCTCTGGAACAATTTTTTTAAACACTGGGAAATATATTACTCTTGAACCGAGTAAAATAAAACAGAACACTGGGGAAAAAAAAAGAAGACTTGAGCCCACAGGCAGATATCAACTATTTCATATCTTCCATAAGACGTGCTGCATAACCGAGCATGCACTTGGCCAGTTCCTCCTTTGAGAAAAACTTTTTAGACGCAATGGAACACCACTGCCAGGACCTACAGTCTGAAAAATTTTCCTCACCCTCATGTTCACTGTACTTTCTGAACCTGTTTTGAGCCTCTCTGCCAAATCATCATTTATGTAAATGGAAGGGAGGAATGGCTTTGCCAGATCTTGGAATGACTCTGTTGAAGACTCCAAGCATTGCCATGTCCATCCTCACGGTCTCTTTGATGATGCGCTGCAGGTCTTCTGGCACTAAGAATGGCCTGGTAGAGGGAGGAGTGAGTGTGGGTATGTAAGGTTGGAAAGCTGAGTGGGTGGGTGTATGTGTGTGGGGAGTGTGTGTGTGAGCGTGGTGGTGGGGTAGGGGGGGTAGCAGTGGTGGCGCCCTGGTGTCAGGTGTGTGGTGCAGGGACGTTGGGGTGGGGGCTGGCCTGCCCTGGGGGGGTGTCGTCTGGGGGATCCGGTCCTCCTGGGTTTCGGTTGGGTCCCCCGAGTCGGGTGGGGGGCTATTCCTGGGCGCTTGGGCCCTGGGCCCGGCGCTGTTTCTGCCCCGGGGGGCGCCCGGTGCCTGGTGGGGTCGGCAGCTGCTGGTCTTGATCTGCTGGGGCTCCAGCTGGGGCCGCCTTTTGCCACCCTTTGGAGGATGCATGTCCGTTCTTTGGGGGGGGGAATCTGGGCCTCTGGGTGGCTGCTGGGGGCCTGGGTCGTGAGCCTTGCGGGCTTCCTCCTCCTTGCAGAGACGAGGCTGCATCTGCATGACTGTATCACCACGGAGCACCCTTTATTATGCATGTTGACACTGTGACACTGCTTCCCATCGTGATGACTAGGTTTCTACCCCTTCTCTGCTTCCCGTTGCGCTGACTAGGTTGTACCTCTTCTCTGCGTAGTTCTGCGTGTGTTTGTATGATCTAAAGATACTCAAGCCACCTGCGGGTCCTCCTGTAGGGGATTGCTTGTTTTGTTTTCCAACAGAGACCTTGGAATGTTGTTTAGGGATTTCTGTACAGATGCACCAGTGAACTGTGTAAGTGGACCTACCTAAATAAACTAACGCTGCACTTACAAGATTTTAACCATTAACTGTCAACACAATTTGAAGGCTGAGTCGCTACTGTTTGTCTGTAAAACTAGAAAAGGAGCTTAAAAACCGCAATGAAGCCACTTCAATGTAAAATGAGCGGCGAAGAAGAGGACTCTCGCAGATGTCATATCCGGTTTCGGCTCACAGCGCCACAGTCTGGTCAGAAAAGCAGCGATGTTTTCTAATTGCTCATCTATGCAGCTGCGCTTGTTTCTGTCACATAGATCATCATGAAGGACGTTTTGGTCTATAAAACATGGCAAAAAATGTCAAAAACGTGTCATCAGCACTTTAAAGGCGCTATAGAAGATGTTTTGGCATTTCAGAAAGCAGAGACTGCTAGCAAGTTTTCGAATAATGCATATACGCAAGACAACCTGCTAGGTTCACAGCTCCCTCCTGCGGCCACAGAATAACGTGCAGGAGCCACTCTGGTGTTTAGCAGACAGCAGCTACAGATTCTCCATCATGTCACAAATCCAAAACAGAATGTCGTTGTCTGGACATTGCTAACTACTAGCAGAATGATGTTAGCTACCTGCTGTAAACGTCTGACGAGTGCACGCAACTTCCCGGTCACAGTATTACTCTCGCCAATCAAACACTCTCTCATAAGTCTCGCCCATTACCTGTTGAACCGACCGTCAATCACTCTTACTACGGTAGTAAAAGTGATTGATGAGCCAGTAGACAAATGAAAAAGTTAAGGAATGCAGATGATTTTCCAGTCCCATTACTTTCACAGCTGATGTATAATATTATTTATATATTTAAAGCTTTTAATTTATCATAGTGTATGGGGTAGTGAACCCAATTTTAGCTAATATTGCAAAAAATTGTTGAAAGAAACATCTTCTATAATGCCTTTAAGTCACAAAAATGTGCCAGATTTAGCCATACAGGCTAATTTTCATCTGCAGTCCCTGGCAGGTTGATGGTATATACATATTTACATGAACAGGCATTACAAGTACATACAGAAGTACAACAGCACATGAGCACAAATAAAAGCTGATCCATGTCCACAGAAAGGAACACAGACATATATAGAAAGCAAACAAGCTCAAAGCACGTACATAACCACAGACAAAACCACATAGCAGAAATGGCAAGATTTAAAGCCTATTAATAAAGTAACCTAACCATAAAACAAACATATTCAAAATGCACTATACAAAAAGTAGGACATAAAACGGAACACAGACCAAAACACATAGCCAACAGAAGACACAAATACACAAAGCAAATCACAAAAACAAAAGCCACAGCACACAAGCACAATTAGCAAGACAGCATGACTGAAGAAAAAACACGTCCACAGACCGCTATCTGTCAGTCAGTCAGTCAGCAGTCAGTCAATTTCTGTAACACTTATCCAGTTCAGGGTCACGGGGGTTGCTCGAGTGTATCCCAGCTATTATCAGGCGAGAGGCGGGGTACACCCTGGACAGGTCGCCAGTCTGTCACAGGGCGACACAGAGAGACAGACAACCATTCACACTCACATTCATTCCCAGGGACAATTTAGAGTGATCAATTAACATGCATGTCTTTGGATGGTGGGAGGAAGCCGAAGTACCCGGAGAGAACCCACTCATACACGGGGAGAACATGCAAACTCCACACAGGAAGGCCACAGTTGGAATTGTTCGAACCCCCTCCCCAGCCAGGAATTGAACGAGCAACCTTACTGTGAGGCCGTGTTGCTAGCCACCACGCAGTGGTGGTTATACTAAATAGACTGTTATCTATTTAATATTAAACAATGACATCCACGGGCGTTCTTGGTTGCATGACGGGAATACCCAGGCCGCAGCCAGACCCTTCTTGCTCAGACAATCCCTCTGCTTCATGCAACAGAGGAGGACGCTGAGATGAAAAAATAGCATACAGCAGGCCTTCTCAACCCTGGTCCTCAGGGACCCCTGCAGTGCATGTACTCCAACTCCACCACAAATTATTCAGATCAATTCAACTGCTCATCAACTTATTTGCAAGCCTGCTAACGAGCCATTCATCTGAGTCATGTGTGTTGAAGTAGGAATATCTGGAAAACCAGCAGGGCAGGGGTCCCTGAGGGTCAGGGTTGAGAAGCACTAGCATACAGCAACATTTTCAGCTACTTCTTAGCACAGTCGTGTCTGACTGTGAAGCATGAAACAATCTTAAAAGCTCCAAGGCGTATTATGTAGACCTACATAATAATAATAATAATAATAATAATAATAATAATAATAATAATAATAATAATGAATATAGAGAGATTTGTTCCAGAGATATAATATGAGGCAAATAAAAACAGAATATAAGATAAATATGAAGAGTTCATTTGCAATTTAGAAAAAACGGAGATAACTGCTTTTGCAAATAAACTCTTCATTTACTTTTGGAATATTTTCACCAAATCAAGCTCACATGAAGTAGAGTTTTAATTATGTAAAATGGAGATAGGACGTTTGTACCCAACAGCAACAAAAGCAGTTAACTCCGTGCTTCCACAGTGATGTTTGTCTGTTTTTGCAAATAAACTTTTCATATAATAACTATAAATAAAAACGATGCAGCAGGTTTCTCTGTGGGTCGTAAGAAGAGGCCAATTTAAGGACGTGGATAACGAGACGCTGGTAAAGATGATCTAATTTTACACACAGACCATGCGCTCTTTGGCACAATGCCAGGTGCTGGACCTGCGTAATTGCCCCCCACCCCTCGCAAAACTCAGTAAAAAATAGTATCATTAGTTTGTGCAACGTTACTGGTTATTTTCACTGAGTTTTCTGTGGGGTGGGGGCCAACTTCACGCAGGAAAGCAACCTCAGACAGCAGCAGTCGCTGCGGTGTGGAGGAGCAGGAGATGATTTTAATTTAAAAATATGCCATTGGCAAAAAGTAAAAGAAAATAAAAAGACATAAATAATGTCAGCTTTAACTACCATGATGCTGCAGCTGCAGATGTTCTGGTTCATGTCTAGAATAACCCATGTTTAACAGTGATGTTGATTGTTATTTAATTAAATAATGAAAACTTGACGTGTCGCCTGAACACATCATGAGAAATGATTCTGACCCGATGTCTGCAGTCCTGTGTGCAGCATTCTTTCAGCCATCAGTGCGTAAAGCTGCCAGTTATACCTGCTTTTCAGATGTGCTAAATTACACGCAATTTTTTGCGCCCGCTTTCCGTTGAACGGTTGATAGATCACATTGCGCGTGTTAAACTGAGGTTTTGCATAGTCTCCTCCCAATATTTTGTGCCTTCTGGCAGAAACGCCCAGTTTGCATATTCATCTGCAGCAGATGCGCAAAATGGACAGCGGTGCTATTTTGCCCTTTAAAGACACACAACGGAACTTTCAGCAGTTTTCTCAGTGACGCGCCCCCTATCGGCGGCTAAACTAGCATCCATCTTGTTCGTACCTGTACTGTAAGCTCACTCCAGCCAGTAAAAGACAGTCTTATCTTGACTCTTGTTCTGTCCCTTCCTCTGTTTCTTTTCCTCTCTTTCTCCGGTGATGTTTCCTTGCGTTTCTTTACCAAATTCGAAATGATGCGCATTCAAAACACCCGCGATGTTGATACCTGGTTTACATCCGGTTGCTAGTGAGTGACGCGGTGCTGCAACCAATAGTTGGCTGCAACGTCACGGTCGCGTCCCGGATGGGAATCTTACATACTGCTGTTTCTGAGCCCCGGGACGCCTCTGGGCACTGACAGCTCGAAAATGCGCTTAATGAATGTTGGTGTGACATCAAAACGAGTCATAAACACAGATTTTTAAGGTCTAAAAGTTACGTTGTGTGTCTTTAACAGGCGCAAACCTCCTTTTGCCCTGCTTTGTAAATCAGCTCCGCAGATTACTGCGTGCGTAATGACGATAGGGCCAGTTTTAACACGCGCAAACCTTTCGTAAATCGGGCCCTAAGAAGTTCTAACAATTCAAATCTTATTACATTTTTTCCTCCATAAGGAGGCAGACAGCCCATATAAAAAGAGTAGACTTGATATTACTTTAACAGTAGTAACCTAGAAGGGTCATTTTCAGTGCTGCCCAAGATGTGGAAACAGTCAGGTGTGTGGGCTACTTCAGAACTTACCTCTGTTATGACAGGTAGTGTAGATCAATAAAACATCGACAGATGGACACAAACAGCAAGCAGATAAACACATCCAGATAAACGAGAGGTACACTGTAAGGTCTAAATCCTTAATGTGGTCTGTTGTTGGCCACATTAAACACGCCGTACCACTGTTTGGATCAAGACTCAGCCCGCTCATTTGCCAAGTTCCCCTCCACACACAGTCTCCTCAATACGCGATTTTGATTTTTTAAAAATAGTTTTTCCCACACATCCCCAGCAACTCTGTTTAAAGTTCTTTTACACATTAACTATACTTATGTGCAGCCCTGGCCATTTAAAGGGGAAGTTAGTTTTTTTTCAACCTGGACCCATTTTCTAGCAGATCAGCATATGTCCAATATAATGGAAGTGATGGGCAGTGTTGAATAAAGTACCCAAAAGCCATACTTGAGTAAAAGTAAAAGTATCTTACTGAAAAATGACTCAAGTAAAAGTGAAAGTCGCCTGCTAGAATATTACTTGAGTAAAAGTAAAAAAGTAGCTAGTATTTACTGTACTTAAGTATCAAAAGTAAAAAGTACTGTTAATAAAACACAATCTGAAATTTGAGTTTAACATTTTCTTTATTTCTGGTTAATTTAGTTTTTGAGTTTTAATTTGCAAAGTGTAAAGGAGTTTTAATACCTCCTTACATAAACCCAACCATATAGAAAAATACTGTACACACAAACACATCCTTACATACCTGTGTGCATGCCTACCAACATTCATACCCGCGTGCATTCAATATAAATTCATTCCTAATAAACTACTGGTGCTCGGTGGTGATGCAAACAAACAAAAATCTTGATTGGTTAAACTTTAACATGACTGCAGTGCAACAGCACTTGAACTGTCCATCCAGTCATTACTGAACCCTGAAAAATGTTTAGTTCAACCTCAAAAGAAGTGGTTTCTCAAAATGGCGAGAACTCAATCTTGCTCTTCTTGGGCTGAAGACCAGACCAGCAATGCTTAACAGCCTTCCACCTGCTGCTGAGGCAGGTAAAGGTGTGTTTAGCTCCAGAGACAGCTGCACAAGGCTGCTACTAGTGGCCACTAGTCCCACTACAACAAAACAAAGATTGTCCACAAACTCCTTCACTTCACCAATATTTTGTTACGAAACATTAGTCAGACCCCCTGTGAGCTCGAAGCGGCTTTTTTGAGGTGATTTGTCCTTATATATGACATACGCTGATCTGGAGTGGATCTAAATATCTCCCGAAGGAATTCAAGTTGCACCAAAACTGTCTGGGTGAGTAAATGAACGCATTTCATGCTAGAAAATAGGTCCAGATTGAAAGAAACCGAACTTCCCCTTTAAGCTTTTGCTAAATGACCTACTCATAATAAAGATCACATTAAAGGAGCTGTATCATGCTTTTCAAATGTTCCAAAAGTCAAATATAGGCATTTATAAGCTAGATATGTTCCCATCGTTACTATAGAAACTAATTTTTGTGTTAAATATTAGTTTTTCGATGCATCTAATTTCCAACACGGAAGTAAGATGGCTGACTGTACTGAACCGCGGAGCTCTCGACCAATTGCAGCATGTTTTACGCCCATTTCATGACGTCGCCCCCGGAAGAGACACTTATTCTGAAGGGTCACAGAATTGTCTGTAGCACCGGCACCGGCAGCTCTCATGTGGATGTTAGTAGTAAACATTGATGGATAATTACTCCGATCGACGGGATAAAACAGACCAGCCTGTTATGGAGCTGTATGCGCTCGACCCAGAGTCTGATATGGAGTTTGAAGTATACGCAGTACCACAGAAGTACCACAGAGACCCCTGACAAGCAGGTAATTTAGCGAACAAATCATAGGCTAACAGTTAGCGCTGAGCTAAGCAGCACTCACATGGATCTTGTAAACATTGATGGATAATCGGACTCCGATCGACGGGATCAAACGGAGGAGCCTGTTATGGAGCTGTATGCGCTCGACCCAGAGTCTGATATGGAGTTTGAAGTACACGCAGTACCACAGAAGTACCACAGAGACCCCTGACAAGTAAGTAAATTAGCGAACAAATCATAGCCTAACAGTTAGCATTGAGCTGAGAGATGTGTTGACTCACCAGTGTTGTTGTCTGTCCATGCGCGTTTTTATAGTAGGAACTGCGTCAGGTTTCAGAAGTAATCCCCAGAAAAAAACACTTTACTGTCGAGATTCATGAAGTTATCAGGAGAGAAGTTCACACACAAAGTTGAGTCTTTTTTTCCTGCTCCTGAAGTTAAAATCCAACCACTTCTGGCAAGTCGATTCATCCAGTACAACAAATAAACTCCCACGCTGAACATAACCACGCTGAACGTAACTGCATTTTTCCCAACTTGCTGTCCTCTAGAGCTTAAAAAAAAGGGGAAAAAAAGGAGGAAAATTCTCCTGAATCTGGAGCAAACGTCTGTTAGCTGATGGCTGCTTGTCTCTGAGGAAATCTTCATGCAGGTGTTAGTTTCTTCCTCAGAGAGTGTGTATTGGATTCTCTGAGTTTCTGTTCAACAGAGGGCGTCTTGCTACGATACTGAGCGTGCGCATTTGGACTTTCGTGATTGGTGCCACGTTCATACGTAACGCGGTGGGTAGTCAGCCGTTTGCGGGGAGGTAGCGCTTGGTTTAAATATTCATGTAGATTACTCAAATATGCATGAATGAAGAAAATAACGATTTAAATCATTTCTTGATGAGGAAATAACACCTGACATGCTGAAAAGCTCTAAAAGCCATTTTTCATATAGAGCTCACTTAACACTGAATTCCAATTCAGCCTTTGCCTGGGTCTGCGTTTGTGATTGGTTTGGCGGAAGTAGTGACTGTAGTATCATGCTACCCGATAGGCTACAGCAGAAAACTGTTTCTATATTAAACTTTTATTGACCCTCTTTTTTTCTATTGAAAAAACCTCTATTGATCGATATATATCAATATTGAATTATCGTCCAGCCCTATTTTTAAGTGTAGGCCTCCCGTCAATGCTTGCTGCTCGTACGTTGGGGCTGCCCCCACAGCCCCCCACTTCCCATGCCATTAGAAATGATCTAATTTACTTAAAGGTGTCATAACCTAGTGTTTTACATACACAATCCTTCTTAAATTATCTTCAAATGAATTTTTAATTATAGTTGGGTGGGACGAAAATTGAATGAGCTCATTTTAACCTCTTTTTATCTCCATCTTTTGTTTGTCGCAAGAATACACACAAGTGTTAGACCTGTCTGTAAGCGCGTTCACGAGGCAAACGTCAAAGCCAAAACAAAGTTTTATCAGGACAGAGCAAGTGAAAGAAAATGCTGTCCCAACAGAGAGAAACGTGATAAAAATGTAACGGCACGGTTGATGGAGAGGATCTGCGGAGTAAAAGGGCTGGACTCTGATGAATATAAGGAGCGGACGTGTGACATGAAGTTAAACAAACCCTGTTAGCTTCTGTAGCTACATTAGCAGCTTGTCCATCCGTCAACCACCGTTTACTGGTCTCTTACACAAAAGATAAGTTACACAAGCAGCAACACTTACCGACTGCACATCCTCACTGATAAGTATAATCCACTGGTGCCTGGTAGTGCTGTCCCTCCTGTTAAAGCACCGAAAACTGCTGAATCTCTGCCGAGGCAACTCAGCACGGCTATCCCCCCCCCCCTCGTCGGAGTTACCTGCCACGGTCTACTCTGTGGGAGGTAATCAGCTGCCTTCAGGTGGTGCTAAAGACGCTAGCTTAGCAGCTCGCTCGCAGCCTCTCTAGTTCACGTCATAACAGCTGGTCATAACTCCTTGTGGCAGGTAATCAGCTGCTTTTAGGTGGCGCTAAAGAGGCTAGCTTAGCAGCTAGCAGCCTCTCTAGTTCACGTCATTCGGAGAAAGAAATTCAATTAGGGTACTGTGGAGAGCGCGTGCTTGTGGCCGATTCTGGTGAGAAGAGAGAGCCCGCACTCAAAGACGAAGTCACTTTCACTCTCCGGAGTTTCTGGCACGTTATAACTGAGGTCCCGTTCCAGTACACGTTTTAACGTGAAAAAGTGGGATTTCCGGGTGATGACTCCTTTAAAAGCAGATGATCTTTCTCAGTCCTAAAATGCAACCACCATGGCTCGCAGTCTGGAGCCCTGCAGCCACTGCTTATTTGCTTTTGGACATTTCAAAATATTGATTCAGGACGTGTAGCATTGTGATGAATCAATTTAATAATGAATTGGTACTCTCCTATTGTAATAGTTCTTGTTGCTATCAGGGGCGGAGCTAGACATTGTCATCATAAGGGGCTTAGCCCACAAAAAGATTAATCGTTAGAAGGGTGATCCAGTACACCAAAAAAGTAATAAATAACTTAATCTACCGGTGTGGTACCAAAAATTATTCATTATTTGCCTTTATCTATCTAACGTTTAACATGTCCTTCCCATGTTCTTTAATAATCATAACACTACATTATGTTTTCATTGTAATGTATTAATGGATAACCATTAAAGTTAAAACTCAGTCTTGGTGTCACACATCTTACTCAAAGTTCAATACCAATACACGGCTCAGGACTAAACAAGGACTCACAGAGCAGAATTCACAGAACCAGGTATAAACCAGAACTCATTCAGAACAGAATTTACTAAACCAGGTATAACCAGGACTAAACCAGGACTCAGTCAGGGATATATTCATAAATTTAAACAAAAAGTATAAAGAAAAACTGTTTTTAAAAATTCTACTATATCATCCCATCTTTTTTTTTTTTTTTTTTACCTGGTTCTTGTTTCACCTCTGTGTTGTTCTCATTCTTGCAGTCATCTTTCCCTCTTTGTATTTACACACAAAGATCAACAAGAACCACAAAAAATATTATTGTAAAAATTGTCACACAAATACAGTATTCCACACAATTTTAAGGTTATTTGAACCTTTGTTCTGGAGTTAAAACAGGTAAAAGGTCATATCTGCATATAGTGGTGGGCTGAAACCACAATATCGCCAGGTAAGGTGTTTTTGTTATTGCTATATGTACGACATTTAAACATGACAACATCATTTAATCTCAACTTCCAAAGAAAGTACACAAGCTAGGGTAAGTGTGTTCTAAAATGCTCATGCCGGCATTTTTCTTTCTTATTACCATCTCTCTCGTTTTGTCCTTCATTCATACATCAAGCAGAGCTAATTATTATTATCCAAAGATTTATGACATATAATATCATTGTAAAATTGTCTTTAGTTGTTTTCTCTCACCTGAGCTGTTCACTTTTTTGAAAAAGGACCTGATGTCCACGGTTGGTAAATCACTAAATAACAGTATATATAGCCTACTGTATAAGTATATAAATTTAAAGAATTTTTTTGGGCTTAGCCCATTACTGTACTTGTTTCATAAACCAATGCTAAACGCAGCATATTACTATTTTAATAACTACGTTCACTCATCTTGTTGAAACGATCTCATCTGTTCTCACTGCCTAACATGATGACATCTGACTGTTATAAAGTTACAAGGGAAAAGTAACGGACACACCATCGTCATTCATGAAAGGTTTGTTTACATATAACGCGTGACCACCACCTACCAGATGAACGTTAGATTAACGTCCTCTGATGGTCTGAGTCAATGAGCTTGTGGGAGCTGCTGCAGGCTGCGCTGTGCTGCGCACCGGTGTACTCTTGTGAGGCGCGTGGCGCACAGGTTTGGACCAGACCAAGTTTAGAGAGGGGAGAGCCTAGTAACGACATGCAGCGTCCCCTTTTTATAACGTTTTGTATATATTGTAGTTGATGAGAAATTATCAAATCTGAAATAATAAAAAACAGAAAAAAGAAACCTCAAAAAGATCTGGGGCTTTTGAAGAATCATTCCAGGCTCATGCCCCTCAAGCCGCCCCCCCGCTCTGCCAATGGTTGATATTACGATCTCTGTAAACAGTTGTAACAGCTGTGGGACGTTTTAAATATGGTGGGGCTGGAAGAAGCGGCGATCACACAAGGGCGCGGCTTGCCAGTTCTACCAATCACCAAACACTTCTGTATTTCAGTTCCTATGGAACCCTGAAAAGACCCTGCCTCAGACTAGGTTCGAGGAACTCCAGAAGGTTCCTACAGTCCGAAAGCACCTTTAGTTCGGGGGCTGAGAATAAAAAATGCCTAGAGATGGACAAGCTCCCCCATGGAGATCTTTTGATGGGGGATGGACAAAGGGACAAAAGGAAGGATATTAGACAATGAGGGGAGGGTATCAAAACCAATGCTTGAAAATATATATTCAGTTCAGTGTTGGCTTGCAACCTGTGTTTAACCTTACCTGTCAGTCTTTCATTAGAAAAGGCGGAGACACAGCAGACAGACTGCCGACCGTCGCAGTCGTCGCCAGGAAATGGGGTCGGGCTGATGAATTGACCCCAGTCTTGTCGACATGGTTGGGAAAAGTGCCCAGGAACACACCTAACCGACTCCAGACTTGGGAGTACCTTCTGCACATGGGCAAAATATAATGTCACCACAACAGCAGATGTCGCTAAATTATATCGTGGCCCCCCAAAAATGAAAACCGGAAATGTCTCTCCAACCGTGAACAGCGCTGGCCTCTCCTCCACCAGCTGATCAGCTGCTTCTCCATAGCTTTGTCCTGCAGGATTAAAGCTGACTGATCCAAAACTATTTGAGTGTGTTCATTATGTCTGCACCTTTGCTTTTTTTCTGTTTTTACCATCTTCACTTTGGGTTTTCTTGTTCGCTGATTTGTCAACAAGAGGTAGCCCTCCTTCAATCTGATTGGTCAGCCCATCACCGACTGGCAGATGCCAATAACACATGTTCAATGGCTGAAAATTTCGCCAACGGTGTTGATGATGGCTACAGACGGCCGACGACACAGAACACACCAGACTGACTCACACCCCCGACTTCAAAAGACCCCTTGACATCAGACAGCCGAAAATCGGCCTGGTGTGTCTTGGTCTTTAAACGCTTGTGTTCTGGCCTCTCATTAACACATTACCAGAGTTTTGAGGGTGACTCAGCAAAAAGCCGATCACCAACTATGGCGGATTTTTACATCATGTTTGTGCTGCATCTTCTAACTTTAAATGGACTGTTGAAGGGCCTGATCTGTAATACATTTATGCCGGCAGGGAGGACACAGAGGTTATATGCACCAGATAATCAGCTCATCTGTACAAACGGACATGCAACAATTCTTTTGTGTTGTTTTTTCCACCTTTATCAGGATGTGGTGCAGTTTCAGATGTGTGGTTGAGAAGTTTCACTACATCTAGAGACCTGACATGCGCTACGTCGCCTCTTGTCGTGTTTGCATTTTCCCTGCACAGAGATGGTTTTCATCCCATTGTTGTGTAAATTAGATATATTTTCTTTAAATACAAAGGAGAAAGTTTTGCATTTTCCGTGGATGAGTTGTCATGTAAACAGGGCCCTACTGTAGACTCTCAGCTAGGGATCCTCAAGGATCCCCGCTTGCTTTTTTTGCCTGGAATACCCTACTAGGCTTTTAAAGAATTGTGCCTCTAATAACCATTACTTAGTTAAAAGTTTGACAAACATAACCAAAAATAAAATAAATGAATAAACAAACAACAATCATAAACCTGTTTTTGTTTAGTCATAGTGGAGCATGAAGTGTGTATTAGTGAGCAATCCTTGACTGACGTGAGGAGTAAACTGTTATGTGGAAGAAAGAAACACAAAATGCTTGCTCAGAAATCCCCTCTCATCTAGTTTGTTTATCACTTTGCTTTTGAAACTAAAGCAAAGAGCACAACCTTTAAAGCTGCCAGCTCTCAGCGTCTCACTTCTGTTTTGAGTCGTGTGGTGAAGAAGGTGGGAACTTCTGTTGGTGGAAACTTTACATGTCACTTGAATACAGGAAGACTAGTCTGTGGCTTTCAGGCCACAGCTTGTTGCAGCTAAGGGTGGCCAGGTGACAAATCCAACTCTTTGCAATTACCATAATCTCTTAAGAGCACACAAAGTATTTTTTTTTTGTAGGATAAAATTAATAAACAAATAGTCAAATCTTTGCTTTTGTGCCTCACAGTAGATTCTTAACTGACTACCTTTAACAAAACACATTACTTACTTTACCCAGACTGCATTTTGTTCACCCTTTGTTCACTCCGCATATGCATCGTCTGCAGAGGTATGATGTTTCTGTTTTTTTTTTTTTAATTTCCATTTCTTCCCCCACCCCCTTCCCCTTAACTCCACAACTGAAAACATCACAACCTAATGTGAAACCACCTAGTTTTCAAAGTTTTCTGCTTTGAAAACTAGGTGGTTTCTTTTCTATTTTAATTTGAAACAGGCTTATTTGCATGTCTTTAGTATTTGTGATGGCTTTTTTTTTTCACATTCTTTCATTCATTGTCATCCTTACTCATATTGTTGTGGTGTGGTCCTTGCTAGTGAATGGATGTTATATATTGTATATACGCCGCAGGCATGTGACGGCACTGTTCACAAATATTGTTTTGCATGGCACAGCATGTGAAGACAAGTGTATCTATCTGTCCACTGTCGCGTAGTGGGTGAGTCTTCTCAAGTTTAGGGGAAGGGTCAGGGGTAGAGTTAGATTTTACCGTGCTCTCATAGGTCTGGTGGGCGTGTTGTAGAGTGACGTCACTCGACGACACACTCAAGTGTATTGGGCTGTGCACACTGTGACTGGCTCATTGCGTTTGGGGCCGTGGTTTAGCCATGGGTCAGTTGGTGTTGTCCTCTTCTGCTTGTTATTGTGGGAATATATCATCATTACTTATGCAGCAAGCACAAATACTGCTGCTGTTCCAGCATGGAACTTACATATGGCACAAGAGCACAGTGTGGTTGTTTTTGGCACAGAGAAGATGTGCTGCAAGACTCTATTGCAGAAAATGGGCCAAGCTCCTAAGCTAAACCATCTGCCCCACTGAAGCCCACGCAGACCCACAACACTGGCACAAACACTCTTTTTGTGAGGTTGCGTGTGCCCCCCTCCTTCCATACCTTTAGCTCTTGAGGCAAAATGGATTATAAGGCGAAGAGAGATGCAGCACAGTATGATTGGGTATTTTCATGGGGAGGGAATGAGGAAGAGGAGACCCTGTTAGATTTGCCTAAGCTGTTTTTATGCATCTACCAGTTACAGTATCTGCAACTGTAATTGCTTTAAAAATAGTTCTTCTCATTCTGTTTCTCTCCTTTAATCTCTCAGGGCAGAATGGTGACTAACAGTGATTTTAAATGCTGCATGCAACTTGAGCATTGTTCGGTTGGCGTCCATCATGCCAATTGCCTGTGTAAACAACAAACCATTTTACTGTCTAAAGCAGGGCTGTCCAATTTGGGGCCCGGGGGCCAAAAATGGCCCGCGAGTGATTATTTTTGGCCCGCCGTCCATTTTCTTCTTCTTCTTCTTTTTTTTAAGAAAATTGTGATTTTCCCAGCAATGTGATAAGTTCTTTTGATAATTATTAATTGCTGAATTTCCCTTCCTGACCACAAATGAACACTGCATTACATTGTGGGCAGGGTGGCACTGTGGTTTGTCTATCAATTCAGATCTGGAACCCCATGAAGAGATTCGGTGAGAGGATAACGTCCAAAATAAAACCTCATACAAAGTAATGTGAAAAACAAATTATGAACACAATAAAGAACGGTGTTCATTCATTTTCCACATTACTTTTTATGAGGCTTTATTTTGAACGTTATCCTCTCACTGCAAAATTTTGTAAGTAAAAATATTGATCCAAAAAAATGATACAGATATTTTCAGATATCACATTTTAATTCAGATGTCGGCCGATTAATATCGATAAGCCGATAACATTGGACATTCCTACAGTACTTGGGACCTCTCGTTCTATTTTCATTTGTCACCATTTTGTCTTTTTAAAGCCAGAAGTGACCACATTTGGACAAGAAGTTAATCTGAACCATTCTGTACTGTAACCCCTGATAAATGATGGCGTTTTATAATAATACGCAACGGACAGAACAGAAACAACATAGGGATGCAACAATTGCTGATAAAAAGATAAATCGGGAGATAATTCCTCATAGATTAGTTTTACCATTTCAGAATTTATTTATCGTAAAACCGTGATTATCACACTTTGAAAAACTCACAGTGATGCTGTTTATTGCCAGGAACAGCAGCAGCAGTCTCTCAGATACAGTTTACAATGTTTGGGCTCTGAAAACATGATGGAAGGCACCACATGGA
Source organism: Atherinomorus stipes (assembly GCA_023101725.1). NCBI lineage: Eukaryota > Metazoa > Chordata > Actinopteri > Atheriniformes > Atherinidae > Atherinomorus > Atherinomorus stipes. The sequence continues at coordinate 61,833 of JALJCO010007662.1, read as the reverse complement.
CATCTCTGGAAGTTTTCCCTTCCTAAACGGACAACATTTGAAGTCTGGATGTATTTTGGATTTTTTTAAAGGATGCTGGGAGGAAACTTCTTTATTAATTTATGGTATTTAAATTTTTCTGCCATATTACCTGATTTAATATGGTAGTGTTGTTTTGATATGAACTAGGGCTGTCAAAAAGATTAATCACGATCAATCACATTGCTTTTATCACTTTTAGAACGCATTTAGGATTAAAGGTGTCTCACCAAGACTTCTGCATTTATCTTTAGTAGACTAGACTACTGAAACCCTGTCCTCACATGTCTCCCTAAAGTCCTTCAGACAGCGGCAGTTTAGTCCAGCATGTTGCTGATACGGTCCTCACAGGCTGACTTCACAACTGTCTTAATGTGAAGCTAAAATTTGGGTTTGAGTCCTGGACTACTCACAAATCTCTGGCTTGGTTTTAGCCTTCAAGTTGTAAAACAAAAGTTAATGTATTTTCTGCATGTAGGAGTACTAATTAATAAATCAATCTCTTGTTTGACAATGGGATTAATCTCGATTAATCGATTTGACAGCCCTAATGTGAACATTTGATTTCTACCCCACATGAAACAGTTTCCTTTCTGGACCAGTTCTTCTGAAATCTGTAAGACTAGATCAAGTCTTGAGCTCTGAATGTGAAGAAAAGAATTCTTGGTTCTCACCTACAATTTGTATAAAGATGCATCTTATGGTTGTAAAATGCATCTGGCATTTATATTTTTGATGTTTACATGTTATTTAATGTTCCTGCCAACAGAAAGTCCATTGTGCTTGTTACTATTTTGTTTTTTAAAAAGTACTTTTTGAACATTTTAAGCAGATTTCACCAATACGCAATAATAACCCTGACATGAAATGCTCATGTTGTTACATGCCTAAAACAACAGCTTGGTTGCATTTTCACAGTTTAATTCATCTAAGCTTAGCAAGCAATCACTGCCAGAGATTTCTACTCAGACATTTTGGGCGTCATGAAGTCTTTGTGAAGAAAACAAGGAGACAAATGGGTAGAAACAGCATCAGAACCCCAGCTCTAATGATGGAGAGCCAGACTAAGATTGTAATCTGAGAAACTCTCTCTTCAGCATCATGGTGGATGAGCAGCTGGCTTCCATTACCAAACATTATCTTCCCACAGGAGGCCACAGCACAGTAGTAGGTCCCAGCGTCGGAGAAACTCGGGTTCTTCTTCTGAAAATGGTAGACACAACTCTGTGAAGGAGACTTGGGGGCAGAGACAGGTTCAGACTGGTTCCTGCATGCGTGGAGGACTCCTTGGTGAGAATCATATCTAAACCAGTAGACGGTGTGTCCTCCATCACAGGGACCAGTGCGGACAGTACAGTGGAAGGTCACAGAGCCACTGGGCTGGATGGTCTCAGAGGTTGGCTCCTGCAGTATTTCCCAGTGATTTGCTTCTATAAGGAATCAGCATTTAGAGGGGAGAGTTATTGATATGCATTAAATCAAAACCAGTAAACATTATAAACGTCTACTTTAAACAAACTGGTGTGCCCTAATTTATTTAGGCATACAGTTTCTACTCAAAGCTCAGGAACTCTGAGGGAACATCATGTTACTGTCAATTAAATAAATGAAAGCATCATACCTTCAACACTGAGGAAGACTCCGTCTCCAAACTCCACCATGTTGGTGTGGGAACTTCCACAGTAGTACGTCGCTGAGTCTGAGACACGGACACCTGAGATGTGTAAATGATGGATCCCCTCATTTCTCTCCACAGAGAATCGTGGATCCTCCTTCAGCCTAAAGAAGACTTTGGACGGTTCATCGTATTTGTAGATATTAGACAGGAGCTCAGGTCTTCCTCCCAGGGTTTGTCTGTACCAGGAGAAGTGCATCGCTGACTGACTGTGGTAGAAGCAGCGTAACGTCACATTTTGCCCAGCAGTAGCAGATCTCACGCCGCCTTCCTGGTTAACTGCTACCACCTGGATCACAGCTGACACATGAGCAGAGTCAAAAAGATAAATACTGTTAGAAAGATTTCCCCAACATCCAGATTGTAGCATTAGTTAGACTCCTGGCTTGTTTACATATGACATTCAGATGCTCACATATGCCACAGAGGATCGTGTACAGCATCATCTTCAGAATTATCGTCTTCTTCAGCTGTGGCTTGAAGACTGAGCATTTAGAGCAAAACTGCAGACGATGACAAGAAAATGAGGTTGCATTTGATTGGTTGTAAAGAGGGTCAAACTGTGACACTTAAACATATGTCATGACCTGATTAGGAAATATGTCTGTTAACATGTAGATGTTCTATGTTTGTCTATTTAAATTGTCATGAAAGAAAATTACACTATTAGGCAGCTTTTAGAACCACCTTTGGCAACAATAAGTTGAAGTAATAGCTTTTTTTTAATATTAAATCATCTGTTCTCATCATTGTAGAGGAATTTTGACTCTCTTGATAATTTTGCTTCGTTTCATTGAAGTTTACTGCACAAAATTGCTCTGACTGGCTATGGAGCCTACTGGGGCTATACAGACAGGAGATGATCTGTTGTTTTAATAAGTAGTCTATACCTTAAAGTGCTGATAACACGTTTTTGACATTTTTTGCCATGTCTATCAACCAAAATGTTCTTCATGATGATCTATGTAACAGAAACAAGCGCAGCTGCATAGATGAGTTATTAGAAAACATCCCTGCTTTTCAGCACATCTGACCAGACTGTGGCGCTGTGAGCCGAAACTGGATATGATGTCTGTCAGAGAGTCTTCGCAGCTTATTTAAAATTGAAGTTTATAGCTTCATTGCGGTTTTTAAGTTCCTTTTCCAGTTTTACAAACAGTAACGACTCGGCCTTTAAATTGTATTGACAGATAATGGTTAAGAACTCGTAAGTACAGCGGTAGTTTATTCAGGTTTCCTACAGATTTAGAATTTATTTTGAAGAGGATAAAGAAGCAGGTTGGAGTTGGACTTACCGAGAAACAGTAGCAGCAGTAGGAGCCCATCTGCTCGTCTCTCCTGTCTACAGCGTCTGTTTACTGGAACTTCAGGCACCAGCGTGTTGAGACTTCTAACACAATGAAACTGCGATCATGTCCTCTGGAATATTCTTTTTCAACCATCGTTACTTCATCACATCATTCATACAGCTCCTGCTATCAGCAGACACCTGCTGCTCGGTTACATGAATGTCTCTGGTCATCAGATCTCCTCCAGCTGCTTCCAAAGACGCATCCTTCCGCAGGCTAACCTTTAGCCGCGAGCTGACGCAGGGAACGAGTGCCTCATCTCGCTCTATGTCAAACTGGTGCAGCTCTTTTATCATTTGTGGGTCTGCTTGTGTTGTTCTGGGTCGCTCCTTACAGTTCTGGTTCCCTCGGTGTGGTCTTGCAGGCTTTTGGCTGAACCAGTGGACCTGAGGCTGGAAACAGACTGTAGGCAGCACACAATTCAGTTCCAATCTAGCTGTTCTGGAGCATCTTTCATGTTTTCCACAGCTTAGATTATACACGTAAATCAATGGGCGGACCGCAACTCCCTATGTCACTGACGACACATCATGGCGGCTGGGTTCGCAACTGAATAGCTGTTAGCCTTTAGCCAAGCCTCCTAAACATTGGATATTTACGTAAATACATGTCTATGCTGCGCTTGTGCTTTTGTCCATTTTTGTCTTTATTTTATTTCATTTTGTTACTAGACTGTTCCTTCTTCCTTGAGAAAAAAAAGAATATGGCATTGAAAAAGAAAACATACACACAAAAACACTATGTATGTGAAAGTTGAAACATAGGTCATCCTGACCCAGAGTAAAAACAACTGCCCCCCCCCCCTCCCCCCACACACACACACACACACCCACACACAGGCACGCACACACGCACACACACGTACACACACACATCCTTACCTGTTGATATCTAATAGAAAACGTGTTAGTGTTGGGTCTGCGTGACCCAAATGAAGCATTTGGGTCAGTGTGACCTAAGACACTGTGCAACCTATATATGTGAAATGGATAATACTGTATGTAGGGTCAGCGATATCTGATATGTCAATATTTTAAAACTCGTGACCGAAAGCCGAAATCGATACCGATATTAAAGCTGAAAAAAAAGGGGGCGACAGTGGCTCAGGTGGTAGAGCAGGTCGGCCAATGATCCGAGGATCGGCGGGTCGAATCCTGATCCCCCAGCCATATGTCATTGTGTCCTTGGGCAAGACACTTTTAACCCCTCTTGCCTTGTATGAATGTGTGTGAATGTTCCACTGGTGGTCGGAGGGGCCGTAGGATAGGAAAAAAAGTGCGATATAAATCTA
>JALJCO010007662.1:0-52500 GCA_023101725.1 Atherinomorus stipes | reverse complement strand
CTTGGTGACATATGGATGGATGCAGCTTGTCACCATGGAAACCCATTCCATGAAGCTCTCTGCACACTGATCTGAAGGCCATATGAAGTTTGGAGGTCTGTAGTGATTGACTGCAGAAAGTTGGTGACCTCTTCACACTATGCACTTCAACATCCGCTGACCCACTCCATCAGTTAACGTGGTGTGCCATTACATGGCTGAGCTGCTGTTGTTCCCAAACACTTCCATTTACTTATTATACAGCTGACAGTTGACTGTGGAATATTTAGGAGGGAGGAAATTTCACCACTGGATTTGTTGCACAGGTGGCATCCTATCACAGTTCCACGTTGGATTTCACTGAGCTCCTGAGAGCGACACATTCTTTCACAATAGTTTGTAAAAAAAAAAGAAGTCTGCTTGCCTAGCTGCTTCATTTTATACACCTGTGGCCATGGAAGTGATTGGAACACGTTATTCCTATAATTTGGATGGGAGGGCAAATACCTTTGACACCATAGTGTAGTTATATCCCTTTCCAACTGGCCAAAAAACTTGTTAAATTGGCTTTTAGCTACAGTGGGAAAGGCTCACAGACCCGTGTCAAAAGACTCTGCTCCAATCGGCATGCAGTGGGAACACTAGACCCGGGTTGAACTGCAAATTTTAGTGATGTCATTAGGCAGTGCGTACCTGCGTCGTGACATCACGCCAGTTGCATCTCATATAATGCACTAAAACAACTGCTTCGGCCACAAATTCACGTCGTCTACGTTCCAACTGTGCTACAAAATTAACCACTAAGTTTTGTCCATTCAGAGGACGGACAAGGGTGCAACAAGAAAGAGCGTTGACAACGGCCTGACTCGCACTCCATTGTTTACGTTCCTGATTTCTGTCACACTGATGACATCATCAATGCCAATGGGAAAGGAGCCTAAAGCCAATCGCAAAGAGGGTCAACCTGGGTTTGAAAAACCTGTGTGGGCCCGCAAATTTCAGTGAGAAAGCAGCTCTAGACTAGCACCTATTAAAACTCCCAAATGTTGTGACCATTAAGGTAGGCGTTAGTGGAGCTCAGCATTCATAGTAACACTGGTTGATATTCTGCCAAGGATTTGGAAAGGGAGATGAGGAAGTCCCAGACAGCCTAAATCAATCCAGTGTCAGCCGAAAAGTGAAAATCAAAAGTACAGATGAGGAAATTACAGCAGTAATCAGCATTCCCTGTCCTCAGGGTAACCTTTATTCTCAGTAAACACATTGCAGCACAACATGAAGCTGTAGGAAAATTCTGCAATGACTTATCTGACTTTTCCATCAACCTGAACAATAGCAGCTTAAAAGAAACCATACGAGGCGGCAGCAGATGCTACAGGCTGTGATAACCCTCGAGCCTTCTAACATGAACTTCTGAATACCACACCCCTTCCTAATGAGACCCCTTCCTCATTATAAAATGGTCTGAATGTCAGAGTGATGTGCAGAATGAGGAACTCCACCTTAATAGCTGTTTTACTTCTCTGCAGCCACAGTAAGTGCCGTGTTCTCAGCATGACTAACAACCATCTCTTCAATGCAGTAACTTGCTTTTCCTGATAAATGCTTCAATTATTGCTGCGATCACCTCAGAATCAACTCTGTTTTCTCCGGTTTGTGTCAGGCTGGATCTGTGAGTCTCAGACTGTGATGGTCCAGCAGGGTGAAGATGTCACTCTGATGTGCTCCAACATCTCTAGATTTCCAACCCAGACAGAGTGGTTCAGAGTGGTGAACAGAAACAAACCCAGCTCTATTGCTGCCATGTATGGAGCTGATACCAATGCTTCATTCTTTACTGGAGTTGAAGTTGGAAAATTTCAAATGAATTCAAACATCTCAACTGTCTTTCTGAAGATCAGACACGTGGATTTATCTGATTCTGGGCTGTATTTCTGTGGATTCTACATTAAGGCACTTACAGTCATTGTCGGTGCAGCAGAGTTAATCATTCAAGGTAAGACTGTGGTCATTGTTAATATGTTAACCAGAGTTAGTATTTCCTCTAAAAATAATAGTACACACTACTCAAAAAAAAGTTAGAGATATTCAACTTTCAGTTTGGTTTCTTTCCAGGCAACAATGTATCCAATGATGAAGGCAATTTAAACACAGATAGTAAGGTTCCTCCTTTTTTATCGTTTCAGTATGAGCTACATCAGAAGTGACCAAATTCAAATGTTTGACTGTAAATATTTTGTAGAAGAAGCTGGCAGATCTCCAGACCTGATGAATGTGATACTGGGTGCTCTGACTGGTTTTCTTACCGTAACAGTTGCTGTTCTGGCCGTCAAAGTCTGGAGACTTCAGACAGGTACGGCTGGTTTATACTGTAGTACAGAGTAGGGCTGGACAATTAATCGAATTTTAATCATGATTTCAATTTTGCCTTTTCACAATCATAAAAACACTGTAATCAAAGAAAAACGATTAATCCTGAAGTGAGCAGACTGATGGAGTTATAGGAAGCAAACTGCAGGGAGTATAGAACAGGAAAGCATGCAGACTGAGTATTCATTTTTATTAATTATCAATATTATTATCTTAAATAATACTCTTTTTTTACTCCTTTACTTGTTTCTAATTTATGTTTTTTAAGTTATATTTGAAGTTGAGTTTTGGTGGTTCAATAAACACTTCATAAAATCAATGAATAATCGTGTATATTAATGGTGATTTCAATATCAGTCAAAATAATCGTGATTATATTTGTTTCCATTATCGTCCAGCCCTAGTACAGAGTCACAAAAATGGTGGATAAATCCATGATGAAGGAATCAGTAATGTTTTCCTTGTCTTTTAGCTGTGAATGAGGAGGCAGAGTCAGGACGAAGCAAGGTGAGACCATTTTATTTAAGTAAATGGATCTGGATTAAATGTCAAGGCAGCTGTGGCGCAAGTGGAAGAGCAGTTGTGACATGTAGTGTAAAGCACTGAGTGATTAACATATGACTGGGAAAGTTTGGAGGTTTGCAGTGTGAAGAATTGCGTGAGACGACAGAGCAAAAGGAAATACGACCCAGAGAGGGAGATAGTGGAGGAGGGAAATGAAAATATAATATAGAATAAGTACGATAAATATAAAAATTTCTATAATACAACAAGTATCCATGCAGAGCCTCAGAAGTGGCCAGGTTATGAGGACATGGATTAGGAGTTGCTGAACAAATGAAAGTGTCTGCAGCTCCGACATGGTCTCTGACATGGTTTCTATTACGCGCTTTGGCACAATGCCAACACAACTTCAGAGGCTTGCGCTGAATGGTGAACTGAAACCACCAAAAAGCACTTTATCCTCATTAATCATGAAGTCTATGATATTGTTAAAACCTTCTGGCCAATTCACATCGGGTTCATGCGCACCCCGTTCCAGCTGCTCTGTAGTTTTTTTCCTGGCCCCTGTGGTGTTATCAACACTGGGGGGGTGTCGGAGGTACCGCTTCTCTGCATGATGTATTCATGTGCAGAGCTGCTGCAGGTGGAGGCGGTGATGCAGCTTCAATTCAAAAATGTTAATGTTGCTGGTGAAGAAATCGTACAATATAGCCATGCTGGCCACTGCTGCTGAGTCCTTGTATAGGAAACACATCCGATCCCTGATTGGGGTGTAATGGCGCTGATCCCAACGCTTGGCATTTTGAGACAAAAATGCTCTAGATACATCAGAGCCAAGTGATGGACTTGGGTGTTTTCCTTTGCCTAGTTTTGTACAATCGTGGATTAAACTGAGCAGCTGCGTGGCTTTATTTGCTCCACAAGGCCAGAGAATGACATCTTTTACGCAGCGTATTTGTATGAATCAGGTTGTTCAGAGCTGTTCGTTCTGAGTTTGGTGAGTTTCACCATTTACTACACCAGGACCTGTGTGCTGACAATGGGCGCTTTCAGAACTACTTTGGTCTTAACCGGCCCCAGTTTGATGACGGGTCAGCGGGTCATCAGACCGCCATTTGGAAACCCGGACCAGATCCAGATCACAGTTTATCCTTCATTCACTTTGTACAGTGAAGAGATTCTCCGGGTTCTTCTTGGTATTTCCAGCCCCATCAGAAAATGTTTCCCTGTGTCACGACATTTAGTGGCTCTGATTGGTTGACGCCCCGCGTCAAGCACCAAAAGATTTTCCAGCTCTGGCGTCTGCCACCTTGGACACGGGATACATGTGTCAAATGGCCAAAAGCTAAAAATGTGCTGCGCCAGACACCCAACCAAAATGCACTGCGAGGAGGCTCGACGCCCCAATGATGTGCGTCCAGAAAGACATTGCGTGTAACCCTGATGCCCGAATTGCGTTTGGTGTGTACACACTATTGGAAGCGGTATGAGTGTTAGTGTGATCAGATATTTGAGTGGTCAGTCAGACTTTAAAAAAAAGGCCCTATTTAATGCAATCCATTTACCACGTCGTGGCAGAAAATATGATGAGAATGTTCTTTTAAGATTGATATATATATATATATATATATATATATATATATATATATATATATATATATATATATATATATATATACATCCATTAATTTTCTTTCCGCTTATTTGAGGTTGGGGGGGGGGCACAGTTCCCGAAGCAGGGAAGCCCAGATTTCTTTTCCCCAGCCAAATTCCCCAGCTCATCCAGGGGATCCCAAAGTGTTCCCAGGCCAGCTGAGAGACATAGTCCCTCCAGTGTGTCCTGGGTCTTCCCTGGGTCTCATCCCAGTAGGACGTGCCTGGAACACTTCATTAGGGAGGCGTCTGGGAGGCATCCAGACCAGATGCCCAAGCCTCCTCATCTGGCTCCTGTGGATGTGGAGGAGCAGCTGCTCTACTTTGAGTCCCTCCTGGACGACCGAGCTCCTCAACCTATCTCTAAGGCAGAGCCCGGCCACCCTGCGGAGGAAACTCATTTCAGCCACTCGTACCAGTGATCACATTCATTCGGTCACTACCCACAACTCGTAACCATAGGTGAGGGTAGGAACGTAGATTGAGGCTCACCACGACAGACCGATGCAGAGTCTTCATCACTACAGATGCTGCACCAATCTGTCTGTCAATTTTCCGCTCCATTCTTGCGTCACTCCTGAACAAGACCTCAAGATACTTGAAGTCCTTCACCTGGGGCAGGACCTCGCCCCCGACCCATAGCAGATAATTTTCCGGCTGCTCCATAAAAAATGACTGAAATTTCAGAGAAGATGAATGAGAAAACAAAAAAGATGAAGCAGTTGCAGCTGGAAAACCAACTGCAACCAGAGAGTCCTGTCCAGAAGATCCCAGAAACTTGGTGGCCTGTTTGAAGTTCTGAAGGGGACCCTGCTCGTTTCTCCAGACCCGGGAGTTTTGATAAAGACCCCTTAGGTGTCCTGACTCCTTAAAAGGTTGCAGCCTTGGTTAGTTTTTTGATAAGATCAGCCCGATTTATGTCAGGCCGCAGCCTTGGTTAGTTTTTTGATAAGGTCAGCCCGATTTATGTCCCGATCTTCTCCTTACAATCAAAGCCGGCAATGGTCCGATTGTTGGATGTTTGCACAAAACATTGCATCTGATCTTCCCATGGTGTGATGTGAGTTAAGAGAGATTTTGTCTGGTCTGATCTGCTCAGAAGGAGAGATCGTAGATGATGAAAATGTTTAAAGGAGTCATCACCCTCTCTTCACACCAGAATCACCAGCCACAAGAGCACTCTCTCCACAGTATACAATTTGGATTTGTCGCCGGCATTGACAACACAGCCGGTAGCTGCTAGCTGCTAACATAAGCTCTCTTTAGCACCACCTGAAATCAGCTGATTACCTGCCGCAGAGTGGCGATTAATGATGGACATTGTCAAAGAGGAGGATGCCCACACCCCCCGCCACAGGGAGAAAAAAAAAGAGCAGCCGCCGTACTGCTTCTGCAACAGTGTTTTCAGCCATTCAGGGATTCAGCAGCGGGCTACTTGACCAGGGACCAGTGAATTATATTTATTCAGTGAAGATGTGCAGTCAGTAAATGGACTGTACTTAAAAGATGCTTTTCCAGTCATACTTACCGCTCAAAGAACTCTACATTACATATCACTTTTACCCAGTCACACACACAATCATACACACATTCAAACCCTAATAGGCACATCGGGAGGCAACTTGGGGTTCAGTATCTTGCCCAGGGACACTTTGGCATGTAGTCTAGGGAAGCCTGGAATCAATCCCCCGACCCTTCGGTAGAAAGACAACTGCTCTTCCACCTGAGCTACAGCTGCCCCTTCTCAGTAAGTGTTGCTGCTTGTGTAACTTATCTTTTGTGTAAGAGAACAGGAAACAATGGTAGACGAACGGTGACAAGCTGCTAACATAGCTGAATAAGATACACAGTTCTTGTTGTTCACATCGGACTTCTGCTCCTTATTTTAATTTCCAGCACTTTTACTCCACGTTTCCTCTCTATCAACTATACTGTTAGGTTGTTATCATGTTGATCTCTGTTGGGACATCATTTTCTTTCACTCGGTCTATCCTGGGTTCTACAAACCAAACTTCTTGCCTCGTGAACGCGCTTTCAGACAAGTCAATTTCTCGTTCTTGAACTCGCAAGAAAAAAGTGGGGGATGAAAAGAGGTCAAACTGAGCTTATCAAATTTTCCTCCCACTTAACTATGATTCAAAATTCATTTAAAGATAATTCAAGGAGGATTGTGTATGTAAAATACTAGGTCATGACACCTTTAATATTTGCGACTAGCAATCCTGGTGTGTGTGTGGTGTTCCGAGAGGACCCGAACACGCAGTGTTAACAGCTGTGCAAAATTAAAAACGCTGCTCTCATTGGAAAATCACATGTAGGCTCCCGGAACAACAGCCAATCAAGAAGCATAAGCTAACAGCTGACAGAAAAGTAAGTAAAAACAAACAGAGAGCACATAGCCATAGTTCACAGCCCTGCTCTCCAAGCTATCTAAAGCTTGTGGCCATTTTATTCACCTCCAACTCGTGGCCATTAGGGTTGCACGGTATACCTGTACCAGTATAGTACCGCAATACTAAAGCATTTAAAACGATACTATACCAGCACTTAAAAAGAAATGGTACTTTAAAAAGAAAAAAAAAACGCAGCTAAATTGGTAAATTGGAGCCTGTCTCTTTAAGAGCGGCGAGGCCAGCAGTGAGTGTGACGTAGTTGATGATGCGGCTCTCAGTGAAGGACCTTTACTGAGGAGGAGGAGGAGACGTCAGGTAACAGACAGGCTGGTTCATGGCGAGTGGACGCTGCCGCGGATACCTGAAGTTTGAAGTGTTGCCTCCGTTAGCAAGATGGACTCCGTAGCATCACTTTCACTGCGGTGCTTCAGTGTTCAACGGCTCGCCTTCATCATTAGCTTTGAATCCGTAATACTTCCAAACTCTACTTTGAGCCCCTACTTTATCAACACGGGCTTTTCCAAAGCCCTCATCTTTTCTTTTTTCCTCTAAAGGAAAACTACGCGGACTTAGTCAGGAACAGTCAGGAACAACTGGTGCTGATGTTGTTCAGTTATGTCAAAGTAAAAAGCACAAAACTTCTTCCAGCCCTGTAGAAACCTACAGAAGCCTACATACGACACATAAATGGTTAATAAATACATTTTTTAATTTTCTTCAAAGTTATTACATCCTTAAAATGTTTAAATAAGTTTAAAAATGGTGACAGAGATGAACTGACTGATATGTTCAATCATTATATATATATATATATATATATATATATTCATAATCATTAATACAACTTGACTGATGTTATAATAATAATATAATATTATTATATAATAATAAGTCAGTCACACAAACATGATTTTATAGACATGACCTCAAACCCATTTGATGTTTCATATCATAAACTATTGAGACACAACATTAAATAAATTAACATTTTGAAACACATTAAAAAATATTCCAAAAGCCTTACAATATGTAATTCATTTAGATAGTTTTACGATTTATTTTTCTAATTATGTCCATATAATGTTTCATGTATAGAATGATTTTGATTTTAATTTGGCATTGCCTAATATTACTGGTTCTCTGTGTTTTAAATTGAAGGTTTTACTTCATTTGATTATTTTAATATAAAGACTTCAAGAACAATAACACAAATAAAAGAAATATTGAGTTTGGTTTACCTTTTAAAAAAAAGTATTGAAAAGTACCGAAAAGTATCGAAATACAAAATGGTATCGGTATCGAAACAGAAATCTGGTATCGTGACAACCCTAGTGGCCATACAGCCCACATCCTCGTATACATTTCTATGTATACGTGTTTTTTCCACAATGTAAGAGGTTGAAAAGTCCGCTACGTTTGTTTACACTAAAGTCTCGTCAGTGAAGTCTCGTTTGATATCGTGAGATTTGGGATGTTGACAGTGAAGGAGCCGATTCTCTGCTGACAAATCATATAGTGTGGGGTGTTCTCCTTAGTGTACACCCCACACAATATGATCAGAAGAGGGAAATCTTGTGTGATTTGTCTTTTTAATCATCACGTGTGTGGTCTCTGCATCTGTGAAGGTCTCAGGAATCCTGTAGTGTGTACCTGCCTTTAGTGTATGTCGGACAGAAAGTGACCAGTGAAATGATGTCATCACACTCAACAAAACAACTTGTTTCTCATGGTTTTATCAGTGTGTGACTGAATAATTGTGATTTTCAGAACATGGATTCAGATGGTGTGAACTACGCAGCTCTAAGTTTCCAGGCCAGAAGAAGCCGCAGGCTTGCACCAGAGAGACATCTGCCGGAACATGTTGTGTATGCTGCCACCAGATAGACTCGGCAATCAGCTGAACAGCAGCTCAGAGCGGACTTCACACTTCCTCACATTCATCTGCTGATGTGTTTCTGTGACAGAGTTGCTGGTGGAAAATAAACTGAATGTTTGATTCTCCTTCATCTGTTCTTGTCTCTGCTGCTGTCTTTTATTAGTTTGTCCACATTTTTCTGAGAACAGAAATATGAGGTTAGAGGTGAAATGGAGCAGGAGCTGATGACTGTCAGACCTTCTTATGAAGGGAAGTGTAGTGGTCTGCTGTGGGAGGAGTGACAAACACCAGTGTGTGACAGGAAGAGACCCCTCAGTGTTTTTTCAGTGCATCAAAGGTAAACATCACACAACCTCAAAGATCAAAGATCTTCACAAAAAATATAAAAAACACGATCAGGTTAAAATTAAAGCTGCTGGTTTTACATATTTATGATTGAAAGTAATGTAACTCAGAACAGATGTTAAAGGAGCTGTATCATGCTTATCAAACGTTCCAAAAGTCAAATACAGGCATTTATATGTTAAATAGTATGTTCCCATTGCTACTACAGAAACTAATTTGGTGTTAAATATTAGTTTTTTTATGTGTCTAATTTCTAACACAAGTAAGATGGCTTACTGTCCTGAACCGCGGAGCTCTCGACCAACTGCAACATGTTTCACGCCCATTTCATGATGTCGCCCTGGAAGAGACACTGATTCTGAAGGGTCACAGAATTGTTTTTTAGCACCGGCTTCAGCACTAACATGGATGATATTTGTAAACATTGATGGATAATCGGACTCTGATCGACGGAATAAAACGGACCAGCCTGTTATGGAGCTGTTGGAGTTGGAAACCTGGAATACATGCAGGGCGGGGGTCCCTGAGGACCAGGATTGAGAAGCCCTGAGTTAAAGGCTGGGTGGATGATATTTTCCAGGAGCATTTTTTACTATATTGCTTAAGATCTCTTTCACACCCCGATTGCAGCCAATTAATTAAATGCTTACACAAAAATAAAAAAGACTGAGTCACCTGTGGAACGGACGGGACTGAAAAATCCCCATCCAATCATCTTGGAACAGCCTGTGCTTATTGACTGAATGATATGTCCATCAAACTCAAAAGCCGTTTGTCTCTCCACCCCCCTGCGCTCACAACTCCCTGGGAATGTCTCACAGTGCAGACAAATATGGCTGCTCGCTGCTGTCAAAAGCCTGCTGGCAGGCAGGAGACCACACAAACTCCACGTTCGATCTCAAAAGATCAGTTAAAGGAGCAACAATGGTGGAAAAATTCCTACATAAGCTCCTGTAATATCCCAACAGGCCAAGAAATCGCTTGCTGTCAGACATGCAGCTGACAGATGTTCAAACAGGGCCGTATCCATGCAACATGAAAGGGCCAAGTGTCATAACAAAAAATGACATCATCTAAATATACAGCACAGCCTTCCAGACGTCCCACAACCCTGTTCATTAACCACTGGAATGTGGCGGATGCGTTTCTCAATCCGAATGGCATAACCTTGTAGAAAAAAGTCGCTGGGAGTAATAAAAGCAGATATCTTGCGTGCCCGCTCTGTCATAGGCACCTGCAAGTACAAAGTTGAACTTGGCCAACCTGATCAATACAATCATCCATACGTGGCAATGGAAAAGAATCAGGTTTAGTGATGCTGATAACTTTCCGGAAGTCTGTACAAAACCAGGAGGTGTTATAAGGTATTTGAACCAACAAGCAAGGGAAAGCCCAGCTACCCTTAAAAGGGAAGTACGTTTTTTCCAAACTGGAATTATTTTCTAGCATGAAATGCATTCATTTCCTCACCCAGACAGTTTTGGTGTAACTTGAATTCGTTCTGGAGATATTTAGATCCACTCCAGATCAGCGTATGTCCAATATAGTGCAAGCGATGGGGTAACTGCGCGCTGCCTCTAAGTAACGCATTATCTGCCACAAACTCCTTCATTTCACCAATGTTTTGTTACGAAACATTTGTTGGACCCCCTCGAGCTCGAAGCAATGTTTTTTGTGGTGATTTGTCCTTATTTACAGACATTTTTGCTAACGCGGCTTTGATGACGTCACTGTTATGCGACACCATAATAAATAAATGTCTGTAAATAAGGACAGATCATCACAAAAAAAGCCACTTCAAGCTGCTTGGAGCTCACAAGAGGTGTCCGACTAATGTTTCATAACAAAACATTGGTGAAATGAAGGAGTTTGTGGCAGATACTGCCTTATTTAGAGGCTATGTGTGGTTGCCCATTTTACTTACATTATATTGGACATACGCTGATCTGGAGTGGATCTAAATATCTCCTGAAGGAATTCAAGTTGCACCAAAACTGTGGGTGAGTAAATGAACGCATTTCATGCTAGAAAATAGGTCCAGGTTGGAAAAAAACAAACTTCCCCTTGAACCTTTTCTTTCAGCTGTTTAACACCGACACTGATCTAAAAGTGATCAGCAATCTTCATCAGCTGATCCCTCATACACTGATCCAAAAACTTCACTGAGGGAGCAGCAATGAATTCCTCCAGCAACATAACCAACGGCCAACACAAACACAACACCAAAACTAGGGGAAAATGCACTGATCTCACAAACACATGCAGCCGCCCAGCAGTCACAAACCAACTCCCCTCCAACTGCCTACCCAAACCTAATGTAACTCAACCCTGGTCATCAGGGGACAGGGATGGCGGGTGTTTATGCACTAATTGGTCCTACAAAACCACCAGCACGCTGGCAGCCCTGCCACAACCACAGTCGTGCTCCCAAGACAACCGCTACACACATATACACACTATAACTCCACACAACCAGTTATGAGCACACGAATCTCAAAGGGTTGACGCGCTAAACCCACAAGAGTGTCAGAACGCGGCCAGCCAGACCCACAACAGCGTAAAGAAAATGATTATGCAAGCGATGCGGCCCACAGCCAGAGAGGAATACAAGACCACACCCTGAAGCAGACAAAAAAAAAAAACCCAAAACAGCAGTCCTACACAACCTCCTTATCATTGCCACCAAAAGAGGCAATCCCTGGTACGATGTCAACACGTGGAGAAATCACCAACCACATTACCCTCCCCGCCAACAAGATGGAAGGCGCAAAAACACCACAAAGCACGCACTCCAACAACCACAAGCCAAACGGACAAGCCCCCAATTTATTATTGTCGGCTCGTAGATTATAACAAAGACAATGAGACACATGGGAACTTGTATAAAAATATGATTTTACTAACCAAAGATACCAACATAACCTAAACCAAACTAAACCATCTCAAACGGGCCTCAGGGTGAGCAAGACCACAGCGTTCCTTGGCAAGAGCAGTCTTTTATGCCTGGTGGAGATGGTGGCCAGCTGCCTTCAGTTAGTCATCATCACCTTGCCTAAATGAAACAAAAGAGGTTAAGTAAAACGTACCAAAACGGCATGGGCCGTCACATGTTGTCATTTGCAGCGTGGATGTTTTACCCTGCAGCGGGAGTTGGAGGTGAGTCAATTATCAAGCTTTGAAACGTGGTTCCACAGCTTCGATCAAGAGCTTTGCCTTTTATGACAGGTAATAGTCTCAGTGACCATCATTGTATGAGTTATGATTACAATAATATTAACTAATATAAAATAAAGTAAAATAAATAAATAAATAATAATTAATTAATCAATTAATAATGAACTAAAGTTACAATAGCTGTTCTTGTCACAGCTAATGGAGATCAAAATAAATACACAACACGTGCCATCACAAATTACTACATGTTCATAGAGTGAATCTTGTGAATTTTCATGGCGACACTAGCAAGCTTGTAACCTCATTGTTCCTCTAGCAACAGTAGTAATTTTGTAACCTTACTATCCACATGGTGAAGGCATCTATTCTGCCCCCATTCGTTTCTCCATTCATATGCACTGTACAGATGTGGGCATGATAAAGTTCCACCTTTTTTTGCCAGTGAAGCGGTAATAGTGCACTATCACTGGCTGTTTTCACCCGATTTCACTCACGAATACGTCATTATGCACGGTGTCCAAAACTTGGCCAGTGGAAACGTCCTTCTTCTGGGCACTCATTTAAGCTCTGTGTGATAGAATTAGCAGATAAGTCGCTGGTAAGTGGCTGGCAGTCGACAGAAAGGGGAACTTCTTTGTGCCTGCATCATATAGTTAGTTTCACATATACCCCTTTTCCACCATCACTTTTCTGCTCAACTCGTCTCACCTCGCCTCAGTTTTCGGGCTTTTCTACTATGGGTTTTCCGAGCTGAGGTGATACATTTTCTGTACCTGCTCTGGCGAGGTTCTAAGCATGCTGAGTTGAGCTATGTCTGATGTCATCTCACTGCATGCCGCCTATTAGTCAAAGAGTTAGCCAATCAGATGTCAGGGTCAGAGAGTGACATCATTAAAAGAGCAACAGTTCACACGTCCTACCAGCAGGTGGCAGTAACGCACCTCATTAATTGTTTGCCTGCTGCCAGTCAAAACAGCAAAAGTGGAAGAAGATGAAGAGAAAGTAGATGAGAGTGGAGATCGCTACTTGTGACCAGATTGCTTGAGCACAGATAGTTCAGTTGGTTAAACTTCTTCCTTTAAATCCAAGTCCCCATATCTACAAATATTATTCTTTTTCTTCCCTCCGTGATCTTGTGCAGAATATAGATGGTTTCCGAGCAACGTCAAAGATAGGATGCGCGCACAACCGGGGGGCAAGAAAACACAGGAAAAGCATTATTGAACTATGAGAAGACGTGTGTTTTACGTGCAAAACTCGACTTTTAGGGCAGATGACGTCAAGATATGACGTTAAAGTGTCGGGGAAATATAATGTTAGAGTCCTGGTATTTGTTCGGTTGCAAAAATCAAAACGTTGATGTATGTAAATGGTTAAAAATGGTGATAATAGCACAGTAGGAGTGACTGTCTTCAGGAACCCTAACTTCTGCAGGTTCAGATAGATGATTTATTTAGTCTTTCACCATGGTCACCATGGGCCTGTACAACAAAACTGGATTAACATACCCAGGATTTCTCTCTGTTACCTGGGTTGACTTAACCAGACATCCGCGGTCTTGATAAACGGTACTACGAAGCTGGTTATCAACTCGGTAACTCAACCCAGGGTTTTCCAATCTTAATCACATAAAAGGGGTGGCGTTGGAAGCGTCTGACCAATCGCAGACATGGAGAAACAGAGAGTGACATATTTCACCATGGAGGAGCAGACGATGACATTTGAGAAATATGAAGAATTCAGGAACATCATCCAGGCCAGAAACAACACAGTCGCTGCAGTAAAAGCAGGAAGGAATGCTGGCAGAAAATGGCTGACTCTGTTAATGCAGAAGTCTGTACGATTGTACAATCATGGAACAATATCAGACAGATCACTGTCATTTCATCACACTACAGCGCTTCCTCATGTATTTCCTTCTCATACTGTACATACAGATATTTCCAGGCTCATGTCTTGCATGTAGCTATTGTAACTCTTCACCATGATGGCATGGGTGGGTGTGCGCTCCATAAGTTCATGTTTTCTGCATGTGTGACCTCTTAACCACCTTATTTTTAGATGCAACTCCAGCGGCACAAGACGATAATGGGAAGAAGAACAAAATTTACAAAAATATAATCAGCGTCACCGACAGTGTGCATGAAACTACCTGTGAATGAATGAATGAATGAATGACCTTTACTGAGTGGGATTCGAACACCATGAGCATAATTCAGCTACAAAAATTAAGCTATTCAGCTACATCAGTACAGCACTAATATTTGTTTTCAATCAAGGTGAGGCGTTGGTATATCAAAATGAATTTAATTATTCTATTAACATTAAGGAAACCTCAGTGCGATGCAGAGCGTCTGTGGAGTCATTGCCCGGCTGTGATGCATTAGCCTACATTTGTGATGTACGGCTCCAACAGCTGACAGATGTAATGGTGTCCAGCAGAAGAAAACCTACATCTTTTATATAAATGTCATCTGGCAGATCAAAACGGTTGTACCATCTCTGAATATTCTCTCTCTTCTAAGAACTCCTCTCATGATCTGCACCAGCATCGACAGGATCGGCTAAAAGTGGGCAGGCCATATATTCCAAGAGCGCTAATTGGTCAGGGGGTGGTGCTTTTATACCCTGTGATCTCTTATCCAGAACTTAACCTGGTCCAGACCAGGTTAGGCGTTCAGCATAAGTTACCGGGGAGATATAACCTGATCAGAAGTGAACCAGCGTCGTAGGATGGAAAACCCAGGGTTAACCCTGAAGTTACCTCGATAAGAGAAAATCCGGCTTCGTCGTACAGGCCCCATGTCGGATTAACGCGGTGGCAGAAATCATTCCCATGTTCGAGTCGGGAGACTGGTAGTAGTAAATACCAACATCAAGGCAGCGATCAGTCATTTATCAGTTCACAGCTGCATCACAACACTGTAGCTGTAAACACTGTAGCTGTGTGTGACAGCTGTCCTCTGCTCAGACAGGAAAATAAAAAAGACAAATAAACTGATTGTGGAGCCGTTTACTAACATTCATGCGGCATAACAACACATCCCGAAGATTTAATACGAAGTACGGGGGGTCGTAAATCAGATGGCGTTTGAGTTTATACTGTTAGCTTGTTAGCAGTTAGCTAGTCTGTCTACTGTCTACCAGGATTTCATACACAAAAAAGCACAACATTACCCAAGCAGCGAGACTCACCAACAGCAATGCAGGTTAGTCTCTAACAGCTGGAATCACCTCCTTTCCAAACATAGTGATGATGTTGTCTTTGCCTGGTTTAATCCAGACTAGTGAAAGTTGCTCCTGTATGGAGGTGGTGAAGACAACACGGAACTGAACCTGCTGCAGACCGCAGACTGTTGTGGACTATTTTGGTGTAACAAAGAGTCTAAACGAAAGTTTAAGTCGCTTTCTAACTCAGGTTTTCCAGGCAAATTTCAAATAAGGTCCAACACTAATAATATTCATCTTTTAACATGATTCCGGGTGATGACTCCCTTGCGGTTTAGTCAACCGCAGGGATGACTCCCTTGCCAAGCAGTGTAATGGTAATAGAAATATAACAGCAACGCTGCATCAGTATTATTTTATTCATCATCAAAATACAGATTTATACAATATAATTTAGAACACAATGATCTCTGTGTGTTTCGTCAGGTTACTTTACATTTTTATTAATGATATGAGTGTGTGTTTTGCCTTAGACTGCAATATGGTTGTAATTATATTATATTATATCCTGGTTGTGCGCACAACTGCCAATGTTTGTAAACGTGAAACCCATCTATACCTGTGTGTGTGTGTGTGTGTATATATATATATATATATATAATAGAATATGAGCTTGTAGGGGAGTGATTTCAGATTCTCAACAAGATTGTGGAGAAAAAAAAAAGAATATTGTACGCCCGAAAAGAGACTTGAACCCGGGACTCTCGGGTTAAAGTTCAAGTGTGCTACCAACTTAGCTATCTGATCACCTGATTCTAGTGCAAGTAACCATATTTTTCATCCCTCTCATCTTTCTTCTCCTCATCTTCTTCTTCTGATGCTGTTTTTACTGGCGACTGGCAAATAATTTATGAGGTGCATTACCGCCCCTGACTGGTAGTGAGTGTGAACTGTTGCTGTTGTCATTTGTGTGACATCTAGTATGTCACAGCAGTTTCACTCTCACCCCACCCACTTGTGATCGGGGTAATGGATTGTAATTGAAAAGCTACCAAGCCAAGTTGAACTGAGCTGAGTTTAGTTGAGTTGAGTTGACCTGTGCTAGTGATTAAGGGCCAATAGTGGGGTAGAATTAGACAAAACAAGTTTTTAACTAAAGTATTACTTATTAATAATACTTGTACTTACTTCACCTTAAAAAATTTTGCGATTCTAAAAAGAAGTTGTTTGTATTCTCTGTATAAGTGCTGTGTGATAACTGCTTGTTGTGAAGGTCAGCATTCGTAGCCTTTATTATCTGCTCTGTATCTATCTTATCTGTCTGAGATTGAGACGCACAAACATACAGACCCCTTGAGACCCAATGTCTTAGTGCTGGGTATTGTTAAGAACCTAATGATTCAATTCAATTTAGATTCTTTGGCTTGTGATTCAATTAAATATCAGTTCTATGGAATATTGATTTAAATACTTTGTGTATTTTTACTTTTACCGAATCGACATCAAATAATTACAGTTTCTGTTGTATACTTTCAAGTATTATTTTTTTATGACCTTGTGAACAAATGTGGTATGTCACCTCACGTTTTTGAGAGCTAAACATCTGAAAATGAAAAATTGTTGCCATTTTGTTGTATGCTCTAATACAGTCTCCGTCCATACAATGTAAATAACACATATAGCACCCCCCACGGGTCAGGAGGTGAATCAATTCAAACAATTTGCAGAATCAGTATTGAAGTACGAAGTATTGTGATGCATCAGTTAAATGATATTTTTACCCGCCCCGACAATGTCTACAGTAGTTTCTAGTTTTTAAAATTTCTCCAATGGTGCCCATTAACCATTACCCATTTTATTGAGTACTAATAACTGTCCATAGATACTTATTAATAACAACAAATAGATAAAACCCTTTCCAACTGACCTAAAAACTCATTTAAACCTGCAAACAATGGACTTTTAGGCCACGTCTACACTAGGCTATGTAAGTGCTTAAACGCATAAATTTTTTACCCCATCTCGGCCACACTAGCCTATCGTTTAAGGTTCCCCTCCCTGGATATTTTTTACATGTGTAAGTGTGCCGCCTAATTCTGAGTTTGGTAAGGAAGTGATGTCATAAGGAACACGCGCCGCCACAACCAGCATATCAACCGGTGACCACAAAAACAATAGCAAGATGGAGGCAAATCATTCAAACATGACTTTGCTGCTTCTTATTTTACATGTGGAGGTGCTTGTAAAGATCACACAAGAATACCTGAAGAGAAGGCGACAAGATTGCTGCAATATCGGATTCATAACATCAATGCGTGTCTACCTTTTTCGCGAATGCCTACTAGGTCAGGGTTGTGCCCCGGGTGGGGGTCTTGTAAACAATGCATAAGTCGTGCGTGTGTGGACAGGTATAAGGTTGGGGGGGATTTATCCTGTATAACCTTAGCGGTGTTAGTGTAGAAGTAGCCTTGGTGGCAATGGGAAAGGCTCACCAACCACGTCAAACGGCTCAGCAAGTGACACAAGTTAAAATTGCCTTCAAACGGCTGAGCTCCGATGGGCATGCAGTGGGAACCCCAGACCTGGGTTGAGCTGTGAATCGTGATAATGTTGGGCGTTAGGCACCTACATCATGACATCATGCCATAGGCATCTCATAAAATGTACTAAAACAACTCTGCTTCGGCCACAAATTCACGTCGTCTACGTTCCATCTGTGCTAGAAAATCACCTGCTGATTTTTGTCCAGTTTGAGGACAGACAAAGGTGCAATAAGAAAACACGTTGACTATGACTCACTCTCCATTGTTTACTTTCCTGATTTCTGTCGAACAGATAATATCATCAACACCAATGGGAAAGGAGCCTTAAACTGATTCCCACTTATTTCAGTGGGAAAGCGGCTCTAGACTTGCACCTATTAAAACTGCCAAATGTTGTACCGCATGTCGGCATTGGTGGAGCTCAGCATTCCTAGTAACACTGTGGAATGTTGAAAAGGAGACGAGGAAATCCCAGAAAGCCTAAATCAATCCAGTGTCAGCGGAAAAGTGAAAATCAAAAGTACAGATGAGGAAATTACAGCAGTAATCAGCATTCCCTGTCCTCAGGGTAACCTTTATTCTCAGTAAACACATTGCAGCACAACATGAAGCTGTAGGAAAATTCTGCAATGACTTATCTGACTTTTCCATCAACCTGAACAGTAGCAGCTTAAAAGAAACCATACGAGGCGGCAGCAGATGCTACAGGCTGTGATAACCCTCGAGCCTTCTAACATGAACTTCTGAATACCACACCCCTTCCTAATGAGACCCCTTCCTCATTATAAAGTGGCCTGAATGTCAGAGTGATGTGCAGAATGAGGAACTCCACCTTAATAGCTGTTTTACTTCTCTGCAGCCACAGTAAGTGCCGTGTTCTCAGCATTACTAACAACCATCTCTTCAATGCAGTAACTTGTTTTTCCTGATAAATGCTTCCATTATTGCTGCGATTACCTCAGAATCAACTCTGTTTTCTCTGCTGTTTGTGTCAGGCTGGATCTGTGAGTCTCAGACTGTGATGGTCCAGCAGGGTGAAGATGTCACTCTGATGTGCTCCAACATCTCTACATCTCCAACCCAGACAGAGTGGTTCAGAGTGGTGAACAGAAACAAACCCAGCTCTATTGCTTCCATGTATGGAGCTGATGGCAATCCTTCATTCTTTACTGGATTTCAAGGTGGAAAATTTCAAATGAATTCAAACATCTCCACTGTCTTTCTGAAGATCAGGCAAGTGGATTTATCTGATTCTGGGCTGTATTTCTGTGGATTCTACATCAAGGCACTTACAGTCATTGTCGGTGCAGCAGAGTTAATCATTCAAGGTAAGACTGTGGTCATTGTTAATATGTTAACCCTAGTTAGTATTTCCTCTTAAAGTGAATAGAACACACTACTCACAAAAGTTGGGGCTATTCCAATTTTTGGTTACAATTTCAGGAAAATGTAAAACATTCATACATCACTGGTATTACATCATGAATGTTGGACATTTAACTGGAATTATGATTTGGTGCTTCATCTCAAACAGTTTATTGGAGGAAAAGCTAAAAAAAATAAATGAATAATAAAAAAAAAATAAAAACAATGGTGGGCATCCCACAACATAAAAATGACAATGTCCTCATAACTTTTCTTGTGTTCGGTGTCATCTTAAGGCCTTTTCACACCGGGACCAATGTGAATAAACGGCACAAAATTGTGAATAATTCGGAGGAGGAATATGGACGCATTTGTCTATACACACCTGCTCCGACGTGAAATCATGAAGATGCAAGAACAAACTGGCATTTGTTATTCTATGGTGTTATCCTTGTGCCTTATTTTTTAGCAAACAAAGCTGTATTTTGAGCACAGAAAGATGTTTTTTGCAGGAACACAAGTTAAACTTTGAGCAGAAAATATTTTCACGCAAAGAATAATTTAAATTGACGAAACAAAAACAAATCCCATGCACACAAAATTGATTTCTGTGTTTGCTCCTGTGCAGACCCACAGTGATAAAAAGCATAAGACTGGCTCTCAGTTTCATTAATCTGCTCAATCAATATTTCCTCCTGTCCACAGCGCACATCATCGCAGTGCATCATCTGCGCTCAGTTCTCTCAATGCGCTCGCTCAACTCAGTGCAGTGTTACACTTGTGCCACAATTCCAACCAATCACAAGCCTTGGATAGAGTCACCTGATTGGCTGCTTCATAGGGGAGCGAGACTAGATTGGTCCCTACTTTTTGTAGCCATTCGAGGTTATTAGCTACAGATGTTGTATTTAAAATCCCCATTTGGCATCTCCACGGTGAGATCAGCTGTTTTCAGCATCCAGAAGATTCCCTGCAGCCGCCTCTCCCTCCGTCACTGCTGCATGTGCTCACGTTCCTCTGGAATAACGGATGCGAGTTTGTTCGAGCATCATCGTAATTTCGCGTTGGAGCAGGTGTGTATAGACAAATGCGTCGATATTTCTCCTCCGAATTATTCGCAATTTCGTGCCGTTTATTCGCATCGGTCCCAGTGTGAAAAGGCCTTAAGACGTGTTTATTTGTATTTTTTTGTTATAATCTCCCCATAGACATTTATAACGTTACTACTCGCCCGTAGTGACCCAGTCTCCTCTGCTGACTGTGTTAGAATCCAGTTATTCCTTCTTAATTATGATGAATATGATCATTTACAAGCATTAACTGTGAAATTGGAGTGATGGGGGAAGTTTTATCAGTCACATATATGAAAAACCCCCAAATCGCCGTAACTCAGCAAGCTGAATTCATTTTGGACATGATACAGATGGTTTAAGTTCTTCATGTATTAATCTCCACTTTGATATAAACATGTGTTTTAGAGCTGCTGATCATCAGGAGATGAAAGCAGCGGATGATGATTTAGAGGTAAAGTCCTTACGGAGCCTCTCATCACATCAGCAGGAAAAACACTTGTGGTAACTTCCAGGACAGACGCCCAAAACGTAACACGAATTAAGCCCCCCCCCCCCCCCCAGGATCAACTTCTGGAGTGTGGATGTCATTTCTGGATCTTTATTCCACTTTTATCGGCACCAGTTCCT
The DNA here is from genome assembly GCA_023101725.1 of Atherinomorus stipes. Classification (NCBI taxonomy): domain Eukaryota; kingdom Metazoa; phylum Chordata; class Actinopteri; order Atheriniformes; family Atherinidae; genus Atherinomorus; species Atherinomorus stipes. Next base: position 31,430 of record JALJCO010007662.1, on the reverse strand, counting down.
GACTGATGTGGTAAAACAGCCGCTGATACGAAGGCGCAGTCATACGATGTTATCCATGGTTACGTTTTATTAAATCCTGGTGACGTATAATTAACATGTGGGAACGAGATAACCGAGTCGTGGTGTTACAAATGTGTGGAAACGACATAAACAGCTGGAGTCCACACGTTAATACATGAAGAACTTAAACCATCTGTATAATGTCCAAAATGAACTCAGCTTGCTGAGTCACGGCGATTTGGGGATTTTTCATATATGTGACTGATAACACTTCCCCCATCACTCCGATTTCACAGTTAATGCTTGTTAATGAACAAATTCATCATATTTAAGGAGGAATACCTGGATTCTAACACAGTCAGCAGAGGAGACTGGGTCACTACGAGGCTAGTAGTAACGCTATAGATGTCTATGGGGAGATTATAACGAAAAAATACAAATAAACACGTCTTACCTGTGCAAGTTAATTTCCCGTTGTTTGAACTGTGCAGTACGTCGGTTTTTACAGCTGTAGGCTGCTTAATGTTGAGGAAATTTTCATCGGCAACGCAGTAGTCACACTGTTTTGGCCACTTGACCGTTTTAAGATGGCTTCCAGATCTGCAATCAGAAAAGGGGGCGGGACCAATCTAGTCTCGCTCCCCTATGAAGCAGCCAATAAGGTAGATTAGGGCTGGGCGATACAACGATATATATCGTCTGGACGATAGAAAATGTCTATCATTTCATATGAGGCTCTATCGTTTATATGGGGATAGGCGCTTTACTGCAGTATTTAATCAAGATGCGCTGCGTGCACACGCACGCTGCATACAAACATGGAGGGAGATGATGGGCGGACCACTCAGAGGGGTGTAATTAATTCCTTAACAAGATGACCAGCCGACCCAAACTGGGAGGCTTTTACCTAAAAGAGAGACAACTTGTCTCATGGATGTGGCTTGGACATAAAAAGACTGACGACAGTCCCAAGAGCCGGGATCCTCCTGTAGTCTGGTCCGTGACCGTGTCGGTCTTTTTCATATAAATCCAAAACCACATCCATGCGACAGAAGTCGTCCCTCTTTTAACTACAAGCTCCTCAGTTTGGTTTGGCTGGACATCTTGTTGAGAACTAATCATCCTGGTCTGAAACGCGTCTGCCACCGTCTCCCCCCATGTTTCTTTAGGTCAAGATGCGCCTTGTGTCAGACTCGGCAGTACATGCACGCAGTGGCACGTGTCCGTGCACGCACGCAGTGGCACGTGTCCGTGCACGCCGCGCATCTTGACAAATACAAACACTGCAGTAAGGCGCCTAATCACGGATACTGTTACCCCGGCTTTTCACCGGGTCCGTGAGCACAGCGCAACGGCTTTGCTCCGACCTCCACCTGTGAGCATTTACACCTGCACTGTGCGCCCGCGAGCGCACCAGCTATTACAAAGTGAAGGCTCCCCAATCATGACGGAGGCTCCAATCGTTTGCTGGACATTTATTTGTTCAGCAAAGTTTACAAGAAGAGCAGCCTGAAGTTGCCGTTCAGAAACAATAATAACAGTCAAGCGCGAGCAAACAGGATAGAACAGTTCCAGTTAAGCTCCCTTCACAATAAAACACTTCCGGGTGTTTCAAAATAAATAATTTTACGTTTAAACAATAAACTTCTCTGTGCTTATGTATTAAAATCATGTCACCAACACATCCTGCTGAGACAAAATGAAGCAGAAGAAACATTTCGTACCTACGACCTTTATTTGCTCAGTAGATGATTTGAAACAGCATTTCCACATTGCATTTTAAATACAAATTATTTATTGATTAAATTATTATTGTACCCCCCCCCCCCCCCCCCCCCCCCAAAAAGCTATATCGTATGTATATCGTTATCATGATATACAATTTGTTATATCGTGATTTGGGATTTTAGTCATATCGCCCAGCCCTAGAGCAGATTAATGAAACTGAGAGCCAGTCTTTTTTTAATCACTGTGGGTCTGCACAGGAGCAAACACAGAAATCAATTTTGTGTGCATGGGATTTGTTTTTGTTTGGTCAGTTTAAATTATCCTGTGTGTGAAAATATTTTCTGCTCAAAGTTTAACTTGTGTTCCTAAAAAAAACCATCTTTCTGCGCTCAAAATACAGCTTTGTTTGCTCAAAAATAAGGCACAAGGATAACACCATATTATTCGAGAGGAACGTGAGCACATGCAGCAGTGACGGAGGGAGAGGCTGCTGCAGGTAAACTTCTGGATGCTGAAAATCAGCTGATCTCACCGTGGAGATGCCAAATGCAGATTTTAAATATAACACCTGTAACAACCTCAAACGGCTACAAAATGTAGGGAAACACTGTTACTTCAGCAGTGATATTTTTCCCCTCGTTTGCCAAACAAGAGTGCTGTGACACAAAGATGATAACACCTGAACCATAATGATACAGAAGCCGCGACCAAGCCACACTTCTCTCTGTTTTCTTTTTCGTTGCGACTGTAGCAGAAGATTTTCTGCGTTGTGTAGTGTAGTGGACAAGGGAGACGCACACCGGTGATGAGTATCGATGGGGCTTTAATCTTCAGAATAAAAAAGAACACACAGGCGTCACACACACCGAGCCACAGTTTAACTCTCCACACTCAGTTCAGAGCTCACACAGCTCTTTGGCGCTAGGTGGTGCAACGCCAAAACAATACCCCAGGGAAACAGAGGGGACACAACAGAAAATTGCCATAGAACCCTTTCTTCTCTCTTTTTTTTTAGGCAGATAGTTATTTTGGGGAAGTTCACCAGATAGAATAAAGATTTTAGCGAAAATAAATAATCAAAAAGAATAGAGCTTTTTGACTTGGCTACACGACCAGCTCTGTGAGGTATCTGTTGGATGTGAATATTCAGAAAATCGACCTCAGTACGAAAAAATAAACATCGCAAAATCGCAAAACAGAATTTTGTCACTGATGTGAACGCTCCCGTTGACTTGACATCAATATGATTAAAGTTATTCCTGTGCGAATCTTTTTGACGAAATTTTCAGAGTAGGTGTGTAAAGGCCTTTAGTCTGATGATGTCTAAATGTGAAAAGATGATAAAGAGCACTGTTTAGAAACAAGGTGTCATTGAACCAGAACATTTAGAGGTCAAGTCATGGTTTAGACACTTCTTTTTTTCTTTTTTTTGGGGGGGGGGGCTAATCATCTGAACTGCATGATGTGCAATAAATATTTAAACACTGAACAATGTACATGTGCAATTTAAAAGTTTAGATTAAGTCTAATTAATTTCTCCTGGAACGGTTAGAGTGTATTTTCAGTTCACTCTGACATCATACAAAAAACGCCCCAAATATCCTTAACTTTATATCAAACTTGGTGTCACAGGGCCACGGAAATGACGAAAAACATTACGTTTTCTTTACAGATAACAATGAATCCAGTGATGAAGGCAGTTTGAACACAGAAAGTAAGGTTCCCCTTTTTTTTATTGTTCCTGTATGAACTACATCAGAAGTGACCAAATTTAAATGTTTGACTGTGTAAATATTTTGTAGAAGAAGCTGGCAGATCTCCAGACCTGATGAATGTGATACTGGGTGCTCTGACTGGTTTTCTCACCGTAACAGTTGCTGTTCTGGCCGTCAAAGTCTGGAGACTTCAGACAGGTACGGCTGGCTTATACTGTAGTACAGAGTCACTAACATGGTGGATAAATCCATGATAAAGAAATCAGTTGTTTTGTTTTCACTGTCTTTTAGCTGTGAATGAGGAGGCAGAGTCAGGACGGAGCGAGGTGAGACCATTTTATTTAAGTAAACTGATCTGGATTAAATGTCAGGGCGGCTGTAGCTCAAGTAGAAGAGCATGTTGTGACATGTAGCGTAAGGCGCTGAGTGTTCAACATATGACTGGGAAAGTGCTCTACAGTACAAGTATAGAATATTTACCACTATTTAATCTGCACATTTAAACTTTGATGTGAACTGTCTTTTATATTTTAATTCCAGTTTTATGGAATTTTCTTGTTGTAATGTGGTAATAGCAATAATTACTATAATGTTAGGCGAACAATACCGTTATGTTCACCTCTTAAACACTTGAAAAGCTCCATTCCATTGACCAGAGGTTATTTTATATTATTCATTTTTATTTATACATATTATGTGTGTTTGTTTATTTATTTTTAATGATTTCTAATAGTCTTAGTCTTTTAACTTTGGTCTTAGTCTTATAACTTTGATTCTGTGCCATTGATGTTGGACATTGGTCAATGGAAGTTGTTTTCAACTGTACTATATAAATAAATTTGAATTGAATTATTCACACTTATATAATTCAAATCTGCTGGGTAGCTTAAACCAAGCCAGATCATTGTGTTTGAGATGCGCTTCTAAATGGTGAAATATAGATGTCCTGATCAGGTTGGAGACGGGGGCTTTAGCTCAGGAGAGTAGCCTGGAGGCTGGGAAGACGGGAGCTGGAGATGGGGTCCATTCCAGGGACCACATCACCAGGAGTAACCATGGAATGATATGCATCCCATCCTGAGACCCCCATTGTAGGCCAATGGCTGGAGATGGGCGTCCCACCCAGGGACCCCATCAAGGACGGGAACCAGTGGCTGGACAAAGACCTTGGCATGGTACGAGGAACTGCAGGCACCGGCGTGGAACGTGGCAGAAGAGGTGCCGGCACAGGAAGCTGAGCTACTGCCGGCAAAGATGTGAATCTGGGTGACAGCATGTTTTGTGGAGCTGCTGCAGGCAGAGAGGGGGGAAAAGGAGCTGGTGTAGACGGGGACAAAAGTGGAGATGCTACAGGCAGAGATGTGGACCTTGACGCTGGCGTGGGATGTGGAGCTGCAGCAGGCTGGGATGACAAATGAGGGACAGGGCACTGAAGCAGGCTGGGATATGGAGCTGTAGTTAATAGGTGCCAGAGCTGCAGGCTGGAGGGAAGGCTGTAGATGCAAAGGGTGCATCCCAATACACCCACTAGCCCTGCTTTTTAGCCCTACCCCTAAATTTAGCATGTTCCCGTGAAGGTAGAGCTGTCCCAATCTTTTTTTGCATGTAGGGGAAGTGGATATAACGGGGGGTAGTGGGTATGAATCTAGCCCTTCAGAGGGAGGGACGTCAGATGCTGACTTGCTGAAGAAGGGCCAGACAAAAGGGTAACAGAACTGTACGTCATTACGAATTAAACAACAGCAACCTCCGGAAAGCGACAGGACTCGGAGAAGAAAACTCAAATGTACAGATTACACAGTTGTTTGTAACGTTAGCCAGACTAGCCATGCTAGCTAGGCTAAAACGCTGATGAAAAGCTTTCAAAGGCTTTTCTGCAGTTTACAAGAAACAGCAGTCGTCATGGTGACTTCTTCCCTGTAAGGTTGTTTTGTTTATTAATCAACTGAAGCATGACGTATGATGAAAAAAATAAAAACAACCGCAACTGTTAACCCTGTGTTGTTGCTGGGTGTGTTATGGTGAGACATATGTGCAAACGTCACTACACAGTTGCTCACGTGCCTGAACATAAATGCAGCAAATGGCATCCCAATTCCTAGGGAAGATTACAAAGCCCTACCCCTTGTGGCTTCAATGGGCTTTATGCACAGCTTCAGTACTTCCTGAACTTAATACTGCACGTTTGTTTCCTGTCTTTCATGATTGGATGAACTGATTAATCCAGATGTGTCTGACCATTTGATGAGGTCACCGTCTATTACAAAAATATACTTATATATTTGTCCATCCATCCATTTTCTTTCCGCTTATCTGAGGTCGGGTCGCGGGGGCAGCAGCCTAAGCAGGGAAGCCCAGGCTTTCCTCTCCCCAGTCAAATTCACTGGCTCATCCGGGGGATCCCGAGGTGTTCCCAGGCCAGCTTAGAGACTTAGTCTCTCCAGCATGTCCTGGGTCTCCATCAAGACTTCGTCCTGGTGGGACGTGCCTGGAACACCTCACCAGGGAGGTGTCCAGGAGGCATCCGAACCAGATGTCCGAGCCTCCTCATCTGGCTCCTCTGGATGTGGAGGAGCAACATCTGTACTTCGAGCCCCTCCTGGATGACCAAGCTTCTCACCCTCTCTAAGGGAGAGCCCGGTCACTCTGTGGAGGAAACTCATTTTGGCCGCTGGTACCTGTGACCTCTTTTTGTTGGTCATGACCCACAGCTGGTGACCATGAGTGAGGGTAGGAACGTGGATTGGCCCGTAAATCTGGGGCTTCACCTTCTGGCTCAGCTCCTTCCATCTGTCCATCTCTCGCTCCATTCTTCCCTCACTCATGAACAAGACCCCGAGAAACTTGAACTCTACCTGGGGGAGGATCTCATCCCCCAACCCGTAAAGGACCCCTTTCCCAGCTGCTACATAAATAATTGATGATATTTAAGAGAAGATGAATGAGAAAACAAAAAAAGATTAGGAAGTTGCAGCCGGAAACCAACTGCAACCGGAGAGTCCTGTCCTGAAGATCCCAGAGACATGACGGTCTGTTTTGAAGTTCTGATATAGTTTTCATCAGTGTGTAACTGAATAATTGTGATTTTCAGAACATGGATTCAGATGGTGTGAACTACGCAGCTCTAAGTTTCCAGGCCAGAAGAAGCCGCAGACCTGCACCAGAAAGACATCTGCAGACACATGTTGTGTATGCTGCAACCAGATAGACTCGGCAATCAGCTGAACAGCAGCTCAGAGCGGACTTCACACTTCCTCACATTCATCTGCTGATGTGTTTCTGTGACAGAGTTGCTGGTGGAAAATAAACTGAATGTTTGATTCTCCTTCATCCATCTGTTCTTGTCTCTGCTGCTGTCTTTTATTAGTTTGTCCACATTTTTCTGAGAACAGAAATGTCAGGTTAGAAGTGAGATGGAGGAGGAGCTGATGACTGTCAGACCTTCTCATAAAGGGAAGTGTAGTGGTCTGCTGTGGGAGGAGTGACAGTGGTTTTTCAGTGCATCTAAGGTAAACATCACACAACCTCAAATATCAAAGATCTTTACGAAAAGTAAGAAACACGATCAGGTTTAAATTAAAGCTGCTGGTTTTACATATCGCTGCTGGTGGGTGCAACCCTCCTATGTCCAAAATGGTTATTTTTCAGGAAGTGACAAAAAACGTGGTTTTGTAAAACCTGAAAACAACATCATCAAACTCTTGATTGAGTTTTTTGTGTTCAAGTCATATGTTTGTGTTAATTTATTTACTTACTTTTTGAATATTTTCACCAAATCAAGCTGACCTGAAGTAGAGGGTTTTTTAATTATGTAAAACAGAGATAGGAGGTTTGTACCCGACAGTGGCGATATTTATGATTGACAGTAACACACCAGAACAGATGTAAAACATGTTTATAACTGAGATAAATAAATAACAGCTCCTTTAAAAGTGTTTGTCAGTCAAAGAAGATGATGCTGAACAGGTCATTAAAGGGCATGAAACTCAACTGCTTGAGCATTCGGCCCGTAAACGGAAGCTACAGTTCCTGAGGTCAGGTCAGGTGCGAGTCTCAGGCTGGGGACCTCCCTGCTCTCTCTGACCCCCTTACTTATCCAGCCACTGTCAGGTAAAGACCACTAGAGAAAAAAATATCTGTCATAAAATAAACAGTTCACTGTAATGACTTCAAACAAACCACTTTTCATAAGTTATTTTTCTCTAATCATTTATCCTCAACCATAAACCCAATCATACCCCACTAAAAATGAAACCAAGCTTTGATCCTTGAAAAATCCCTTAAAGAGGGGGTTTCATGTCATTATTAGGCACATAATTCCCTTTTATGGCACAATCAAATAACTGTGTTACCTTCAGTAGTTTTGCAAATACAGTATACATAATAAAAACCTTAATAAATGTGACATCATCCATGTCTGTATATGATGCCTTAAAAATTCACCACTGTCCCTTTAAGATGCCTCCTGCTGTTTCTGACGCGCCCACTCCACTCATCACAACGCTCTCATGCTCTGGTGAGGCGGAGCTCAGCAAGGAAGGGGGGAGGAGCTTTGTGGTATGGGAGATGTTCTGTGGTAGCAGCCGTTCTGGCAGCCATGTTGGTTTCCACAGGAGATTCAAGGATTTCTCAAATATGCGTGAATGAGTCAAAGTAACCCCGGGTTACTTTGGTAACCCGGGGGTTACGGCAGATGAGATTGCGTGTTCTCTTTTTTTCTTTCTTTCTTTGTTTTGAATCAATTTCCACCCCCTCTTGTGTTTGTCCCGGTTTGTCTGCAGTTTTGGCGCTGTTAGCACAATGTAAACGGCGAATTTCTTCTTCTATGCTTGTATTATCGTCAGACTCGGCTCTGAACGCCGAGGCTTCCGTAGTTTCATGAATGTGCATGTGCGTGCTTTGCGGAAGTAAGAAGTATTACTTTTTAGGCTCTAAAAATATAGTAAATGACGTTTCGAGTAAATTTTGGGCGCTGTCCACTCAGGACTCTTGGATTACATTGGACAAGCAGTATGGAGGAATATTGACAAGTTTTTGTGGATTTTTAAGGACCTTGCTGGCTTGGGCTCAATCGAACTCCATTATATGAAAGTTGGGGGAAAAAGAGAAGCCTTCCTGATCTCTGGCTGCATTTGGGATATTAAAAAAGTGCTCCAGAGTCTTGCTCACCATGAGGGTAAGTGGAAAATAAAGTTAAATCATTCTGTGGGTGAACTATTCCTTTAACTGCTTCTGCAAATAAACTCATTTACCTTTTGAATATTTTCACCAAATCACACTCACATGAAGTAGAGGGTTTTAATGATGTTAAATGGAGATAGGAGGTTTGTACCCAACAGCGACAAAAAAGCAGTTAACTCTGTTTTTTCTAAATGATGGTTAACTGCTTTTGCAAATGAACTCTGTTTGTCACACCATGTAAAAAAGTTATTGATCACCTAGCAATAATTATAATTTCTTAAAAATGGTCACGCACATAAAATTATTAAAATATAGCAGGTGTCTCTGCTCTGCATGAGAAAACTACTGGTACTGAGCCTCTCATATTTATGCAGAACGCCCTTTAAAACAGGCCACTTGTCCTACACTGTGTGAGTGTATATGTATGGCTGTTAACTATTTTTTGTGGCCTGAAAGCCTCCCTGAAAATCTGGCGTTCTCTTTCACAAGTGGGCCCGTCTGAGAGCTGCATTCACCAACCCCATAAAGAGCGCTTATAATAACATTCATCAGGCAGAAATACTCTATACTACGTTCATGTTCACTCAAAATATGATCATTAAGTGCTGCCAGACATTAACCCTTTCTTTCCCTGCATGCGAGCAGTCTCAGCCGCTGAGCTGGATTAAAAGTTGGCGCTGGGGTATTTCTCTGTAAACATTTATCAGCCAGTTTACCTCAAATTGCTACTTCATATTAGATGTGGAGTCCCTCCATACTGAATGCAGCTTGACGGTAAGCAAAACTGATGTTGAGGCCTTTTTGACCAGGTCAAGGTTCGTACACCATTTTAAAAGTAAAATTTAATGCTTTTTAAGACCTCACCAAATAAAATTTAAGATCCCAAAATGCAGTGTTGGGCAAGCTACTTAGAAAATGTAGTGAGCTAAGCTACAAGTTACTCTACATTAAATGAAGCTTCACTACACTGAAGCTACACATGAGAGAAATGTAGCAAGCTAACCTACAATAAAATAACAAAAGTAGCTAACTACATCAAAGCTACTTTTTTTTTAACATCGAACTTACTTCATTCCAAGTCACATTGCTACATTTCCTAGTGATCAATGAAACTGATCTCTGATCTGTTTGATCTGTCAGTTTATTAAAGTCTTCTACCTCAACAAAACTAATACTTACTATACATACCGTAATCCCCCCGCCCCCACTAAAAGAAAAAAAAACAAACAAAAAAAAAACAAACAAGTTGTGTGTGTGACTGTCTTCCAGGGCAACTACAGTACTTTAGTTGAATGGAGTCTTTTTAAAGAAAAAACAAAACTTCTCACATTTCAAATGTAACTTAACTATTCAGGTATAAATGAACACTTAATTCTAAAATGTTTGGATAATCATGCATCATACAACCATGATTATAAAAATGTCTCAACTAATACAGCAACTGTCAGTGAGTCAGTCTGATCAATGTAAATCAGTCTTTAGTTTTAAATCTTAGATCTACCTCATTGCTTTTTGTTTTGATTAATTTAAAGTGGTTAAAGTAACATGTTTATTTCGTCTTGGATTATGTAGTCTTGCTATGAAACTGTCTGTTTAGTAGAATATTTACTAGCCCCATTTTGTACAACTGCCATCTACACAAATATCAGTTATATATTTAAACTGACGAGTTTTGTTTTGTAGAGGAAAAAGAAAACCTACACAAAGTAAAGTTGTACTGCTCTGTTTCTCCTAACCTTTCCTGCCATTCTTGTCATACACACATGCATTTAGAACGCGTGCGCGCGCGCACACACACACACACGCATGCACGCGCGCACACACACGCACACGCACACGTTATCATTTTGCTTTTAAATTACGTTTTTGGCTAGTGCTATATTAGCTGTTGATGTTTGCTGGTTGAGTTGTGATGACTAGCTTAGCTGATTGTGTTAACTTCAGCAAATGTGTCCTTAAATTTGTGTTGGACGTCTTGGACGTTAGCAAGCTTCCTCGTGGGGTTGCGCAATAAACAACGGAATATATAACTGCTCTGTCAGGTCTCGAAGACATTGAACTTGTTGTGATATGGACATAGGGATTCACACGGCGAAGACGTCTCTGCCTCTACCTCCTCCCCCTCTAGTTGCACGCTTACCATCTCGGCCCCCCATCAGACAATTCTCGCGGTCATCTGTATTTATACGCAGTCTAGGGCAGGAACTGGGATGATAGGTACGCAAAGTTAAAAGGCTCCTGCCACATCTGCATCGGGAGTAAACACGGGAGAGATGCGTTTAAGGTCTAGAAATAGCTGAGAAAATGTAGCTTCTGAGGACGCTACCCCGGTACTTGGCCACAAAGTAGCTTCACTACTGAAAAGCTATTTGATGTAGAAAACAGCGACGTTACGACCACGCTACTGAGAAATGTAGTTAAACTAGTAGCGGTGCTACTTGTAACGGCGCTACTGCCCAACACTGCCAAAATGTTATATGAATACTTAACTTTTTGCCCCCTACAATGGAAATCAAGACTTTACATTTCTCAATGGTCATCAATAATGTGCAATATTTAAACTTAAATCAAGACTTTACATTTCCCAATGGTCATCAATAATGTGCAATATTTAAACTATGCAAAAAGACTTCTTCTAAGCCTGTTTTCCAAATTAAGAGACAGTTTGATGACTAATAACAATTCCAACACGGTAGTGTTGTAGTCAAGACCGCTCCATCCAAAGCGGTGGTGATAGAAACACAGGCTTCCCTCTTTCTTCCGACACTCTGTGACAGCTGCGACCTCCACAGAACTGCCACTGTCATTCCCGCATGGCAACAGGGTATGAACTGAGGACTGACTGGATGCCAGCAGAAGTCTATCTGCCTCTTTAGCCAAATCCCTGTAATCTGTAGTGCGGATCAGGGGAGAGTTGGCCAAGACCGTGCATACTGGGATTGGAAGCTGGCGCAGGAACAGGTGGGTGAAAAGGATGGAAGCATCACCAGAACCCAGCAGCGCTAACATATCAGTTCCAGTTAAAACTTACTACTCGGAAATGTGAATTTCCTCTTCCAAGTTCAAATGGAACGCAGCATAATTACTCTGTATACTTGAAGTCTGAAAAAATAGCACTTTGGCATTTGCTGTGTAGACTAATTGATCACTGATCAGTGACTGAGCGGCCAGCTGCTGCGGTGCACTGTTGCATCTTGGCAGGCAGAAGAAGTAGTAGTTCCAACCTATGAATAAAATTTAGTTAGGGCGCATTCAGGAAGCATAGTCCGCAAGTCTCGGTCCGTTTGGGGACTCGGTCCGGTTGGGGTGGTCTTCCGGACCGAGATTGCGTTCATGTTGCACTATTGCCAAACGAGCCAAACGGGCCAAGAATGAGAATCTCAGGTGGCGCTGCTTTCGGATTCATGTAGGCGAGGAGAAAACGCGCGTACAAGAAGGTTCTCACCTACTTCTGTTTCCTCCACAAAGCAACATTATTTTTGTACGAGCTGGATATGCTTTCATCAGATCAAATATCGAGCTTTTACTTCCTCGTAAGTCCGTGTCTGCCCACAAGCCATCTTTATAAGTACCGCAGTCCCACACGTGTGTTTGTTGTCGTGGTGTTTACCCACGTTGTCCAACGTTTGACCCACAATGCCAATGCAATTTGTAGTCCTCTTCCTGTCTTTGGTTCACTTGAATTGGACCGAGACCTGCGTTTGCAGGCGGACCGAGTCCGGTTGTTTGTTCCGGATCAGAGTTCGTTTGCGCATTCACAACTCCCCTAAACGAAGCGGACTTTCCGAGCAAACAGACTCTGATTCGAATAAAAAAAGCTTTGTGAATGCGCCCTTAGTTTTGTAGTGATCTCAAGTCCAAAGGTCTCAGCAAAAGGATACACACCAACATAACTTAATATGCTTTGGAACACATATTGATTGATAAAGGCCACAGTTGGATTTAAAACAGATGTCCCATGGAGTTCTCTGTTCAGAGAAGGACATTCTCTGACCAATCACTGATTTACAGTCCTGAGGGCAACTCAGCATGACCACATCTACCCGACCAGAACAGGACCTGCATTTTGGCTAAACAAACAAAGGCAAATTGTTGAACTTTGAACCCATCCTCCAATCTTGGAGATACCAGAGAAAACCTCCTTCACAGTATTTATGACCTGCTATGAACTAGGTCCCTTATAGCCAATTTTGTAATGTTTTCTTAACATTCGAGAACTGTTTTATATTATCAGGAAAGTAAGCTCATGTTAATCTCATGATGAAGACTTTTATTTTGACATGCAACATGACATACTTTGGTGATAGGAAACTAGATGTTTCTTCCCCAAATTCACATCACATGCATTCCAAGATTTGCTGCATAAAGGGTGAAGAAAGAGACACTTTACCCAACTGCTGAAATCCTCTTTTGTGTTAGAAATGAACTTCCTCATATCAAATGATGTCTAACACGTGTATTTTCTTTACAGGAATCTTAAATCATCAAGCTTAATCCTGTTTTAATTGTTTAGCTGATTTGTTTATTCAATGTTTATTCAAAGAATTCATTTCTTTATTCATATAATTCAGATCTTTGCTTTATTTTATTTTATTGTGTTCATTTTTTTTCATCATGTCTGAATAATTGATCCATTATACACATGCCTCACTTAGAATTCAAAGATGTTTATAACCATTAAACTTAAGTGAAAGCCAAACGATCATCATCCAAGACGTGTCTTACTATTGGATGAAACCTGACTCAGTTTCCCATTGGCTGACAAGCTGCAAGCCACATTCCACTGCCAGGCAGAGCGCGAAACTCTGAACTAAGAGAATTAGAACTGGGAAGAGAAGAGTGCAAAGGAGAACACGAGAGAGAGATGGAGAACATGAGAATGTGACCACGAATCTGAACACGCAGAAGAACGAACAAGGCTGAACCAACAGAGAAGAAACTTAGAACAATGGGGAAAGAATAGAAGAAACCTGCTCTGAACTCGGTAGAGTTCAGAACCATGGATCACTCAGGGAGGAGTGATGGAGAGAAGAAGATGACTTTAACCTTTATGTAAACCAGTTACATATTTTTGTACCTTTTCCAGCGAAAGCCATTTTTGATTTTTGATCTGCCAGTATTTTTACTATCAACCATCCCGTGGCATCAGTCCTGAAGCTGCACGTCTCTGGGGAGACAGATGAGAGAGAGAGAAAGGACGAACCAGAACCGCCACTGAGCTGACAGCCCTCAGAGAGCCGGACGAACTTCCAGGAGATCGGGAAGGTTTTTGGGGGCCATCCACCCGACAGTCTTCCGAAAGATTGAGGAACAGTCCAACAGAAACCAGGGCGTGAGTCAATCATCTCAGTCAAGCTGAACTCTGAGGAGAATCCCTCTCATTTGCTATGAAATATGATCTGATGTCACAAGAAGTTGGTGATAGTGAATTAATCCAGGCCTACGATTTACCAGACCCAATTTAACTTTGTTTAGTTGGATTAAGAAATCCTTCCTTCCTTGTCTTTGGGCATTTATTAACTAACTGAGGTTTAATTGATTTATGTTTCATTTTCATTCCATCTCACATTTCTTTCACAAGATAACTTTTGGTTGATCATCATGCTCACATATTTCTTGTGTATATCTTGTACATACTATATCCCATGTAGTTTGTAGACTAGTTAATTAATACTCCGTATTATCTTAACTAGTCGTTGTTTGTGGTTTTTCTGATGTATCATGAAAGGTCACTTCAAGCGAGAACTCATGAAAGGGTCCTGAAACTGATCACTTCATTAAATCAATCTAGGAATTGATTTAAGACTTAAATGGTTTTCCTTGCTTCCATTACATATCAAAATAAGTAAGGTGGTGCTCCGAGGCTGTATTAGTATTGACATTAATAGAAATATTAATATTAATATCATACATGGTGATGCTACATATTGTGATGCCCAAGGTAAATCACAACAGTTTCCACTGTGTTCATGTTAATGATAATAATAAATACAGATCTGGGCATGAAAAAGTTCCCCTTTCTGCCGACTGCCAGCCACTTACCAGCAACTTGTGTGCTAATTCAATCGCACAGAGAAACACCTGTGTGCCCAGGGGAAACAATTTCAGAGCATAAATAAACGCCCAGAACAAGGATGTTTCCACACGCCAAGTTTGGACACTGTGCATGATGACGTATTTGCGGGACAAATCAATTGTTTAGTGCAGTAACTTCTGGCAGAAAAAGGGAGGAACTTTTTCATGCCCACATCTGTATGAAAAGAAGATTTAGCTTGAGAATCAGTTCTATAATACAAATGGCTGATCGGGAAAGAATCACTGTTTCAGTACCAATCCACGCAGAACTATCATCTTCTCAGGTAAATGCTTTTGAGCTTCATGCTTTTTTAGATTATTATTTTTAATGTTATTATGTACGCAGCAGAAAAATACCAAGGTCCAGACAGATCTCGGGGTCCTCAGTGGTAGCTACGGCCATGCTAACAAATTCACACAGCCACTTTCCTCCCGTCGACTTGCACCTCTCTGTGCACAGGAAGTGCTTCAATCACAGTCACGCTGCAGCTGCAGCTGGAGGAAGATGTTACACTTCAAATGTTTTGTTGTTATTAGCTGTTTTTAATAGGGTATTTTCCACTCTTATCTGTAGCGAAGTTATGGCCAAAAAGCCTATCCGCAATGGTCTCAACCGTTCTCGTTAAAAAAACTCGAGACTGTCCTGTCCAAGACCGAGACAAGGTCAAGACAAAATGCTGTTGAGACCAAGACCGATCTCAAGAACTACAACATTTCAATACGGTTTGGCCAATGTAGATTTAAACAGTCAAAGCTCAGTCGTCATTTTCATTCATTTTTTTCAGCTTTAAACAGAGCCCCCAAAAATATATATAAGTTGGGTTTACATGAAAAATGACGCATATGATTTCACATGACTAAATGAGAGGAACCAGTTAAAGGCAGGGTGGATGATGTTTTCCAGAAGCATTTTTTACTGCATTGCTTAAAGTCTCCTTCACATCCCGACTGCAGCCAATTTATTAAATTCTCTGACCCAAAAATAAAAAAAAAATTTAGTCACCTGTGGAATGGACAGGACTGGAAAAACCCCATCCAATAGTCTTGGAACAACCCGTTCTTATTGATTCAGTGGCTGCTTGCTGCTGTCATCTGTGAAGCTATTTGCTTTTAAGATCACCAAAAAGAAAAAAAAAAACAAAAAACGGTTGTGGATCAAGTCTTGGAGGTGTTTACATTCGCAGTGTGGATGTTTTACACCACAGAATGAGTTGGAGTTTAAACCATCACGTTTAAAAACGTGTGTCCTTAGCTGTTTACTAGCAAGCTAACAATCTATCCTCCCGGCTGTTCTCACAAACCCGCTTGGAGATAACTGTCGTAGTTTCGAGCGGATGTATTATTCTATTTTAATTTCAAATGTAGCTTGTTTGAACTGTTTTTCCAGGACCTCCTACCCTGCCTTTAATAGAAAGGTCCACTGGGGAACTGCCCTCCATCATGTGAGAGCCACAAAATGAAAAATACACCCTAAATTTGTTAACCCTTATAATGTGTTTTGACATATTTTCAACTTTAGGCGCTCAGGAAGGCAATCAGTGGGCGAGAGCAGGAGCTTGGCTTCACGCTGACACGTCAAGAGGACGTCCCACACTAACATACGTGGACATACTCAAGAAGGGCGCAGGAGCCCGGAGCACCAAGGAACTGAAGAAATGTATGAACAATCGGGATGACTGGAGGCAAACGATGGAAGGCTCGTATGAGGACGACCTAGAGAGAGGTATGTAAAAAGTGCCATTTGCCTTTTTTTTTTAATTTTTTTATTAGAACAAGATTTCATGATATCCTCAGGAACAGATATTTTAAAGCAACAAAAGACATTTTGAAAATTTCAGTTGATTCTTAAGGTCTTTAAAAAAAATAGTGGTGTTCGTACAAATGGCAAGCCGATTTTACTTCAAAGGACTGAATAGGCAGCATTCAATAGGGGAACTACATGTTGTGGAAACACAGGCAAATCACAGGCGAAGCACCGCGGATATTAGGGATGTGAATCCCCACCAAGGAGGCCGATTCAATATGCATCTTGATACGCTGCCAGCGATACCATACATTCACGATACAGTGAACCCCCCGCCGATACGGTGCGATTCACCAATGATTTGGCAACAATTTGACTTCACACAATGCGATTTGATTCAATTCGATTTGATTCAATTCTGCGATTCAAAATTATTCAACTCAAATCAAATAATTTACAAGTCTCCATCTGGTTTCTGGTAAGCATCATCACAATTATTTTACCTTTTCCCTTTCCCTGTGAAGGATGTTTTTAATATTTATGTTTTTGATTGTTTTTATTAATCAAACCAATAAATCCATCTTAAAGGGATATTGTGTAAGTTCTCCTGTGTTTTATTCACAAAAACTGATTATTTGGTTCAAAAGTGTTTTTTCATTAATCAGTAATCACTCCCATCAACAAACTGAAGTGCTCCTCTAAGTTCTAAATTTGCCGTTCGTATCATTAATTTACACATCGAGCGGGGCGGCTCGGTGGAGGCTGCCATGTCGTATCGCCATGTTTTTGCGTTCGGGAGAAGCGTGACGGTAGGAAAACACAGAAACTCACCGGACACACCGGAGTTTTCAGCTCAGTTCGAGGTAATGCCTTTGAAAAGTCACCGCGCTGCAGAGGGGAGAAGCTAGCGTCTCACTGACGCTGCGTTCACGTGCAGTCGGGCAGACGGCCGTTGGTAACAAACCAGATGTCATTTTAATCAATAAAGCCAAGCGAAAGACGGTAAAACATGGGTCAGGGAAAACAATACGACATCGCCATGACAACCGAACAGATGTGGACTGATGTCACTGTA
The DNA here is from genome assembly GCA_023101725.1 of Atherinomorus stipes. NCBI lineage: Eukaryota > Metazoa > Chordata > Actinopteri > Atheriniformes > Atherinidae > Atherinomorus > Atherinomorus stipes. The sequence goes on along the minus strand of JALJCO010007662.1, from coordinate 13,912 downwards.
ACTGACGGACCACGTCTTCACATAGAGGCCGGTGATAACTTTACATGCAGCGGCTGTCGTCGGTCTGCCCGGTTTCACGCGAATGCAGCATGAAAAGTACGAGGGAGCTGCTCCCGATTACACAGTGTCCCTTTAAACTGATGCAATTCACTCTGGTACAGACAGATATGCTGTCAGGAAGTGTCAGTTATTTTAAAGAAAAAAAAACTAGATAATTTTCTCACCAGAAGTGCTTCTGCTTACCTCATATTTATGGTCATCGGTATCATCTGAGGAAGATGGGGGGGGGGGCATCCACCTTGCTATGTTCGTCATGCTGCTGACGTCTTTTATAGCATTTTTAAAACATTGTTTTTAAACCACAGATGTCTCGTCAAGTTTTCCACCTTCCAAGTATTGCCAAACTGTTGACTTGTGTGTCCTCAGAGATGCTAAAAATGTCCTCTTCACCTGCTGTCTCCTCCCTCTGTGTTTGTGGTTTACTTACTGCAGCTGCGCACCTGGCTCTGATGTTTTAAACAGCAAAATTTTAAAGATAGTGATGGTACGTTCAAGGCGCCTCGGAAATATGTGTGATGAGGAGACAAACTATGTAATAATCGGTGTAACCATGGGTTTTTACTGATTCAGACACACCAAGAAAGATATGTTGCGCAATTAGACGCCAGTTTTATCCAATGTACACTGAAACTACTGGTGCAGTCGCATCTCACATGTTTGTGTTGGAAAACTGATTCAAATCGGTGAATCTCTACATCCCTAGTGGATATTAGCAACCCTGGTAACAGAAGTTGGGGATGCTGCGTGCTGCCTTTGCTACTGTCCGTGATGCGTCGTCTGATTCCCCTGTACTTCTGCAGCATATAATTCCCCTATTGAATGCCGCCTAGTCATTTTTTTTATGTGAAATTGCCTTGTCTTTTGTACTCGATCAGAATGTGCGGGTCATGAAACATAACTAGAAAAAAAATCTTGAGTTCATAAGTTCACTTTCGCCAAGTGTTGCTAGTTGGATACACCAGATTGCAGCAACTATGCTAAGCTAAGCTAAAGTCAGTGCTGCCAGATTCAGAGAATGACTGGATTGGTTAAAAAACACTTCTGCCCACTTGTCCAACTCAGGGGACTGCGGGGGAGCCAAAATTTCACCCAGGGGTGGAAAATGACATTAATATCTGATGATCAGTGGCAGCTTTGAGTTTTATTTTCAGTTTTATTTTCAGTTTGCTTCATGGAGCGGAGGTGATTATCTCCTACTGTGTCTGTTTCTGGTGCTTCCTGTAGTCTCTGGTGTGTACTGTGAAATGGGGGAGGGGCTGCGGCAGCACACAGTAGACAAAATGTTCTTTCACGTCAGTCTGAAAACTCTACAAAGCTGTTGAGTTGTGTTGTGCGCTTCAGCATAATCGGGTGCACCAGAAAGTCGGTGCTAACAAACATTCCACTTCCAGTGGATTCTATGGTGTTCGTTGGGCTGGGCATCGAAAGTAGGAAAAAGGAAATTTAAAAACTTGAACAATTCTGGGAAAATTGGAGAGTTTGTCCCAGTTCCCATCGATACTCGTTTCTCAATTCCCAACCCTAGGAGTAACACTGGTTGATATTCTGCTAAGGATGTTGAAAGGGAGATGAGGAAATCCCAGAAAGCCTAAATCATTCCAGTGTCAGAGAAAAAGAAAAACTCACATCTGTAGATGAAGAAATTACGGCAATAATCAGCATTCCCTGTCGTCAGGGTAACCTTTATTCTCAGTAAACACACTGCAGCACAACATGAAGCTGTAGGAAAATTCTGCAATGACTTATCTGACTTTTCCATCAACCTGAACAATAGCAGCTTAAAAGAAACCATACGAGGCGGCAGCAGATGCTACAGGCTGTGATAACCCTCGAGCCTTCTAACATGAACTTCTGAATACCACACCCCTTCCTAATGAGACCCCTTCCTCATTATAAAATGGTCTGAATGTCAGAGCGATGTGCAGAATGAGGAAATCCACCTTAATAGCTGTTTTACTTCTCTGCAGCCACAGTAAGTGCCGTGTTCTCAGCATTACTAACAACCATCTCTTCAATGCAGTAACTTGCTTTTCCTGATAAATGCTTCCATTATCGCTGCAATCACCTCAGAATCAACTCTGTTTTCTCCGCTGTTTGTGTCAGGCTGGATCTGTGAGTCTCAGACTGTGATGGTCCAGCAGGGTGAAGATGTCACTCTGATGTGCTCCAACATCTCTAGATTTCCAACCCACACAGAGTGGTTCAGAGTGGTGAACAGAAACAAACCCAGCTCTATTGCTTCCATGTATAGAGCTGATGCCAATCCTTCATTCTTTACTGGATTTGAAGGTGGAAAATTTCAAATGAATTCAAGCATCTCCACTGTCTTCCTGGAGATCAGACACGTGGATTTATCTGATTCGGGGCTGTATTTCTGTGGATTCTACTATGAGGGAAATACAGTCATTGTCGGTGCAGCAGAGTTAATCATTGGAGGTAGGACTGTGTTCATTGTTTATATGTTAGCCCTAGTTAGTTTCTCCTCTTAAATGAATAGTATATATCAAACTTAGTGTCAGGGCCATGGAAGTGACTAAAAACATTACCTACATATTTTCTTTTCAGATAACAATGAATCTGATAATGAAGTCAATTTAAACACAGAAAGTAAGGTTCCTCCTTTTCTTTTATAGTTTCAGTATGAACTACATCAGCAGTGACCAAATTCAAATGTTTGACTGTGTAAATATTTTGTAGAAGAAGTTGGCAGATCTCCAGACCTGATGAATGTGATACTGGGTGCTCTGACTGGTTTTCTCACCGTAACAGTTGCTGTTCTGGCCGTCAAAGTCTGGAGACTTCAGACAGGTACGGCTGGTTTATACTGTAGTACAGAGTCACAAAAATGGTGGATAAATCCATGATGAAGAAATCAGTCATTATGCTTTCCTTGTCTTTTAGCTGTGAATGAGGAGTCACAGTCAGGACGGAGTGAGGTGAGACCATTTTATTTAAGTAAACTGATCTGAATTAAATGCCAGGGGGCTGTAGCTCAATTGAAAAGGGCAGTTGTGACATGTCAAAGTCAAAGTTAGCTTTATTGTCAATTTCTACAATATATACAAGGCTCATTGAGGAATTGAAATTCCATGACTCTTGATCTCCCGGCAAGTAAAAACTAAACAATTAAGAGAACAAAGTAAGTCCTAATGTAGGAAAATAATAAGAATGTTAAAAAATATTTAAAAATGTACCATTATGTGCAAAAGGGGTAACAAAGAAACTATAAATATCAAAACTATAAATACATGCGCCTGAGACAGTGAATGCAGTGCAGGATTTAGCACATTGCACACATATGCAGCTTATGACTGGTTAAGAAAATAGTGCATGAAGAGTTCAACAATCCTTAAGAGGGTGGTGAGATGAGAGTTCAATGTCAGAGTCTGCTGAAGAGTGGTGGTGTGTGTGCATGTGCATGTGTGTCATATCAAGCTGCACTCTGATGCAGCTTGATATGACACTCTTGACAGAGGTGGCGATTTTTACATTTTTGCTGGTGGGTGCTGTGTGCACAAAAAAAGATATTCCACAAATTATTATCCCACAGTTTGTGCTTTATTGTTTAGTTAAAGTAAACAAACTTACCTAAAAACTAACAACTAAACCAGGGTCTATTTACTTTTTTTTTTAAAAAAAGAAAAAAGTAAGTTTGATAAATGAACAGCACACTCCTTCGGAATAACGTCAGACAACACTTAAATGTGCCTGGTTTGAAAAGTGAAGGCATCCAAATAGAATGAAAAGTCAGTACCAACTCAAAATAGTCCATCATTGCACAAATTCGCACAGCAAATACTAAAATAGAATTATTTTCTCACTCACCAGTCCCACTAGTTCTTTAAAAGAAATGTGTTGCTCCTTGCAGGTGTGCGCGTAATAAACTCATTAGCGATCCCATCCATGTTCAGTGTTTGTGAAAGAGTCTTGTGGCAGTTCAGAAGTGCGACATGGTTGAGCCTTACCTGTCCCATTGTGGAACGCAGATAAGTTTTGAGTCTGCAGCGGCCGGAAAAGGACCTTTCTGAGCTGCAATACGTCGCGGGGACAGACAGTGCAAGTTTGACCAGTTTTGTGAGCTCTGGCAACATGGTTCTCAACAGCTGGCCCTGGTCCCCTTTTAAAAAATCCACATCATCTTGGAAAGTGTTCAGCTGAACTCCTCCTTGCTTTGCCAGGTCTATGCACATATCTCTATGCAGCGCAAGTCGGCTTTCATTTAGACCATCGCCGTAAAACTGTACAATGTTTTTATGATCACTTTTTCCAGACACAAAATCCTCAACATCTTGGATGTGTTTGAATGCAGAAGGACTAAATCTGCAATCCAGGGGCATGATGGCAGTATCCATAATCTCAAAGTACTGCTGTCTGTGCAGTTCCTCTGGTGTTTGAAAGCGGTGTGGCAGAGCGCCTTCATCGTCCTGCCGGCGAGGCATTTTTCTTGGTCGTGGCAAAGTTGGGCTCTCCAAGCTCAGATCATTTGCTGCTGCGGTTGTGTTTTCCCAAACTTCACGGAATCCTTCACGAATACTTTTCATATCTTCTCTGAGTGTTTCGATCATCTGCCTTGCTCTTTGTAGGTGTAACTGACTCTTTTGGAGTGCAGTATTGACAGTTTCCACGCGGAAGAAAAATCTCAGCATTGTTCTCAAAGTAAAAAAAGGTGCTGAATTTCTGCAGCTGCACAAGGATGCCACTTGCTTTACCTCCCCCATCCCCTTTGCGTTTAAGCTCAAGTCCTCCAGAAATTCCAGTAGCACACTGTAGTTTAAAGCTATGGATTGTAAGGAGGCTGTTGTCACGGTCCAGCACGTCGGGCACAGAGGTCAGCCGGCGCGTCTTTGGCCTGTAGCTCTTTAAACCAGGCAAGTTGCTTTGGAGACTGTCTGATGAGTGTGATGACTTCACGAATAACTGACATGAAGTTGCGACATGCAGGAACTTTTTGGGTGACATCATGCACAACCAAGTTCATGACATGTGCAGTGCAGTGAACATATTGTGCCCGAGGCTCCAGCTCCTGTACATGAGCCTGCAGACCTGTCCTAATGCCAGACACATTTGATGCGCCGTCATAACACTGTCCTCTGCATTTGTGGATCGACAGTGAAAATCTCAGCAAAACATCTTTAAAAAGCTCAAACAGTGCACCTGCTGTTGTGTGAGATGTTTTAATAAAATCCGACAAACAGCTCCTCTGGTTTCAGGTTTTCTGTAACAAAACGGAGGCAGATCGACACCTGCTCCTTCACTGTAATATCAGCAGTTTCATCCAGAATCCCCGAAAAAAAACTCAGCAGACTTTATCTATTCAATGATTGCTCTCAGCAAATCGTGGGCCATCATTCTCGTCATTTCATTAAGGATGTCATGCAATAACCACTTGCTCTCCTTACGAGCTAACCATGAGAGCAGATGTGGGATCTCTTTGGACCGCAGTTTCAGCAGTTGGACCAAATTGGACTCCTCATCTGTTTTCCCTCGAATGGCCAAACCCTGGCATGACAGATACTGGATGGAAGATAAAATAGCAAACAAAGCTGTTCTGGCATCTGACATCTGCTTTTGTTTACCAGCAGAAATGGTAGCTGAAACGTTTACACCCGCATCAGTAGCAGCAAAAACTCCACTTTTGCAGCTTGATACAGATTTGACTTTTCGTGGATCTGAATCGTTCAAGGTCTTTAGCCAGCTTGAAAAACCATCTTGTACAAAAGCTTTCATAGATTCTTGATCATGTGTTGTTGAGGGAAGCGGAGCATTCATGTTTTTAGCTGCTGTACAAACATCACAAAATACCTTGTTTTTTGTTGCTTCATAAACTATCCATGGGAATTTAATTTTCCAGCTAGCTTGATACGTCCTTCCCTTCTTTCGACCATCTACGCCAGAACGGCTGTCTTTTTTTTCAGGATTGCTGCAACTTGACTGGGTACAGCTGGGAGCATTTCTCGAACTGGAGGTTGCACTTGCTGGAACAGAGGAATCACTTGATGGTTTAGGGTTTCTGATCACAAATATGTCCATTTTTTAAGCTTAATTTGTAGCCTCTATTGTAAAAGTTGGCCTCCGCCCGTGAACGTCACCTAAGCGGGAAAACTGACGTTACTCTCTGGACCATGCGCAGACAGCCTGCCATAAGTCTCATGGGTGCTCAGCATTGTCCGTGGGTGCTCGGGCCCCGAAGCACCCACGGAATTGGCGCCTATGGCTCTCAACTATACCTCTGTAGAAGCTGCACATGATGGGGGGACGGGGCTCCAGCTCTGCGTAGTTTGCAGAGAAAGTGGCTGTCTGGTGCTCACTGATGTGATAGTAGAGCTCGTAAAGTGCCTCACTTCTGTTGTTGTTGGAGTTACGGGGAATGTTCACCGCGGCAATCATACCAGCTGTAAATTCCCTCAGCAGATAGAATGGCCGACATTTCAGAATCATGAGCTCCGCTAGCAGTAAGCAGTGCTTTCTAGGGTTGTCACGATACCAAAATTTCAAACTCGATATCGATATCTAAAAAGATATTCGATACTCGATACCATTTTCGATACTACAGGCAATAAAAAAAGAGAAATACTTAAAAACATAAGGAATATTTGTATGAATTTAAAAAATCTCTTATCTTCTGCTACTTGAATAAATGTGCAAATAAATTAGTATCATTGTCGTTACGGCGTTTCAGTATCGATACTTTTCGGAGTATCAATATTTTTAGCAACCCTAGTGCTTACTATACAGGGGACAAAAATAGAGATGCTGCAGGCAGGGATGTGGACCTGAGCACTGGCATGGGACGTGGAGCTGCAGCAGGCAGGGAAATAGGATCTGGAGCTATTGCTATAGATGCGGGATGTAAAACCTCTTCCGGGCCACCAGAGCTGTCAACACAAATGCAGAGTGGACAGGCTTTCTGGGAAGAGGTGACCAGTGGATTGCTGTCCACAAACCTGCTGATGTCCATTGAGTCCTCTTGTGGCTCGATCATTCTGTCACGGATCTACATGGTGAAGAAGGGGAAGGACCCAAATGCAGGATGAGGCAGGAGGGTTCAGGAACAAAAGTTTTTTTCACAAAGAACAAAACTAAACAGGACAGGGAAATCGGAACTACACTCTAGGGGAGAAATAACAATGACCTGGTAGAGGAACAATTGAAAACCGTGAGTATATATAGGCTACAGAGGGACTAACGTGGAAACTAGGAGCAGGTGGAGCAGATTACCACCGAAAACCAGGTGAGCTACTTCAAAGACAAAGCAGGAATCACAATGGGATGATACATGACAAACACAACCAACAAACCCTCAGATCGTGACAACTATATTGTGCCATGGCATTTTCTCATTAAAGGGACTAGAGGCAAGATTAAGAAATGAAACTAGCGATTGCTGCGACCAGCGCTTCAGCTAACTGCAGCTACGAACCAAGCCATCACGGGAGCGTAAACAAACTTTAGCTATAATGTTGTTTACTACGCTTTTTCTTCGTAGTTACACTTTTTAGTGTCTTTCAGTTGATCTGGATCGTTTTCTGATGGCAGAAGAATCCATAACTATCGCTTACAGTGTTTGAATTTACCGCGACCGTCTTCCTCCCGTATCAAAACTGCGGATGTAGCGTCATTTGACGTCACGTCCGCAGGGCAGTGCGGGAAATTCGGACACCGAATTGCAGCGCATTATGCAGCACACAGCCTGTTCAAGGCAACGGAGAGAAACGTGGGTGGAAACGTTCTTTTTGGTATTTAGCACTTCATCACCCATTAGTAGGAAAAAAATGGACATGCATTTTTGTTTTTTAATTCCTGCATCTAGTCTCTTTAAGAGAAGCTTATTTTGTGGTTGTAGGTGTTTTGATGAAACGGTGAACTGAATCCACTAAATAGTCTTTATCCTCATTATTTATTAAGTTTATGATGTCTTCAAAGCCTTCTGGCAGATTCACATCAGGTCCATGTGCGCCACGTTTCAGCTGCTCTGCAGTTTTTTTACACCCCTGCAGTGTGTCAACTTCAACTCGCACTGGGAGGGTGTCGGGGGTACCGTCTCTCTGCATAATATGTTCATGTGTGCGGAGCTGCTGCAAGTGAAGGTGGTAATGCAGCTTTAATTTAGAAATGTTGACGTCCATGTGAAACATTTTCATTCTGAAGATGTTGCGCTAACAAATCATATATAGCCATGCTGGCCGCTGCTGCTAAGTCAGGAAACACTTATCTGATCCCTGATCGGATGTGACAGCGCTGGTCCCAACACTTGACATCTAGAGAGACAACAACACTGTAGACACACAAGACACTTCAGGGCAAAGTGGTGGACCTGGAAGTCGTGTTATTGTATGATGGTGGATGAAACTGAGCAGCTGCTTTGCTTTATTTGCTCCACAAGGCCAGAGAACGATGTTATTGTGTGTCTGCACCATGTCTGGATTCATCAGATTGTTCAGAGGTGTTCGTTCTGAGTTTGGTGAGTTCCACCATTTACTACTCCAGGACCTGCGTGTTGACAATGCGCGCTTTCAGCGCTACTTTCATCTGAGCCAGGCACAGTTTGATGGACAGCGGGTCATCAGACCGCCATTCAGAAACCTGGACCAGACCCAGATCACAGTTTATCCTCCATTCTCTTCGTGAAGTGAAGAGATTCCCCGGGTTCTTCTTGGTACTTTTTGTCCCATCAGAAAATGTGTATCTGCGTCACAAGATGAAGTGGCTCTGATTGGTTGACGCCCTGTGCCAAGTACCAAAAGTTCAGATTTTCCAACTCTGGCATCAACTGCCTGGGACAGCAGTACGTGCAGCAGATGCTCAAAAGCTAAAATGCTGCGTGAGACGCCCCTGCAGCGTGTCCTAAGTATCTCCCGAAATCTCATGCCAGTCGGACGTGCCGGAACACCTCACCAGCTGGCATCCTGACCAAATGCCCAAGCCTCCTCATCTGGCTCCTCTCGATGTGGAGGAGCAGTGGCTCTACTTTGAGCCCCTCCTAGATGACCGAGCTCCTCACCCTACCTCTAAGCGAGAGCCAGGCTACCCTGCAGAAGAAACTCATTTCAGCCAGTGGTACCTGCGATGTTGTTCCTACGATCACGACTGTTTTAATCCAGATTTTACTTTATTGCAGGATCGTGAGAGATCTGCGCGGACACAATGAAGACTCAAAAACAGTGATTGTGCTAGAATACTGTGCAATTTTATTCCCCGCACTGAATCACATACAAATCAACAATTCATTTCAAACCGTAGCTGACACATATTTATTGCTTACCATAGCACAGAACCGGAGAGCCCAACAGTTCGAGTAAGACAAAAAGTATCAGCTGGCTGGGCGATCGATCAGATCCCGCAGCAGACTCCGACTCGACTGCAAGTTGCACACTGTTTTATCAGGTCGGGCTGCATTCACTAGACTGGCCAGACCCAGTGAGTAAGCATCCCTTCCTACTGACTCTCAGGCTTGGTGCAAAAATGTTGTGTTAGAGCAGTATCAAAATAAGTTATATAAGGCATTTATCAAATATATAGAAGCATTAAAATGTGCATAACGGCATAAACATAAAGCTCTTCCATATTATTCCACCCCTTGGCTTTTGGACATTTTAATGATTCATAAAAGATGGCACAGAGCATGGCACATTGGACCAAATACACATGGTTCCATCAAATACCCAAATAGCAGTTGTTTCTGTGATTGGAGGAACACTGTGATCCCCTGCAATTATAGCAAAAGGCCATGCATCATTTCCAATAACTAATATTCTTAGACTTCCCATTTGTACCAGACAATACATTCAGAACTCTGCTGCTCACTTCCTCACTCACTCCAGCTCCAGAGACCACATCACCCCTGTCCTCCAACAACTTCACTGGCTCCCCATAAAGCAACACATTCATTTTAAGGTCCTACTCATAACCTACAAAGCCCTTCATAACCTAGCACCTCCATATCTCACAGCCCGTCTCATAGCCCGCGGAGCAGCGCGGACAACATGACAACAGCACTCCAGCGGTGCTGGAACCCTATAGTATTTGCTTCGTTTTTTATTCTTATTATTATTCTTCTCTGTAAAAAGTATCTGGGGATTCTAAACTGCACAAATTGTAATATTGCCATATATATAGGCTGGTACAAAAGTGGTTCATGTAGAGATTTAAGCGCAATGACACACCTCAGACACTATACCAGGGGGTCAAACTTTTTAGGCTGTAGCTTGAGAACCGCTTGGAATAAACTTATGGAACTTGGATCCCCAGATTCCTTGGACCCTTCCGCATCTCCTGACATAGGCCACACCCCTATAAAAAATTTTCACTAGGGGGGCGATATAGGCAAAACCTATTTTTGTAAACTAGTCCTAGGTTTTTTGCCCGATCAGGCTGAAAATTGTACCACATATACTAGAGACCAAAAGAAAAAAACATAAGGAAGCCATTTTTAAAATTTTCATTCTGTTACGAAGTTATGCGCAAACATACATTTTTGAAAAACTAGCTAAAAATTTAAAAGGCAATATCTCGGAAACGACAACAGATAATTGCATCAGCTTCAAAACCCAAGTGCGAAACTTGATTTTCTACTGATCTGCTGAAGGAAGAAATGTTCAGAATCTAGGGGGCGCTATAATCCTGAATTTTTTATATTGGAAAAACCGCTTATCCAATCTGGACGCTACTTCCAAGGTATGTAGATAGACCTTTCGTGAGTATACTCCTAGAATATGGTTACGATTGGATGAAGTGGGCATGTTTTATTAGTGATTTTCTAATCCCAGGTGCTCATCTCACTCAGGGGCCCAGGACCGCTGTTTTTCTCCCCCCTGACCCAACAAAATTGGCCAGGGAGGCTAAACCAAATGTGCAATAATATAGCCACTAACAGGACTTGTAGAAAAAAATGTTTGTGTAGATAACAAAGAAAAATGACACATGTCAGACACTAGGTGGCGCTATACCAATGTCTTGTACGTTTTGGCCTCTATCTCGAAAACGGCTAGACGCATCTTAAAGTGCCTTATATTCCCAGATTCCCTTGGAACCTCCCAGATTTTATGACATAGGCGACGCCCATTTCCGCCCATAATTTTTTTTTTGCTACAATGCTAAATATGCAAAACCTATTTTCCTGAACTTCTCCAAGGGATTTTACCAAATCAGGGTGAAAATCCTACCACAGATTCTAGAGACAGAGAGAAAAAAAAACTTATGCAAGCGATTTTTTAAACTTACTTTTCGTTTCAAAGTTATTTGCAAACTAACATTATGCAAAAACTAGCGAAATACTTAAAAGGCCACTACTCAAAAATGACAACTGATAATTATATGAAACTCATACACCAACATGGGAACTTGATTTTCTACTCATGTGCCAAAGGAAAAAAAAAAAGAAAATTCTAGGGGGCGCTATAACTCGGATTTACTTTATATCAAATACATGGTTTATACGATATGGCTCAAACTCGCTAGGTATGTTCATAGCATCACTCTGAGCTGATTCTTAGAGGATGGTTAAGATTGGACAAAGTGGACATGTTTTATGTGCGGGCAACACCCTGATTTTCTTTACATCATTACAAATCGGCTGTTGGTCCTTGACAGCTAAAATTTGATGGAGGTATTTCTTGAATCACGGTGAACATTTGAAGCCATCCAATTTTTTTTCCCCTAAAATGATGTTGCATGCCATGTTTGTGCAAAGATATGCCAACTAGCTCAACACAAAGATTTCCCTATAACACCAAACCTGCTACAGTGAATCTCAAGATAGTACATATGAATCCCAAGCATTTTGGTAAAGATTCCCTAAAGATTCTGACTGAATCAGGTTGTCATTGTGTGCACCTGGATGCAAATCAAGTGATTTCAGCTTTTCATATGCTGCTTGTTTAAATACTCATGTCTGATGTTCACACCAACATTTGCAATGTCTTTGTCTTCATTTTTCATGGTTATTACATTGATCTTTTTACTGCATGAAGTATTATTGCAGTCCTGCTGTCCCCAACATATATTCACAAATGGATGACTGGCTGAATAACTTTAGTAACCTCTCTTAACACAGGAGACCTGTTGTAATTTATTGTTGGTGAGAGCTGAGGACAGAGGATCTGGAGTGATTTGTCATTCCTGCTGGACCAAGCATATCTTCACAGATGTGTGTTTGTCTGAGAACATTGAGGAATGTCCCTTAACACAGAAGTTGATTTGTATTGATGCTTGAGGTGAATGTTGAATGAGAAACAGGATCTGGAAAGGTGCTTAAAAGTTTTCTGTGTTGTTGGTGTCCACCTCCGGTCTTTGAGGGCCACACAGTGCTTTCCACAAGCGCCGGCTGCCGGCTATATAGCCGACTACTCAACTAAGTCCAGCCGGCTACTGGTCGGGATTCCGCGCTATGGCGCGTGACGTTTACGCGCTCTGTGGCGCATGCAGCCAAAATGCAGCTTCCACATTCAGGCTTCCCCTCCGTAGTCTCCCTTATAGCTATTTCGGTGAGTCCCGCGGTGACACCGTTCTTTTCTCCACCAGAATGCTGAGGAGCATCTGTGGTGAAATTATCTCCAACTCATTAGTTTCACTTTCAAACTCCGCTGCTCCGTCGCAGAGTAAACTATCAATACATTCATCCGCTTTGAAACCAGTGGTATCGTGGGGCTCTTATTCCGTGCCTCGCATATTTATTCATATATTTATGCAGGTTTCGTATAATAAGGTGACGAAACGTCCTCTTTTACCCGGACATGTCGTCCCTTTGAAAGGTAGAAAATGCGCCGTGTTTTTCTAAATCATCTGGGAAGGAGCCGCAGCGCAAAGAAGCCAGTTTATGGTGATCACGTCACCTGTTAGCGGCTGCACGGGACAACGGGAACACACTATAACCGTGTTACTGCGAAATACAGAGTTTGCACCAAACCCTCGAATTGTAAGGTTTTCCCTTGAAGGATGCGAAGCTGTTCAGACTTTCCTGAGATATTACATCTCCATCACTTTCTCCACTGTTTAGCAAAAACACCGTCAGACGAGGTGAAGTCGAGGTTCATGTTCTGACTGATGCTTTGATGGTTTGGAGAAGAAGAAAATGCAGAAACATAAATGTAAATGAAAATAAATCCCGTTTTCATCTTGGTGGTGAGGCATGAGAAGCTCAGTGCATGATGGAAAGCAGGAGCTGGAAGTTCTCATCAGTTCTGCATAAACAGACTTCTTTTTTCCTTTATGTCTTGTGTTTGTATGTTTATTACATTATTACATTCTGAAAAGAAAAACACCAGCAGAAAGACAATATGTGTTCACTTGGCCCTAAACTTTATGTGATCTTTGGTCCCCCAAAACACCAAAATATTGTCTTATGTACTGTAGACAACATAACAACACGTCCTCAAAATTATTCATACCCTCCAATGAAATATGAAAAAATCAGCTGTAAGTGAAATAAGATGAAATAAAAAAATTCTATGAAAATCATGAGATTGATTTTGAATCGTGGTTTAACAGAAATATTGTAAACAACAACACAAAATTAAAACAAGTAAACAAGCATGATGGGGCTCCAACTCCAAAGCTAAAATTTTATTGAGCAACACTTTGAGACAATCACTGCAATCAGGTGTTTCTCTAATGTTCAAAAAGACTTCTACACCTGTTGACAGCTGCGTTGGTCCATGTTCATTGGAAAGGTGCTCTAATGTGTCTGGGATTATTTTGTTTGTTTGTTTAATGATTATTTTAAACTACAATTCAAAAGCAATGTTTTATTTCACTAAATTGTAATTTTGTAAATTTTTAGTTATCATTAGTTTCTTGTTGAATTAATATTGTGAATTTAGCCTTTTCTGTGATTGGAGGGTATGAATAATTTCAA
>JALJCO010007661.1:0-55588 GCA_023101725.1 Atherinomorus stipes | reverse complement strand
CTCCCAGCCAGCACAACAAACTGCAGGCATGAAAGTCGGCACACAGTTGTGATGTGACATGGACTACGCGGTGCATAGGCCGGAGCGCCGCCAGAGGTGCGAGGGCCTTCAATGCCGCTTGCGGCTTTAATTTATTATTATTATTTCCAGCCACAAATCAAAAGCAATTTTTCATTTCACTAAATTATAATTTTGTGAATTTTCATTTATTATTAGTTTCTTCAGTTTCTTGTTATTTGAATTATTATTGTGAATTTAGCCTTTTCTGTAACTGAAGGCTATGAATAGACAACAGAGACATCAGAGCAAGTGCTGTGTTTCTCATGAAGGCACCGTCATCAAATCCTCTTATGCATGTTTGTGTGCTATATTGGAAGAAACCTTTCACACCTCAGTGATTGTAAAATATAGACATTCCCTTTATATTGAATTGCACTTGTTAAAGGATTTGAGCATTTTTATTAACATTGTATCATTCCGTATTTGTGGTTTATTTCTTAGTAACATGATAATGTCCTTGTATGTCTTTTATTTCTCTTGATTAAAGCCACAGCCTCACGCATTCCTTCATGTAGAAACACAGCAACAATAAAGAGTGGCACAGGAAAAAGTACAGTATGTTGGACTGGGGTTTTCTTCTGTTCTGACCGGACAACTGGTGGAGGTGGTACACATTTAGAACAGTGCCTATGAGGCAATATATTTATCACTGAGGTAAGAAGTTGGTCTTTTGTAAACTGACCATCAATTATAGAGTTTCTATATAGGGATAAAGTTTACATGATATCCTACTTTAAAATACAAAAATGCAAATTCATTCTTCCTTTATATGATGTGAAAAAGTTAAAGCAGCCTATTTATGTTACAAGGCCTAATTGTTTTCCATGCATGTCCATTTGAGCTCAGGAATAAAAATTATATTTTGATACATATTATTTTTATTATTTTGTAATTCAAAACAGCTGGAACTGATGATGTTAAATCAGACTGTGATATTAACTCATACTGACCGCTGGTTCCTTGTTGAATCAAATCAAATTAAATTTAAATTGCATTATGGCTGCATTTGTAATATCCACAAACACTAAATTGTTATCTATTGAGATAACATAATACTGCATTGTGATCAAATTTGTGATTTACACCTTTATCTATTACCTGAATAACAGAACTCAACTTCTGCTCTCCTGTAAATGAAACAGTCATTAACATTTTATAGAAGCAAAGGTATTGGCTTCATCACTGGGGGTAAATTTATCACTTTCCACGCCAAATAAACTGAGAAGAGGCTTCTTGCTTTCAAACCTGCTCATTTTTTCTGTGACACCAACCTCACAACAACATGATGTTCCCATTAAATGTTTACCCCTGGTCTTCCAGTCTAAATAGTCTGCATTAGCCACTAAAAAACCTCCATCAGTCGACCATTCATAAAAACTCAACTGAATCACAAGTACAATTTCCAGTATTCTGGTATGAGAAACTGCTAGGTCTAGAAGCGTGTGAGAGATTCTCATTCAGGGTGCAATCTTTTTTCCTTTTCTTTTTTCTTTTTTGTGTAACCTCCGTTAAGGTGACATAAATCATTTTCTTACTGAGAGCTCACATTCCACCTTGAGAGCACCTAGTCCCTTTTCTTATCAGTATTAATGGTTGTCCCCTTACTTAGCCAAAGCTATTTCACACATGGTTAAGTGCGGTATGAGAATGTCTCCTTGACTGTATATTTAGCGGCCCTTCCTAAATATTTTTGAGATCCCTAATCACTAAGCAAAAGCTACTACTAATTTGCTATAAAAGCTCACAAAAGTAATTCATTCTGGTTTCCCCATATTGAGCATTTTCGCCTGTTGCGAGGCTGTCTAAGAATCCTAATTGGCAAATGTTCAATAAAGTTGAGAAGGCCTGCCTCTGTTTTATGTTCTGCCAGTGCACACATACAAACCCACACATACACACGCCCCCCTGCAGTTAGCCCTCTTAAAGAATTATTGCCTTCCAGTGATGTTTAAAATGCTGAAGCAACTTTTACAGAAGGGCACAGGACCCATGGATTGGACTGTTAATAAAGACACTTCTAAGAAAGCTGGTTCAAAGAAAAAAGTTGAACCCGATTTCACAGTAAAGCCTTAAAATGATACTTTCCAGGGCAGAAGCTTTACTAGCTTGCAATTGTTAAACTTCCACAAAGCTAGACTTCATCCCTCACCCCATGTGGCCTTAACAGAAGCACTATTTTGCCTCCCCTTTCCTCTGTACTTGAACGCACTAAAGGAATGTGGGTCAATATCCACATAGCTTCCTGTCCTCTTTCTTAAACCCCACAATTCTTATCCTTTTCATCCACCTGGTGCACTTATATAGAAAAAGAAAATAAAATATACAGCCAGGTCTGCAGTTTGGACATGCACACATATGAAGATGTCAGCACACACTACAAAGGCTCTATGCCAGGTGGAAACTATTGGCTATTCAATTCCCATTACTAAATGGTACATTCAGCTTGGCGGCTAGGTCATATCCTTGGTTGCTGCAAAGCTAGTAGGACTGTCTGTGCATAAAGAAATCTTATTATTTAAAATAAGGCCAGGAACTTGCCCTTCTTCACTGCAGAGGTGAAAAGAACAAAGGAGCTTATGTATTTAACATCAGATGAGGTTAAAAGACATAAACATACTGTGTGAAACTTTCTGAGTTATGCCAATATAAAGCAATCCAACATTTGTCCCGTAACATGAAGAATAAGAAATGCAACACCCTTATAAAAATGTAGATTTCTGTTTAGTCCTATCTTGCTAACCACTATTATAAGACCTTAGAGTATGCCCTCTGTAACACACCTAAACACAATGCATAAGAGATTTCTTCCTGGATAGCTTACACTCTTTATATCCAACAATGCATGAAATAGTTTGTTGCTCAATTCATTATAGTGTGATTTACCCACAATTCCTGTTTGACTTTGGCAAACTGAAGCAGTAAGTATGCAGTGCAGGATGAAAATGCAGCATTACTCTGGAAAACAGAGACTGAGAACAAGTACTGTAGCTGCAGACAATTACAAAAGCAAACAGACTCCGTGTCCATTTAGGCCTAAAGTATTTCTAATTTCACAGATGTGACCAACCTTGCAGGGAGTCTCTTTTTCTTCCTGTATTTGGTGAAACGCCTCACTCCTGCTGGATGTCTACGACAGTAATGATGAAGTGTTAAACAGGTTTCTGCTCCACACTTTGTCACTCTGCTGTCTCTATGATTCGAAGACTCTCCGAGGCAGTGGTACGGAGCTTACAGCACACCACTGGACCATGAAACTGCCAAGCTTGCCCTTAAAGCTGCTGGTCTACCCTTGAGAAAACACTTTGGCCAGGGTAATTTTAGGATATAAAATTTGACTTCAATAAGGATAGAGGTGTTCTTACGATAATGATGACAAACATTACTTCGACAGGGAGATGATTAACAGCTTTGTTACAAGAGTATTGAATGTTGTGGTGGTAACTACTAATATTAAGCCCTATTGTTGACTATTGAACCCACCTGTTCATTTTCCGTGAAGGTCAATTGAAAACATTTAATGGATCTGTGAGGCTCTCCTCCCTCTACACCAAGAGCCTGCTAGCATTACCTTTAAGTGTGACTGCAGGTGTAATCTGTCAAATGAGCCCCTCATGGTGAGTCATTGGCTGAGTGCACTGATTCAGCCCAGGCCTCTGAAAAAGCCTGTGATTAAATGAGAAGTGCGACATAACTCTTGTTTAATGGTAGAAAAACAGTGTGTTGGCAAACATCCTGATCCACGGAACATGAATTCTGTTTCCCCACAGATGCTGCTGGGAAAAGGTCAGCATGACTTTGAATCATCTTACCCGTAAGAATTAAAAAGCGAGGGCTGGTAATCCGTGTGTTTTATTTGTTTGAAAAGCAACATGTGTTGCATTTGTAAAGACAGCAAAAGTTGTCATGAAAGGTTGGTAAAAAAATCAGCAAGGAAAAAGTCAATGGTTGTGTTTTTTCTTTATCTGTGTGCAGCATTGCCTATCTCTGCCCGCCAGAACTTCATATGCAAATTAGCTCAATGAAATAATCAATAACACACATTGGAGCACTGCCTTCTCTCAAACTTCACCCAAGGGCAAAATGAAAGTCTTTTTAAACATATAAAATATCTAAAATATAACAGCTAAAAAAATATATAGGCGTAGTAGTAATAGGCTACTGAAAGAGTCAATACATAAACATTCACAATGTTTGGTTACTGATAAAATCCCATGCAAGCCTCAGATGGTACAAGACAGAAAATGTTATTTTGAAGGTTGCATTTAAAGAGAAGGTTGATGGTGATTTCAGGCTTCACCAGCAGCTTTAACATGGCAGTCTCTCTCAAAACACCTTGATAAATACCCTCCAGTGTCAGTTGTATAATACCACAGAGTCAAAGTCACGTCACCGTCCACCTGACAAGGGGTGCTTTGGGAAAAAGCAAAGCATGACAGGAAAAAACAAAAGTGACAATGCCTCAGGCCTTTCTCTGCTCAACCAAAAAGGGACAACAAATCAGCAACTTATTGGGAATGATTGACTTTTTCCTCAGAGAATGCAATGAATAATTCTCTTCTCTGTTCAAAAGAAAGGAAAAAATAAAACTCCCATGGGGTATTGAATCAAATCGTCTTTTCTCTCTTCATTAGAAAAAAAAAAAAAAGTCTACAAAGTCTTATCAGCATTCTGCATTCTCCGCCATTGGAGCTCAGATAATTGATTATGTTTAGGAGCTTCACTATTGGATATGCTTTGCCTTCGTAGCGGAAAGAGATATAGCAGTAAATTAAGTTTACCTTCCCAGGGCGCAGTCAGACAGAGATTTTCTGACCTCAGAGGATACTGTAAAATTGAAATTACATTCGGGGAAAAAAGTTTTGTTCAAAAGCATTATCCCAATTGGCTACACTGCACCAGAATAGTTCCCTTATTGAATGACAGAATCCTGAAGCGTGTTTCATGTTGATGAAAGCTCAGATAAAATAAGATTGCAACAGTAACAATATGTCTTTATATCATACAAATAAAAGCATGCGCATTAACAGTTCATCTTCAACTGATCTTCCAGCCAACTACTGGTATACAAGAAGCAAAATAATTGTGCACACCAGGCAGCTGAGACATTTCTTCACCATGTGTCACCATATGAAATAACAGGTGGGTCTCATTATATGCTATATTTATCTTCCTCCGTTTGAACTGTTTGTTTATGGGCTTGTTTCCTCTCTACTGAAAATTCAAACAATGGATGCAGAACTGATGTTTTCTTTTTTTGTTTTTCTTAAACTTATGGTTCACAAACTCACTAATCAACTTTACATTTTTTTCCCTTGTGACACTTTACAGCATGAAGCTCTATGCACTGTAAGTGAGCTGTTGAGAAAGAAATTCATTCAATTTCCTTTTTCTTCCTCATTTTTTTTGCTTCACATGAAGCCTTCACAAATCATGCAGCAGATCATTCTTTGCATCTTTTTACTGTTTTTTCTCAATGCATCAGATAAGTTGCAGTTAAAGTTGCTGAGACACAAAACATGCATTATGATTTATGATAGGCCTACTGAACGTTCACCACTACTGCTCTGAGTTGTTTTGCTGCTGTCAGTTTGCACATGATGTGAAACATCCTGCAGCTTAAGAGTAATCAATAAAGTAGAAAAAAATAGCTAATTCATGACAGTAGCATCTTTTACCAGAAAATTTTCATTACCTTTTGCAATAGAACTGAACATAAAAGAGAAGCAAAAGTGTACTACAAATAACAGACTGTGCAGCTCCTCCACTAAAGCAAAGTATAGCCTTTATGACTTTCATTATGTAAGAAATTATTCACCCCATTTGCACTGCAGATTTGCTGCAGCGATTATTACAAACATCTTTTTGAAAACAACAGGGTTTATTTCTGCAGTACTGTAAACAAATCCACTAGTTGCTGAATCTCTGAAACAATAAATGCTTGGGGAGAGCTTGCTGTGAAACCAAAACAAGGTAAACATACAGTGGGCATGGAACGTATTCAGAGCCCTTTAAACTTTTTACTGTTTGTTTCACTGCAGCCATTTACTAAAATCAAAAAAGTTCATTTTATTTTTCATTAATGTACACTCAGCACCCCATCTTGACAGAAAAAACAGAAATGTAGAAATCTTTGAAAAATGAATGCAGCCAAGTACAGAGAGATCCTGGAAGAAAACCTCTTCCAGAGTGCTCAGGACCTCAGACTGGGCCAGAGGTTCACCTTCCAACAAAACAATGACCCAAAGCACACAGCTAAAATAACAAAGGAGTGGCTTCAGAACAACTCTGGGACCATTCTTGACTGCCCCAGCCAGAGCTCTGACTTAAACCCAAATGAGCATTTCTGGAGAGACCTGAAAATGGCTGAACACCAACGTTCACCATCCAACCTGACAGAACTGGAGAGGATCTGCAAAGAAGAATGCAGAAGATCCCCAAATCCAGGTGTGAAAAACTCATTGCATCGTTCCCAACAAGACTCATGGCTGTAGTAGCTCAAAAGGGTGCTTCTACTCAGTACTGAGCAAAGGGTCTGAATACTTATGACCATGTGATATTTCAGTTTTTCTTTTTCAATAAATTTGCAAAAATTCCACATTTCTGTTTTTTTTCTGTCAAGATGGGGTGCTGAGTGTAATAATGAGAAATAAGATGAACTTTTTTGATTTTGACAAATGGCCGCAATGAAACAAAGTGTGAAAAGTTTAAAGGGGTCTGAATATTTTCCGTACCCACTGTAAAACACTAAAACACAAATATGATTTTCTCTCATACTGTTACATTCCAAAACTAACTTACAAATAAAAAAAAGGAAAAAAGACACCTCACTAGAAATATATTAAACTTGATTACTGTTGAGGATGGGTAAACATTTAAAGGCACAACACACCCACAGCATAAACTACGGTTGGGTGATGTCTAAAGTTTTCATCCGATATTCATCAGTTAGAAAGCTTATGATTGGCAATATATTCGTGCAGGTGACACCTGGGCCGAATCTCAATTCCTAGTTTGCGTACTCCATACTCATGAACTTGTGAAAACAGACTTGTGGGTACGTACTTGAAGTCTGCACTTGCAGAGTTTAACAGGTACGGACCCTGCGTTTGATGGATTGGGACAACACAAACTTGTGACATCACCTGCGGTGCACAGAAGTGCAGAGCAACAGCTGCACGTCTACATGAAAATAATATTGTTTTATTCCACAGCTGTTGGTTGTTTACTGTTGTGGAGACATAGTAATTGTACTAATACAAAACAATGAAAATAAATGCTGCAAAATAGTTATAGTGCTTGGATGTTTTTGTTTCCAACATGTAAATTATATGTATTTCCAATACATAAGCACATTAATCCAAACGTTCAATTAGGTCAAAACCATGTGTTCAAAAACCAGCTGTGAGAGGAAAGCAGGAGAAAGAACTGTAGATAAAAGGCGAAGAACAGCAGTAAAGAATAGAAATGATCGCTCAGGTTTGATTGTTGGAGGTGGAGGAGGCTCTTTATATGTATCTGGCCAAGTACACACAAGTCACCTCTGGTGCATGCTCGGCAGGGGCGCCTGCAGAATTTTTTTTAGAGGTGGCCACAGAGTGGCCAGAGAAAATAGCAGGGTAGCCAAGGGATTTTAAAGGATAGCTTTTGTTTCTTTCAACTTTGACCTTATTTCCAGGAATTTATATGTGTTTTTACTCACCAGTAACAATTCTGCATCAGTCCGACTCCTTTGGGTGCTACTGTATTCAGATTAGTCATAGACCCGCGTTCATGTAATGGACGTGAAGGAGGCCGAATGAATTGGCTTCTATATAAAGCTCTATCTGCAGCAAAACTCCTTCATTTCACCAATACTTTAAGTAGAATGAGTGAATGAACGAGTAGTCCTACGATGTCCTACGAGTAGTATTGCAAACCCCACACGACTATCAGCTGTGTGACCACAACACCGTGGTCAACGGTATCGATAAAACAAATAGCAGGTAAATCACAAG
The DNA here is from genome assembly GCA_023101725.1 of Atherinomorus stipes. Lineage (NCBI taxonomy): Eukaryota > Metazoa > Chordata > Actinopteri > Atheriniformes > Atherinidae > Atherinomorus > Atherinomorus stipes. The sequence goes on along the minus strand of JALJCO010007661.1, from coordinate 47,534 downwards.
CTCAACTTCCTCCATTGTTGTTCAGTGTGTGTGTGTCGCAAACAAATGACTTCACAAAACTTCACTATTACAACCTCACCCACACTGAAAACCGGAGATGAAGCTGGCCTCAGTTGTCCTCAGTTGTCATGGGAACAAACCAAACTGGGGTAGTGTTGGCCCAATGAGGGCCAGGCTAAGTAGGTGCTAATGTGAAAGTGGCATTAGGAACTGGTTGGGGCAGTTCTGGGTGGCACCATGAACTTGCATAAGAAAGGCCGAGTCAATCACATGTGACAGACCTGTGGGGGACTATGGCAAAAGAGCAATGGCAGACAATGTAGGTCTAGTGTAATATTTTTTATTTATTTTATTTTTATTAGCTTATAAAGATTTTGATATTCAAATATAAGCAAAGCATGCTGCGCCATGTTAAAAGTATGTAAAAGTTGATATAAATAAAAAAATATAATTTTTGATGGGGTGGCCAGCTTTTTGTACAGGGGGGCCATGGCCACCCCTGGCCACCCCCAATGGGGCGCCATTGACTCGTTAAAATGGGCGGAAGAAGTTCTCATCCAGGGATTTCCAGCGTATTTGCTGGGAGGACAAACTTTGAAATGGAACATTACTTGGCCCACCGGTGATGACCTTACACAAGTCGACAAGCACACAATACGCACAATTGCGTATTGCCTACTTGTGCAATATGCAATATTGCACAAGCAGTGAAAGTAGAAATCTTTCTGCATCTAATTATTACTCCATTTCTGTCCACAAAACATTTTCCAGTTTTTTTTCATTGTTGTTTTGACCTTGCTTCTTCAAACACACTATATCCACTGCTACCCAAATGATACTAACATCACCTCCTTCTACTTCTTCTTGATGCGGTTGGCATACACCACTTGTTTCTTGGTAAGTAGCATGGTCCGTTTGCAAGGAACCAGAGTCAGGTGGACCAGAGTCCGCTTATTTAGTGCACACCAGGATGCAGTTGCTGTTCACACTGCACCAAACAAAGCGTACTATTCATGGAAAGAGACCATAGTTTGTTCAAAGTGGACCAAACACCCAAAATGCAAATGCACTCTTAGGCCAAAAAATAAGAGAAAGAAAAAGAAAAAAAATGTTCTTAAAAAAAAAAAAAAAAAAAAACACAATTGAATGGCTCCTAGGTGAGAGTCATGCACACTAACAGTCAGCCAAAGGGACATCCCCTTGGCCAAGTAGCCAGGACGCAAGATCACTCGGAGGCATAGTGTCAGAGCTGTCAACTGCCACATATACATTATATAAAATATAATATATATTCCCATCCATTCTTTATATTGCAATTTCCTTTCTTTAGTTTTGAATGCATCCTCTGTTCATGAATGTTTCCTTTATCACAGTCCACAGAAGGGCCTTGGGAGATGAAGGGGCTATTAAGGAAATAAATAAGAGCCTGTACAGACACTTAGGTTGATCAAGACCAAGCATTAAATAATTACTGTAATTCACTTTGGTTTCTTTTAAGCTGTGTAACGATTTTCTCCGTTTCTCCTGCCTTAAATTGATCTGATGAGGAGGACTAAACAAACGACCTCTAAATTAATTGGCATTATTCTCTCCACCCCAAAGTAGTGCATCTATCTTTGCATGAACTGTAGAAAAGCTTTTAAGGAAGCAGAGAGAGGACAGTGCAAAAATAAATAAATAAAAAAAAAATTCTGAGAAGGCTCTGTTTTGCATCAGCCTGTGTTCAGGCAGAAATGTAATGGAATTGAAGGTGACTGGTACATTGAGAGAACTAAAGCCACCCAGAAAATTGGAATATCATCTTGTCCTTCTCCTCTAAGATAGATAAAAGGAGAATAAGGAAAAAGAGAGAAAAAATGTTGGAGCGCACACATTTTTCTTTCAGCTCTGTGTGTGACTGCATCAGTGCTGAGGTCAGTGAGCTGTAAAATAGACCAAACGTGGGGGAAGAGATGAAAGAAATAAAGAAAAGAAAGACACTACAAGTAGCCAAATCCAAGGTGGACATCACCAGACATGACACAAAGTTAATCTCGACAGCTGTGGCCAGGCAAGTTTAAGGGCCAAATCCTCTCTGAATCAAATCAAATTATCTTTGTAAGGTAACTGCCGATCGCCATCCATCTTCCAGAGCTAGTGTCCAGAGGCGGAGGCAAAGCCATGAAGTGAGCAATAATCACAGTGGTACCATTCCACCCGACTCCTACTTCTGGTTGTGCTTCAAAGAACCTGTGCTCCCTTTGAAGTGAAAAGGCTGTCCGCTCAGGGAGGAAGGTATGCTTCTTTCCATAGGCTAATGAATCAAATTCTTCTTCTAATTATCTCTCTGCATGAGGGGAAGTAGAAAAACATCACTATTCCTCTGGCTTTCTTTCACCATCGGTAATAGCACATTTGAGTACAGAGATTTTGCAGGTGTTTGACTTAAGTCCATAAAAGCAATTTCACAGTCCTCTCTATTAATGTGCAGAGGAGGAAAAAGCCCACAGAAGGCATTAACCCTCCACCAGGAGCGATGCTTGTGACTTATGGGGAGCCCACATTGACATGTAATCATTATCCAACCATTAATGATCTATTTTCTTAAATTCTAATAGTAAAACAATTAAAAATGTAATTTCCATGCAGAGTGGAGTCTTTAATTTAACTTCACATGATGATAGAACTGGCTTTTGTGGGGGCTGCATGTACTTACAGAGCAATTAGAGAGATAATTTCCAGATGAGCTTGACTAATACAGTAAATACACTGTTATTAAAGGTAATTACAGCTTTAAAAGCCCAAGACTGCTGATCATCCTTCTTGCCTTCTCCCCAGGATGAGCTCGGTTTCTCTTTAAGATGATTTACTAAGTAGGCAATGAAATAACTGTGACACAACCAGATGTTTGAGCTACAGTAAGTACTGATGAGAAACAGCTTTAAAAACAGAGCCTTACCTGAGATGAATCATTTTAGCAAATTTATGTGATGATTTCATATATTAGTGACTTTTTACACTTGTAAATGCATATTTTCTGATTTTATTATTCAGGTTTCTTTGTCAAGTGTTCAAGATGTAATTGATACGTTTCATGACTCTCTCCTTTTAAACTTCACTGTCTTTTATTCCCCAATCACCAGCATCTCATTTTTCGCTTTCTATTTATTTATTAATGAATTCTGATTTTTGTGAGTTTCTAGGGCTGTCAGATTTTTGGTACAGAGCTGCATTAGCTAACAGAATTCACTATTACAACACTATTAATATAATGCATTTGTTTTTTGTTTTTTTTTTTTTTATTTCTACATGTTTCCTTGATGGATTAAGTTTCTGATTCTGGGGCTTACTTCAGAGAAACTTTCACTACACAGTCCACTTGCAACAATCAGAAATTGACATCCTTAACAAAAATAATCAATATATCAAAATAAAAAACAATCGTGACCAGTACAAGGGTACTTGCATATCTATCAGTAATTTGTGAGTGACAGTAATGTAAAATGCATTTGCAATCTGTGACAGCAGTGCTCACAAAAGACTCATAAAACAAGCTTCTGATAAACAGTGCAACCCGTTAAATCTGCAGCTTGCGGTTTTTACCAGCTGGTTAGCTTTAAATTACTTGTGACCACTGTCATAAACAACTAGTAAATTTCCAATATTTTATCTTTGTTGTTTTTTTTTCCCCAGCATTTCTTCTAAATATTTCCTATTTGCTTGTCTTTGAAAGCACATTTCCTCCATGCAGTTCAGCCTGATCACCATCACCAAAGTGTGCTGGCCTGCTCCCCCTTAGTTTCTAGGGGTGCTTAAAGACTTGCCAACCGTTACCATCATGAAAGGAAATCAAATTTTTGCTCAAAGAGATAAAGTTTGATCTCCTCTATGTGACAGTTTGGCTTACTTACATGATTCATAAACCAAGCGTACATACCACAGGTGAGAGCAACTGCTGCCAGCTGCCCCTTAACAGCCTGTCATTCCTGAAATATAGCTGCCCCCTTTCTCTCCTTCATACTTTGCTGCTCTTTCCACCTTTTCATCCAAGGTTCAGAGACAAAATTCCGATCTACAGAATGTTTCATGAGACGACCTGCTGTGGTGTCTAGAGGATGACTGTGGTCTGGAATAAAAAGATAAACAATAAGAGACAGGTTATGGAGAGAGACCAGGTCATTTATAACTGCAGTCTATATAAATATAACATTCCGGCAAAGGCTTGGCTTGGCAGCTTTACAGAAGCTACAACTACACAAACGTCCACTGTGATGTTTGGACACAAATACAGCATTTGTGGCTTTATAGGGTCTTCTTAGATGACATGGCAGACAGGTTTTTATAAACTAATAATAGGCAGTCTGATGGGTATATCTTATTTCAATTCATATCAACTGAGAAGGTCACTCTGTGATGGCAAAGGGCAAAAAAAAGATAAACAGATGTACAGGGGTCTGTCATCCATCCATTCTCAGTCACAACATTTGGATTTCTCTTTGTCTGAAGGAAAAATATATTTTGACACAATTTTTGTTAAGTTATAAGATGAAGCACTTGTGTTTTTCAATAATCTTAGCAATGATGCCACAATCCTTAAAACACCAAGCTATTGTATATTTGGGCTGCCTTGTTTTTGTTTGTGTAAAAACTGCATACAGAACCTCATTCTTTCAGTATACAGACAGTATTACATTATTGTTTTTAGGATGCTCTCAGTTGTGAGCTCAGAAGTATGTGAAATAATTATTTAGATATAGCACCATAAAGGTCAGCCCCCAAAAGCGATTTGTTACTTACGGGATTTTGTAAAAATAAAATAACACTTGAATTGTGATCAAGCTTTGTCGCATCTGCACATCATTCTATCAAGTCTTGGATTTCAGAAGAGAAATATTGACATTGAAACACACACACACCACATAAACTTACATATCTATATTTTTCCTCCTGCTGTTGTTTGCTATTTACTGTTATTTACTTCTATTTACTGACTATCTATACAAAACAAACACCAACTCATCTCGCCTTTGATGCCATCATATGCCAAAAATATATTTATTTCAGTCATAGCAGAGTTGTTTTGGCTCTTACTTTTAACTCTCTCCTCACTTGTTGAGCTTGGTTGCTCCAGACAGGACATTACTGCCAATTTAAGCTATTTAATTGGTCAAATGTTTGACAGGAAGTGCCTTAATTATAGTTTCCAGGTCAAAATAAAGTTCTTTTTGCAACACAGTAGTGAGAATGTGATAAATAATCTTGTTATCATGGATCACTCGTTGTGGATTTACCATATAGAGCCCTTTAATAAACATTATATTCTGCAAATGGATTGTAAACCTTCGGGGAGGGAAACAGATACTTGGAAAACATCTAAAGATCACCTAGAGGGTGAGCTTAGATCACAGTTTGCCTCACAGAGCAAATTAAAACCAACAAACATACCAAGACTCCGACTAAATTGATGTGAACTGAAGATTGTATACTTTCCTTTACATTTGAAGAATTAGTGACATGTAATCAGAGTCTGTTTTTGTGACAAAATAGGGTCATTGTAGTAGTGCACTCACAGTCCTCTCAGCTGCTAATTTACAGCAGAAAGAAATATGATATCATAGCTGAATGTGACACTTTAACATCAAATAAAAGGTAACTATCTACTTTGTACACCAAGATAAACAGAAGCAGAGGCTGCTCAGATGGACAGTGGACGTCACTCTGAATTACCCTTTAGAGTGCTGACTGGCAGCAAGGTTCAGCATGCACCTGCATGAACTCAATTGGCACTCAGTGGCAGATGGACAGAGGGGTGGTTAAGGGGACAGGTTCAATCTCCTCCTGTGCAATGAAGTCAGACATTTCTGGAGGGATCGGTCTTTTTTATTTGCCACCATTTCCAATCTTCCATTTTCATCATACAGTAACAAAACCATTATCTGGGGTAACAAGAAACGGGGAAATGGAAATGCTCATTTGTAGGGATCCGTATATATTGCTCTTCCAGGGCAAAAAAAACACAGTGGCCAAAAGGCAACATTTTAAGCTTATTTGCAAAAAAATAAAAATAAACAATAAACAATAGCATAATGAAAATAATAACAGTAATTTTGCGTGAAGACATTTGCATTAAAATTCAACGTCTGATTGGTATGCAGGGCTGAAAATCCATTCTTTACAAAGTATATGCTATTTACCAATCTATGTGTGCTTTTCAGAGTAACCTTGTTCCAACTCATCTTTGTTGTGAACTAGACCAATCTCCGCTGCTGAAAGGCTCTGGGAGTTTGCTCAGCCCTTGAACAAAGAAGGTGTAGATAAGGCCTCATCAACCCATCCATCTTGTAAGATGGAAGAATAGAGTTTCAAATCCTCTAATAAAGCAATTTCTGCTTTGTACTTCTACTCCAAGTTTGCTTTCCAGTGTGATGTGTGCTAATTTTTGCCCCTCAGGACTGCTGGAGTACCATATAGCCTTACAGCCTCAACAATGAGTAATAAGTGTCATTATAACTTTGTTTGACGGAAAGAATTAACATGTTTAGCCATTACTAATGATTGTAATAATTGTGTTGGATCTTCAGCATATCCATTGCTATTGGAAAAAATAGGCATCCTTTTTCCTGGTCATGCATTTTTTCCTCCATCTTCATTTCCACTTGCTCGGGTATTTATTACTTATTCAATAACTTTGCAGGGACACTGAGTCAGATTACCAGCAGTCCTGCTCATGGCTGTATCACAGCTACAGGAACACATTTTAATTTAATTAGACTGTAATCAAAGCGCACAAAGAACTCATTGTTATAATTGGAGACATTATGAATATCGGCTCTGATAATCGCCGGGGCTAATAATTAGTCAGCTTGTAGGATACACGGATAGTAAATAATACAGTCACAATCCAAAGCCACCACTGGAGTATTTGCATAAAATGTGGGTTTTTATTGTTCTTACAGTCATGAAGGAAGAACACACCTGTAATACATCAGAGGGATTTAATGGCAGCACAAGAACTTATTTTTGGTCATTTTCAGCCAAAACCAGAGAATTTTTTTTTTTACTGGAATCCAAATTAATCAACATCCGTGTTGTTTGTCCGGGGATGAAGCAGGTGGTGATATGATTTCTCTCAGCTTGCTTCCTTAAAAATAGGAGCGGTGGCTGTCATACAGAGAGGCTTATAAAAGTTTACTGTAAACACATCACAAAGGATTAGCTTTTTTTTTCTTTGTTGGTATCACCTTTATTTAGGCCATAACACAAGCACACACTTCATCCTGATGATTTACATGTTGGTGTTTCTGAACCAAGTGATGTATCATAAAATGATGAATACACAAGTGTTTATTCCCTCAACAATAAAACTTGGGTAAAAAATTAAAATAGTATTTTCAGAAAAAAAAATGGTGTGGAAATGGATCAGATGGGTGATATTAATGGAAAATGACAAATGGACAAGTAAACATGACCCTGCAGCATCAGTACAAACACAAAATGCAGTTTATCTTCTTCCATTTGAACCGTTATATTTAGTAATGTTGGCCATAAATTCTGTTTTCTGATATATTTGGGGTTTTTTGGTAGTTGAAATTTAAAATACTACATAAAATAATCCACCAGTCAAATGATTAAGCTAAAATAATGCTTAAAAAAAAAAAAAAATACTGAAAATTAAGATAGAAGCCCAACAGTTACAGTATACAGGTATGCTTACCAATCATTGCTAAGCAAGATACAAGTTGATAAGGTTGTTTTCTTAGAGATAGAGTAACTTTCTTACACATCCAACTTCTTCATGCTGACCCATTTACTCAGTTCTTGCATTTTAATCTTAAAGAACACAAACATTTTGGTATTTTTTTCTTATTGTATAACTGTATATATGAAACCTCTCCTCAAGAAGAAGATAATTCCATGACTAAGCCGATGTCGCTACTCCTACTTTCTTCTTTCTCTTTTCTGTTCCTCATCTGTGTCTCTGTCATAACTGCTTTTATTTACTTCTTCTTTTTGAAAAAATACAAGCTGACGTCACTGCCTGTGTTGCTGCATAAACAACAACCTGCAACTTGTGTGGCACAGATTCTGAAACTAAATGCACATTCACCAGTCATGGATAACCAAATAAAACCACAAGATATAAAACATTTTTTGTTTTATCAACTGGAAAAACTAAAATGTATGAATATTTTCATTAACGATCAGACGACAAAACAAACATGAATCCAACGAGTTCTAGTTTTGTAGCAGCAGACATTTATCTTGTAATTTATGACAAGCACTTGATCTTGTTGCTCCATGTCCTAAATATAAAATTCTGCACATTTCAGCACATGCAATAAGATTACTCCGCTTTCTTCCTTGCAGCAGAAAAAAACAACCAGTTTCACTCCAAAACGTGCGAGTCCTACGTTTGTCCATTAGTTGGAAAAATCAAACAAGACTCCTAACCCGGAAGGTCCATCATTGGTTTGATAAGTGCTCAAATTAATATGATTTGCTCTGATAAAAAAAAAGAGAAAGAAATAAGCATCTGTCGGGTATTTGGCATGATAAACAACACATATGCCTGTGCAAAAAAAAAAAAAAAAAAAGAAAAAAAAAAGAAGTGCAGCTTTCTCCCAATAGAAGACCAGATAGATAACTGTGTAGTTTCAGCGTGGGACATGAAATGTCTTTTGGCGTTTGACTGCTGAGTAATAAGGCTTAATGCCAACGAGCTTTATTAAGGCAGAACCCAGGATGGGATTTCTGCTTTGGGCACATATAGCATTGTGGCAGATTGAAATGAATCACCCCCTCATATCCCTATCTTCCTGCCTCCAGTCTTGTTTTATTCTTTCACAGCAACACGGCTGCCAAGGCATCAACCCACCCAAACTGCTGCACCTTTCTTCTCCTCTGAAATAAATTGGCTAAAAAACAAACTACTTCATGGATGCTTTTCCTGCGCTCTAAAACAGATGCACAAAAACACCCTCCACCCCAAATACAAAATCTAATCCTATTTGACTGTGTCGTTTTGAGGACCTGTGGCAGAGCAAGGAAATGCGGTAAGCTGCTCTTGTCTTAAGGGTAGCGTGAGGAGAGTGGGACACATTAATCAAAAGGGCACGAGGAAGGAGCGCGGAATAGAGGATTGGAATGTGAGGTGGGTGGCTGAAAGGTTGCTTTGGCAGAAATTACCATCAGTTTGTCACTGCTGTCGTCTCACATGCTGGAGGCACCTGAAAAACCAAGTTGCCGATGATTGCGATTGGTCCCCACCAACATCAGGTCGAGGGCGAATAATCACATTACAGATGTCAAATTAACACACCGATTCTTCCACAAGGTATTTCTGTGTTGATGCAAATTTTTCTTTTGCTTGTTCACTGTTTTGTGCATTGGGAGTCAGATGTTTGCAAATGTAACTTTGCTTAAGATTTGTAATGTTGAGAAGATCCAGAGAAATCAAAGTAATATGACAAAACGGACAGTTTTCCCTGCTGGTTTAACCAAAGGAACAGTTAAGACAGTTTCCAATTTGTTTTGGAAAACCACAATAACAGTTTAAGTGTTTACAAGTACAAACTGAAAGATAAATTGAAGGAAACATCCATCTAAAAGCATCCTTCATCAAACCAGCAGTGATTTTGTATAAAAAGCTGTTTCTCTGCTGGGAGCCGACGAATCTTGGGACTAACTTCTAGTTAAAATCAGGGACGATTTGATGCTGATACAATTACTGTTTTGTGCAGTTCAAAGAACCATGAAAACCATTCCAGAGGCACCGGAAAAATAATCTGTTTCACATCATTGATCTCTGCAGGGTGAGAGTCTTTGAGTAAAATGACCCATCATTCCTTTGGTCTATATGTCGCAAGCTGTAACAGGAAGAAAGAAAACAGATCTTGTATCCAGTCAGATGTGAGACCTCCTTGTGATAAGCTGGGGGCTCATTATTTGTTGATGGCTTTGCTTTCTTTGTCTCCTCAGCTCTGGGAGAAATGGTTAAGTAGATTCAGCTTACTTAAGTACTGCAAGAGCTGATAGGTCTGATAACAGCAGCCTGAAGCCAACACATGTCCTTAAAAAAACAATATAAAAAAACCAAAAACATGTTTGTTTAGTGCTCATTAACAGAGTTGAGTTGTGTTTTTACAATCATATGGAGACAGATCCAATTTTGCTTTAAAAAGATTTCAATGAAGACCAAATCCTTTTAAGAAATGTGTGCATCTGCACAAAACCACTGAAAATGCCAATGCCAGGCCTGGTGCTGTAATGCTGCCACAGAAATGCACCAAAAATAGAGGATGTAAACAAACATCACAGGAAGATGGTGGAAAATTAAGCAAAAAAAGGACGGTCGTTGAGCAGTAGTAGATTTTTGCTGTATAAGCTCATCTCAAATCATGCTCAGTAGCTTCTGCAGCAGCAGCGCAACCAAGTGATCATGCTTCTTGGTCCCCGTTAAAAGCCGTGCTGCAGCATTCTGTGCGAGCTGCAGCCGGGATAAAGTTTTACTAATGGTACCAGCATACAGGTTTCCCCCCGCGTTGCAGTAATCCAGCCGACTTGTAATAAAAGCGTGTACAACCTGCTCAAACAGGTTAAAAGATAAAAACGGTTTTACTTTCGATAAAAGACGAAGATGGTCTTTTCCCCCCCCTTTTCCGCGTTTGGATCGGTTTTTTTTTTTTTTTTTTTTCCCTTTTTTGTGGTTTTTCCTATTTTTTTTTTTTTTTTTTGGGTTACCCCCCTTCCAATTCTTTTTTTATTTATTTTTTTTTTTTTTCCTTCCCTTTTTTTTTTTTTTTTTTTTTCCCCTTTCCTTTTTTTTTTTAAAATCACAATCATAGCCAATGCATGTAATTTATAACAGGTACTTTGAATATTTAATAATGATCTTATGGAAATTTGGCTTTTGCAGCTGTTGACTATACCTCCTTCCACAACATTACCTGCTCTGACAGCTCGCTGTTGTTGTGTGGCTGTGCTTAACCTGCAGGTGTTTCTTTAAGTCTGAAGTAGAACTCTTTGACTACTCTGCTACAGACAAAAAACATTTGACCAGAAACAATGTGCATTTCACTGTGACTAACAGTTAAAGGGACTAGAGGCAAGAGTAAGAAATGAGACTCACGAGCGCTACAGTACGACTGGCGCTGCGGGTAACTGCAGCCACCAAAGCCAATGGGAGCGCGCACAAACGGATGCTACAATGTTGTTTTCTACACTGATGAAGTCTTTTTCTTTGTAGTTCCACTTTTTAGTGTTTTTCAGTCCATCTGGATCGTTTGCTGACGGCAGAAGAATCCACAGCGACTGTCTTCTTCCTGTATCAAAACTGTTGGGGATGTCGATGCAGCGTCGACATCACGGGAAATTCAGCCACCAAATTGCAGCACATTATGAAGTACGCAGCCTCTTCAATGACATGGGGGGCCTCGTTCTTTTTGGTTTTTAATGCTTCATCACCAAATAGCATTAAAAAACTGGACATGCATGTGTATTCGGCCTCTAGTCCCTTTAAATCTGCAGATTTGTTCTCATTGTACATTTATTAAGGAAGCTGCTTTGGTCAAAGTTGAAAATGCTCTTTTCTTCGCTTCCTACTATACAATTGACAATACAAGCTCCAAAGCATCTCTTCTCAGATTATTTGGTATCATAGTTTTAGGACAGTATCGCTTACTAGTTTCCACATTTTTCCAGCACTTTAGTATATTTGTATTTTACAGAAGGATATGGAGGCAATTACTTTGTTCCTGTTATCAAGATCAAAAGTTGGTTACACCGTAAATTCAAGATAACTATTTCAAACAAGTAATTTCTTTTGCGATCTTAAAAAGTTGCAGTTTCCTTTCCTAACTGATTTTTTTAAAGGATTTTAGCAGCGAGTCAAGACATGCAGGTGAAACAGTTTGCTACACTGAATTCAGTAAACGTCTGCTCCTGAGCACAGGCAGAGGCATCTGTGTGCATAAATAAGAGTTTAGCTATTGCTTCAGCCACCAGCTGCCCTTTGGCTATGCCACTGTTTGCAGTGACAGAAAATGTTTCACCCGGCCTAACTAACAAAATACATAACATTCTTATCTCAAGAAAACAGTCTTTCTTATCTTAAGATAATAGATTTATTTAGCCATTACCTCTACAAAACAAACTTTATCATCATAACTCATATTCTCAAAACATTGACTTTAAATCCTTTTATCATTTGTAGTTTCTTTCTATTTCCATGCAGGAGTCACAAGGGGATGCTTTACGTCCAGGTAACACCACAGCATCATCTCCACTAGGAAACAAGTCAAACTACCTTTAACAGTGTAGTGCACCCATCTTTAAAACCCACTGTTGGATGTCCTTACAGACCAAAAACAGGATGGAATTAATTTATGTTGGATCTTTAAACTTTGAAGACAGAGGGTCAGCCCTGATGCTTATCAAAAAATGATGAATAAATCTAAAATCCAAGACAGCTTTGAAAGATTTTGCTTTTAGACCAGTAATTTTGTTCTTTTCTTTTCTTTTCTTTTCTTTTCTTTTCTTTTCTTTTCTTTTCTTTTCTTTTCTTTTCTTTTCTTTTCTTTTCTTTTCTTTTCTTTTCTTTTCTTTTCTTTTCTTTTCTTTTCTTTCTCAAACCAGTACCAATTACAGTATCTTACTTCATTGCAGTTAATGATGCTCACTCTGACTACATGCATCAGCCAGTTAGGCCAGCACTGGATTATCACATCTGGCATTTGTGTTTCCTAAATAAACAAATGCGTATTTAACTTAGATGCAGATGGCCAAAATGCCAATGTCTTCAAAGTGTTCAAAGAAAACTGAGTTTGACCTTCAAGGTTTTAATCAGTGTGGTAATAAAACCAGGCTGTCAACATCCTGCTTGACTTTTCCTGCTGCAACACAACCAAACTAATTATTCATCTCACACACGACACAAACATACAGAGAAGGAATTAACATTTTCCTTATTCAGCAGATAAACTCAGTGAATCTAAACTTTTTTTTGTGGTTGTTTAATATCAATTTTATTCCGCTCACCTCTCAGTTGTATTTGCACAAGGTGGCTGTATTTGAATTATTTCTGTGTTTTCGGTTTCATTATCTACATGTGCTAAAAACTTACACAGGCCTTGTAGACAAAACTCAACATTTGGTATATGACCTGCTGATTGGCCTTTGATGACATTTAAATTTTGCCCGTGGTGCTTTGCAAATCAGATTAAAGTTGTTTACAGTTTTTCAAAGGTTGTATAAAAAAAAAAAAAAGATAGCTGAAAAATGCAATTTTCTGAGTGCTTTGTTCTTCACAAGCGTCCGCTGGCATATTATCCAGCATTTGGCTTGAGGACAAATGTAAAGGTATAAATTTTCTGTCAACAAGTAAATTAGATCTTTGATGAGTGTGCTTTCTTTTTTTCATGAAGTTCTCCTAATCCTTCCTTTGGAAAGATGCTTAAGAAATCAAATAAGAAATAAGAGACAATGTTATGTAGTTCCAGACAGATCACAGTGATCTGTACTGTGACAAATGAAAACTGTTCTCAAATGGGCTTTCAGTCACAATCACCATGGTGACCTGCTTGCTCCTGCTGAGTTTGATGATGCTGGTAGAGCGGTGCTGCTCTGGTTCGGCAGTCTTCCTTTTTCGCCTCATCAAATATCAGACCACAAGATGAGTCTGAGCATTACAGCTTATTTACATAATCAGGGTGGCATCTTTTTTTCGGGAGAAAATCCTCACAGATAATATTTAAGAAGAGAGTTTTAATAGCCGTAATTACGAAATGAAGTAATTTCATAACATCGTTCTAGTAATGGCATTAAATCCCAGAAACGATGTCGGAACATTTGTAGAGACAGCAAAGATGTGCAGTCCCAACCAGTGCAGACTGGCATAAAAACATGTCTTGATGCAAGATGAGGGAAACACATGACAGGCAAAAGGCTCTTGGGGCATAAAACATTTAATTTCCAACATTTTCCCACATCAAACCGCTCCCACCAAAACCATCTATTCCCTTGCAGGCGCAGCCTCACTCAGAACCCCCTGCCTTGCAGTAGCCCGGCAAAACTGGGACCATCTGTAGTTCCAGTAATGATGATGGCAGAGAAACCAAGCGAAGCTTTGAAAGTCGTCTCTTTGACTTTGGTTGGCCAGGATTAGCAATCAGGATCTGCTACTTGGAGCACTGCAGTGGCTTTACAATCTCATATGACAAAGGAGGAGTGTCACCTCTAATTCTCTAAAATGTAATACATCCTTTAAGTTTTGAATCTTTATGTCTGACACTTTTGTAGACTAAATGAAGTTTAATTAAGTTACAGTACATGGTGATTCATTATCTTCAGCACTCCATGAGTGCACCTCAGTTTTATTCTTTCTTTTACCAGCCAATCCTGCAAATATAAGTATTTAAACTTCAAGAAACTAACACTGACAAAGTTTCTATTGTTTTAAAGGACAAATTTGAAAATAAATAAATACATTTTTGACTCAGGAATGCATTTTCCTCAGATTAGGACTTTTACTCTCCAGTTGCTGATTTCCCACATGCCTTGGTCAAATAATGTGGCCGTTAAAGTTACAGTCAATTAAATTAAATGTTAATAGAAACATATAAATAATATATTAAGGGTTATGTTTGTCTTTGGTCTGGGGACTAACAACTTACCTGATTAAATGTGAATGCATCTCTGAAGAGGAATGAGTTCATGAGTTCTGGTAAACCACCTGACAATTATTTCCAACAACCTGAAGTGCCTTTATTAAAAGTTTTTTTTTGTTTTTTTTTTTTCCAGTTATTGCTAAGAACAAATAAATCCTCTGTGTTTTGTATTTCAAATGCAAACAGTCTAAAAACATCACTGGGGATCAGAATTTTGGACCCAGCAGATCTTTCATGTTTTGAAAAACGTGTGAAATATTGATGTCCCTAGATCTATGCACGGCAACAACAACACAAAGACACATGAATCCTGAGTAAACCTTTTCTTCTATTTTCAGCGCAAAACAACTTAAAGAGGAATCTTTTGTCAGTGTTATTATGCATTCTTCTGAAACACTTTGTCTGTGAAAGTAAATTACAGGATGAGCTGCTCTGCAATTCAAACAGCTTAAATCTCGCTGGGATTTATGCCACTTCTTTCTTTTCTGTTAAAACTTATATTTACACCTCCTCATACAGTGTGTGTGATAATGAGGAGATGAGCAGCACACAACCACTGCTTTCTATTTACATAAAGATAAAATGCTTACTTTTAAAGTGTGAATAAAAGTGTGTGTGGCATGAGGTGGTCTGATCTAGAGGTATTGAAAGAGTTATATGTTTGGCCATATAAACTGGAAAATTATACTTGTGTGTAATCATTAGCATTAATAATAAGCCAATGATTGATCTTAGAGAAAGGAGGGATGATTACCTCAAAGGTTTTTAAAGGCTGAGAGGAAACACCATTGTTGTTGTGAAGTGTCTGTCACTGCATATACAGATTTCCTCTAAGGCCACAAAGAGGATCAAAAGAAACTATTCATGCTGCATAATTGCATGTTTATGTTTTCCATCTATTTGCTCTGTCTGATCATATTCTCATAGAAATAAATAAAAGTTCTTCTTTCTTTGGTAATTAAGCTGCAATTCATGTATTCCTTCTTTATACTTCCCACTTAAAAAGCTGGATTGGAAGTACGAGGAAGAAAAAGTGTCTCATGCAGTTGTGTTTTCCAAATGTGCAAAAAGACCCGCAGCACTAAATCGCTTGTGACAATTTGCTCAGAAATGATGTGTCGTATCAGACGAATTCACTCTCGAAACTGTCACCATCTCAAGTCCCAAGAAAAAAGAGAAATTTTTGTTCTGCTTCAATTTTTGCTCCTCAGCCTGATCTCCCACAAACTGTGTCATTATATCAGACCGAGCGATCATCCCTTTTTAAACACATCTGAAGTAGCAAGTCACAAGCTGTCTAAGGAATCCCCTCTAAGGGCAATCCAGACATTTGCTTTTATCACTGTTGCTTCAAATCACAAAAATCCTTGTCAGCTGCTGTATCTCTGTGAGATAAGAGCTTAATTCAAAGTATTAAAGTTGCACTGCAGAGTAACAAACGGAGGGATGTTGGTTATGATGGCTAATTATGCGTAGCATAGGATACGGCTTTCCTGCTAACTGTGGATCGTACAGCCAGTGAAGAAGAAAAAAGCAGTGATTAAACAGTTCCAGCTACCATTTAAACAAGTTTTCAGCATTTTGGCACATTAGGACCTTTTTTCAGAGATCACAGGAAGCACACTTTAACTGCACATACATCTTTACAAATCAAACCTTGGTGTTGTATAATGTTAGGAGGTATAATTGGTTTAAATGTGTGTGTTTTTGCACAGGGAGAAGGAAGAATCAGGTTAAACTAAATGAAAAAGGGTATGATTAATCTAGCACAGGATATACAATACAGGTAGTGCCTCACAGTGAAGATAAGCTAGGGTGTTGCTCAATGGCCCTTACAATTACTGATTTTCTAATCCAATCTGCCGCACCTATTATTCCCCACAGGAAAAGGTGATTGAATGTGACTTATCTCAACATCCTGGAATCACTCTAGGATAACATTAAGAGACAGAAGTAATTGACAGATCAAATCCACAGAACAACTGGGTTTATTTATTTATTTGTTCCCACCATGTCTGCTACTCTAATAAATCTGTCCACAGCAAAAGCATTCTCATTATATTTTGATCTTTCTCACATAGTTTTTCATTTGATGTGAAAATAAGAGCGCTTTAAGGAGAGATATCTGGAGATTAAGTTGTTAACGTTCCTAATTAGCACATCTTGTTAGGTGTATGACAATTTCCTTGTAGCAATAGCAATCATTCAGGAGTACTATCAGCCTAATCAACACAGAGAGGAGCACCTTCGTTCCACTTCAAATATACGTTCCAACGTTGTGAGAGCATATGTAACAGCACTGAACCCTTGATGCATTAAAGCTATTGATGTTCTGTGCAGAACTATCGGGGTTTGCTTTCAGTTCGAAGCAAGGAACATCAAAGTGGAGTGGGAAAATGACTTTTAAATTTACCAGTCTCACCACGATTCAACAAAGATGTTTTTGCAAGCCAGCACCAACAGAGATACTGCTGAATTGTAAATGAAGATATCTTATATGTAGTGATATTCAGCTTAATTTGAAACGTTAAAATTGCATATGACACTTGGAAAAGCCTTTGGCACTAAATTCCCTTTGAGAAATAGACACTGGTGTCTGTATCTATTAAAAACAATCAGTGTGCAACTGCACACTGTTGCACTGGGTGACAGCTTTTTTCCAATACGATGAACACTGTCACTTTAAGTTATTTAGAGTCAGTCCCAAACACATCATCCTGCTACAGTTAAGTGCCAACCTCAGTGCTGAAAAGACATGCTTTTTCATTCATTTTCAGTAATGTTTACTACAACACCAAGCCATTTCAAGCTGTTTTCATCATTTATTCTTTTCAATGCCTTTGTCATTTTAAGTCAATTTTGAACAATGACAAGAAGCAAGATTCACTAAAGAACACACTGAAATTGGAGGAATGTGACTTTTTTTTCTTTTTTCTTTCATCATATTGCTATCTAAGAGAATTTTAGAAGATTAAAGTCATGTTATAGAATGTGCAAGAATGCAATTAGTCACTCAGGCCATGCTTACTCCAGAATAGCATTGGTAGCATGCTCACAGTAACAATGTGATGATCGGCTTCTGTGAGCTCTTATTAGTACAAGGAGAAAATGTATGAATCTTTGCATCAAGCTTTGTAATAATCAATGCAATTACTGTTAAAAATGCTCTCTGTCTTACAGGGAAGCACTGGATACAGGGGAGGAGCCGGGGTGTCGTACTACCGTTAAAACAATTCAGTGAATGCTCTTTGAGACCATTTTGGCTTCAATGCAGAAAAAAATCCACCAAAGCAAAGGGTCCAAACAAAGCAACATAGAAGTATTTTAGAGTGTGATGCCATCAGATGAATCACAGGTGTTTATACTGGCAAGAAAATATCCGATCTGTGTCACTTGAGAGCAAAACGATCATGTTTGGACTTTTAATGGCAGTGTAAATGGTGTCTTAGGCTGTGTTCACACTGCAGATAAATGTGACCTGAATCTCAGTTTTTTTGCTCATGTGTTACCCATGTCCGATTTGTTTCTGACAGTGTGAACAACACATTGAATCTGACATTTTCAAGACAGATTCAGGCCACATTCAAATGTGGTCCTAAATGGAATACATATCCGATCTGAGTTGAAGCGGCTGCAGTTTGAACAGTGATGTTGTATTTCATCTGACTTTGATGTCACAGAGGTGAGATAGACGTCTTATTTCTGAAACAGATAGCCCAGATACAGATCTAGGGCTGCAACGATTCATATCACAATTTTTGACCCACGATACACATGATTTTTTTTTATTTTATTTTGAAAGTATTTCATATAAATAACATTTATAATAACATTTAACTCAATGTAACAAATAACTTTAAGGTATCTGAAAAAAAAGAACAATAAGAAAAATGAATTAAAATCAAGACAGAATTCCTCATTTGTAGGGTGGGAAAGATTAAAGAGGTGCTGTTTGAACCAGACTCAGAGACCAGCACCAAAAAGGCTACACGGAAGACGAGTCAGCCTCACCGGAGTTCAACGATCAGCTGAGATATTAATAAAAGTCTCAATCTAGGCCTGGCTTATATGTTTTTTTTTTGTTCTATTAGTTATGAAATTTAATAATAGCCCACATCCGATAGCAACATCACAGTTCTTTAGCCAATACAGGTCAAAAAAAAGGAGAGGAACCCAACTGCAGTCACAATACGTCGCCATATATCCAGTCCACGCCGGAAGTCCCAATCGGAAGTTTCTTCTTGTCGTAGCTTACTAAAATGTAACCCTAACCCTGACCCTTCTCCTAACCCTAACCACCCGACTACACCACACGCAACTGGTTGTAAGCCACAGATATTTACTCTTGGCGGTGTTTAACTAACTTCCGCTTGAGACTTCCTGTATGGCGGCGCCCTTGTCGGCTACAGAAAGGTACTCTTGGGTTAATCAGCGGGGTGAGGAAATCCACGTAGAGTGCAAAACACTTGTCTCCTAGAACTATAACATGTTAATGATTTTCATAATTTGTTTAGATAAACGGAGGAATATTCAGTGCATTTTTTTTATTTTGTGAATCCATTCTACATTGTTTTTTCCTTTCTTTTTTTCTTTGCAAATGAGTTTATTATTAGTGCTGGATATGTGAATACTTATGATTAAATGACATTTTGTGGTTTGATTAAGAAATGTTTTCTTGTTCGGCTGTGCTACACCGCAAACCCTCACTGACTCGAACTTGCATACACGAAATCAGAGCTGTCGTGAGATTTGATCATATCCTACGATCACGTCCAAATTGATGAATGCTGAGTCTTGCATGGAAATGGTTGTATGCACAGATTTCCGTCATACGATCGTTTGATAAATGAGGGCCTTTGTGTTTTACAGGTTAGCTCCTTACTCAAACTCTCAATAAGGCACTTTTAAAGGTGCCATGACATCAAATTTTACTTTTCTGGGGTTTTGGGTGTATAATATGATCTGTTGTGCGCTGATGAGGCCATGTGAATGTAAAGAGCGAGTATCAAAGTTCATGTTTATGGTCTGTCAGCTTTGTCTCTCTGTTCAGAAACGGCTGAATCAGACAGCAGCCTATCATTCTACGTAGTTTTATCATTCTCCGTAATTCAATCTCTCCTTCCACCCTCCGCTCCGCTCTCACTCCCTCCCTCGCTGATTCAACTGCATGAGTGGAGCTGAGTGACTGCTGAGCAGTCAGGTCTGTTTTTCAAACAATTGGATTTAAAAGAAAACTTCTGCAGCAACACTGAGGGAGGCGACAACAACCTTGTCATTACCTGTAAGTTCATTTATTTTCTAAATGCTGTCTTGTCTAATAAACATAGCTCACTGTCTGAAATGCACATGTTGCTAACAGATAGCCTTTAGCAAAGTCCCACTGCAGCTTGACCTACTTTCTCTAAATAAGGTTATAGTCAAAAAAGGTGTAGCCAATCAAAATGTAGTAAACTTGGTCTCCGGGTAAAGCTGCGTATCATTACTGCACCCAACTCTTTTAGTGAGGAAGGGAGGTCTAGTGTGCCAAAATAATCCCTTGCTGTAAAAAGTGACTTTTTTGGGGGGGGAGTGTATTTACATATGCAGTAATGTCAACTACATGAACCAGTTTTTACAGCTATGTCATCACTCCTTTAAAAATAACTGTGAAGAACTAAGATTTTTAAAGATTTTTTTTTAAAGTCAACATTCTCTTTCCACTAGCTCCATAATTTTGGTTCAGTGTATTCCCAAAGTCTGGTCCTGCACATGTGCCTGACATTTTCTTTGTCTGCAGTGTATAAAAAAACTGTTTGCAAGCTGCTCGCCCTGCTACTGGCAAATTCTGTTTTCTTACCGTGGTTAGTGCAGCTCAAATTGTTATGCGGGAACAGCAATTAGGTACCCAAGTTTCAAGGTCAGTCCTAATGGTTCCCTCTATAAACAAGACATCAACAGGCTGTGCTGCTGTTTCTGCAGCAATAAATGCAATATCAGTAGACAGTGAAGCCTGCGGTTTATTGTAGCTAAGGTTTAATGGAACAGACTCTAATGTTAAAAGCAGATATTTGCAGTATTGCATGCTGTGCTTAGTATTTGACTCAAGCAGCGGTCCATAAAGAAAGGCATAGTGCAGCAACATATAAACTTGTTTTCATAGGGACAACCAGTAACGAGAACTTGATATTTTTAGAGGCAAAACCAGATGGCTCATTTTGAATTTTTCGCTCATTTCTCTTCTTTTATTCTCTCTTTGTCCAGGCCCTGACAACATTCACAAGGATTATGTGATAGAGTGGATTATTTGTTATTTGTATATTGAAAAAGGACATTTAAATCTATACTTACAGCCTCTTGAGGTTTTTTTTTTTCCTTTCTTCCTTACTTTATCATAAATTGGAGTGGAAGTGGAACCCGTCAAGATACCCATCATCATTGTCAGATTCACATCTGTATTCATCATCAGATGTGGACAAAATGTGAACCTGCTTATCATCTCTCATGGGCTGCTTCTGAGGGTCACTCTTAAAAGTCAGAGACAGACCCTGAATGCTGAAAATGGTGAGAGAGAAGATTCTTTTCTAGACATTTTCTACTGTATCTATGTGTTTCTATCCATCTAGATCTGTAGGTATAGATCAATAATCTCTTCTCTACCAATAAAAATGTAGTTTGCGAGATTCAGTGAGCTCTAGCCTTGCACCTAACAGCCATTTGTGTCCAAATCACATCACAGACCAAGCTGACCAGCCTGATTAAGGCTCAACTGAACGGCCACACAACTACTTCAGGGGAAAATCTGTAATTTGAAAAAAAGTAGTGGATGGAAAATTTTAGGTACCATTTTTCTGAAATTATTTCCCTTTTTCTTGAAGTGCCCGACAAGAGAAAAGCAGAGGAACAAATTAGAGGTAACCTCACCGGGAAGGGTCAGGCATCTGCTACAATCTTCCCCCCATCAGTTTGAGAAAAGAGGCCACTTTGCATTCTGCAGCGTACGTCTCCTCTGAGCAAAACATAAAGTCAAACAGCAGCAGAATGATTTCACTACCCTGACCTCTACTGGAATGATACCTTCTTAACGTACACAATTACTGTCTTATTGACTTGCAAAACAAAGATCGCTGTATCTACTATCTGAGGCTGAGCAAAGCAAAAATGCCATGACATGTGGGATTAGATGTTGAGTTGATGTGTTCTTCCCTTTTTTTTCAACTTTAATAAGATACTGTAGGGATTGTATAAGAACCGGAGAGGCGACAATTCCTAACTTTGATCACACAAGTGTGTGCATCGTTTATTTTTCGGTAAGGTAACGAACAACCGGCAGACTTAACATGGCGCCGTCTGCAAAAACAAAACCAGCCAGCCCTGCATCCTTAAAGGGACCGCAACAGAATGAAATACTTGCAACTACATCAAACTACTCTCAATGCCACGCTGACAGTCTAGCATTAAAGAATAACATTGCATGTAAATCACATGTTATAAACAAGGAAATCTCTGGAACAAGGTGAATTATGTAGCTTCTGTAATTGTGATAACTGCAGTCACTACAATACCATCTAAAGTCATAATTATATTATAATTATCAACTCTAAAAGAAAAAGAAGAAATCCAGCAGGTTTTCTTCATCTGAACGCTCTATAATGATAATGGAAATACTAACTAATACGTACATGTAACAGGTCAACAGAAATGCTGATTACAATGCACAAAGGCAGGACTGCATGCCTTAGCTTGTTGGTAAAGACGCTGTTATTGCTCCACCTCTTCAGAAAGAGTTTACTTGTCTGCTATAATGTAATGAAAATTACAGAAAGAAATATGACTACAAATTAGTTTTGTGCATATACACCTAAAAATGGCAGTATGTGTTCTCTGGAAACTTTAAGCTTGATGTGACAATCAGTTTTTACATAAGCTCAGTGATATTCATATTTTAGGTTTCAATGCAAATGCAGATGTATGGGGAAGCCAAACTTTTCCCCAGACAACTTCTACATTATGAAAAACCCTGCTGTGGCCTATACTGTATCTACAATAAGATGGTTCAACATTTTAAAAGATTTTTATTTTAGCTCTCTTAGTACCTTTAAAAGTCAACAGCTGTGGGGCTTGAACTGATAGTGAATACTCTTTGATTAGCTTAATCTGTGGAAATGTTGTGATTATCACTGCTACTGTACCAGCTGCAGTAATAGCATCAACATGGAAGGAGGTTGGAAGGGAGGAGGAGAATAGACATCAAGCTCTGAAAGATGCTTTCTGTCAAAACCACGAGACTGCTGTTGTCTCCTTTCTTTCTTTTTTTATTTAACCTTGTTCTTAATCTTCTATTTTTCACTCCACCTTTGAATGAATTTGTCAAGCAATAAAAGCACTTGGTTAAGCTTAAGAAAACATTATGGTTAGCTGTTAAAATGTGCAAATAGATATATTTCTTATCATGGAAAGTTTGTCAACATGTTACTATGGCCATACAGTACAAGACTGTTACATTGCCAGATTGGGAAGCCCAGCACACTAAAAGTGATTCTTTGGATGTTGGCCTCCTTCAGTAGACAATGACCATGGGTTTATCCCACCCAACTGCCCTACTATATCATCAACAGCTGTGGCTGACCATGCTGATGGATGAGTGGCAGTCTCTGTTGTTCAGGCCACACCTGTGGATTGTCCAGGTTAAGGCAGGTATACACTACAAGAAAATTAGGCCGATTTTTGTCCCAATCTTCCTATAAGATCAAAGCCAGCAAATGTCTGATTGTCAAATGTTTCCAAAGGACATTGTGTCTCATGTTCCTGTGGTGTGAGGTGAGTTTTGTCTGGTCCGATCCACTTGGAAGGAAAGATCACAGATAATGAACATGTTTCATATTGGTGACTGAGTGGGTAGCCTGGTAGGGTTGCAGTCTTTGGCGCGCCAGACCCGAGTTTGAGTGCCTGACCTGGCACTCGTGTGAACCACTATGGACTCTGAGCAAGGTCCTAAACCCCCACCATCAGTTCCCTGGGCTCTGCCCACTTCTCTCAGGTTCAGCCTGGATTGGTTAAATACAGAGAACAAATTTCCTAATTGGCACTCTGAATGGGAGTAATAAAGTATATGTCATTATTATAGTGTGGTGCTCTGAGAGGACCCGAACATGCACAGTATGTTCAAAGCTGTGAAAAAGCATATTTTAAAAAAATTAATAAAACAAAACAAACCAAAAAAACGCTTCTCTCATTGAAAAATTATGTGTAGGCTACTGAAACAACAGCCAATCAAGATTCCACAGCTAACAGTGAACTAGCAGCTGACTGACGGAAGAGGAAGTAAAACCAAACGAACACACAGCCATATATTACAGCCTGTTCTCCAAGGTATCTAATGCTTGTAGCAATTTTATTCACCTCCAACTCTCACTCTACAGCCACATCCCTGCTGTTTACATGACTTTTTCGACTATCTTTTTTTCTTTGTATGCATTTTTTCCCAGAAGTAAGAAGCCAAAAAGTCCACCATGTTTATTTACACTAAGTTTGTCACTGAAGGCTCATTTGACTACATAAGATTTGGAATATTGACCGTGAAGAACCCGATTCTTTGGTGAACAATCAGTTAGTGTGAGGTATGTTCCATAGTGCACACCACACTATGGTACTGTATATAATCAGAAGAGGGAGATCTTGTGCGATCTGTCTTTTGTAATCCGCAAATGTGTGGTCTCAACATCTGTGAAGGTTTGAGGAATCCTGTAGTCTGTACCTGGCTTCAGCTACTTCTCCTCGGTTATGTAGTATCAAGCTTGGACAAGATGCTATGGAAGATAAGTTGTTGCCATGCAGCATGTCCCCCCTCTCCGTATCATTGATGGGTCCTGAACAGCAGAGCCATTACAGTTTGGCTCCAGCGCCATTGCAGGAGCTGCCAAAAAGAGAATGAAATCAGCAACAAACTGCCCTCTGGGCTCCAACTCCAGATATTCCTCAGGGTTTCCTCCAGAAACCTTTCTGGCTGGGTATCCCACAAAGCAGCGGGGGTCTACGATCACTGTTTTTCCCTCCCCTAGATGGGTTGCCTTCCAAAGCTAAAGAGTCCCATCTACACATGCAGCAGGTTGTACTGAGTTACATGGTTCCAGACGCAGAGACAGAGGCGCTGACCTGACAGAGATACTTTGGGTCCCATCTGCATCCAACACAGCGAGATCCTGATCAAATATCAGTATGCGACACGTTTGGGATAATGACAAATAAATCTTTATATAACTTGCTCCAATGTGCAGAGTTAACTGCCATTCCCTTGTGGCAGCCTACACTTTCCAAGTAAGCATATGACATATGCTCCCCATGCCAGACCAACAGTAATCTATGCTCGTTTTTCACTTGTCGTTGCTATGATTCACTCCATCTTTGTCACCATGGTTGCTTCCCTCCTTCGCTCTTGTGCACATGAAAAAATTATTGCTATACTACTGGAAAATGTCACTACACACAACAGATTTAAGACAGTTGTGTACTGCAGAAAGCAAAGAGGGATTAATTAAACAACTGCTAACAGGCTCAATCAGCACTGTGTTAACTTGTTAACTATTCTTAATAATGGCTTCAGTGTAAGACATCCAATCAGTACCTTATTCATACTATAATATATCACAAGGAAAGACAGTACATACAATAAAGTTTTATGATTTCTTGTACAAACACATTTTTAAAATGTATTTATACAGTTATCCTCCTTGCATATGGTGTGACATCTGCAAAGGTGCTAAGTGTAGATTAGAATAGGCAGTTTGATTAGGTAAGGATTTTTCTGTCAGGAGGAAGGAAAGCTAGGGGTCTGTGTGGATGCTGGCACATCCCTCCTTTCTCTTATCCCTACACTGATTAATGGCAGAGTCTCACAGTCCTCTGACAGATCGCTGAGGCCCAGAGAAACCTCCAGAGATGAGGCTCCCTGCCAATTACCTTCCTCAATAATGCCCGCTCAGTGCCTGAATGACAGGGATCCACCCCCAAGGATCTAACTGAGCTGCTATTAAAACCAAAAGGTGCAGGCTTCATGATTTGTGTGGCTGCATATAGACACATCTGTAGGTGGAGGGAAATAAAACTGTATTATTATTACAACACTGTTGCTACCTATGGCAGCTTCTGCTCTGTGATTATATGCTGGCGAGTGAGAAGAGGGCACTGAATTTGAAAGGGACCATTTTGTAGAGGAAAAACTAAAACAAAAACCTACAGCCAAGTGAGTTTGTGTTGATCATTAAGAAGAAAATGGCTGAATAATTTCCTTATGTGTCTTTTTTTGTGTGAGGAAAATGAGAGATGACATGGGGAAAACAGTGGTCCGAACAAACTTTTTTATTACATGTCTGGGAAACAAGATATAAGCCTTCAAGGGCAGGGCACAAGGACTTGCAACTATGCCACCTTTGGAGAACCTCCTTCTGAGATAGTGCAGATAAATGGGGTTGAAAAGAGAGATTAGGAGCTTGCAGGAGAATCTGCTTCTCCCTGCTGATTTGGACATTCATTTTAATGGGACACTTAGCACATATCCTGAAGCTAGACCTGGAGATTCGCAAGGTTCTTCGCAGTGCAGTCACACTACTCCCTAAGCATGGTAGCCTTTGTGAGCATCAAAAATGCATTACGTATGCTCCTGTCTGTTCAGCATTCTCATCAGTGCCAAGGCTTCTTGTCAGCGAAGTGCTTCACTGACAACAGGCGTAGTTTGTAATCTAAAAAGAAACAGGGCAGTAAAAAAGCAATTGCACACTTTACAATTACACTGTGGCAGCCTGAAACAGTCACCCTTAGCCAAGAGAAAATAAAACCTTTATATTTTTCAAGAAAGATAGAAAAAGATAAAAGACAATGCATCTAATTATTTATTTACAGCTCAACACATTGTGATAGCTTTAAGAATGAACCTGGGTTTGTTTTTATGATGTGTGGGGACATAAAACTAAGGGAAGATATTGAGGATTTAAAGCCAATCTGCAATTCAGTATCAGAAGAGAAAGTTTTGTTTTTGATGTCTAAGGACTTGGTGCTTAACTCTTTGCTTCTTTTTCCAGCAGACAGATCAATTCTCAAACTGAAATCTCATTAATTGCTTCACTGTAGAGCTTCTTACATCCTGCCTCCCTGAAAGTGGGTCCATCCAATCCTGTAGGGTCGACAGACACTCTAAAAATCGATTCCAAAGACACCGAAGGCATAATGTCAGCCACTCTGATAAGAAACCTCAGCAAAAAGGTGTAATCGAAAATTATAGAGATTTGCCTTCCGCTGCCGAGTGTTTTGGCTTTACCTGTGTGTGCTTCAGCACTTACTTGCATTTTCAACTGTGCAGTGTCTGAGTGTAGCTTTATATCTAAATGCAAAAGGGGTCATTTGCTGCCAACCACGTGAAGTTTTGAAAGAAGCCTGAGCCCCTCTCCAGTCTGGTTAAATCAACCAAAAATACCTGTGTAAGGTATTGCCAAATTAAACTGACAACTCTATTGGAAGTAAATGCTTGATTTGGACTAAGTGCTTGATTTTGGTCTCTTTTGAAAGATAACACCTCTAATTTTAAGTAAGATTTTCCTCATTTGGAATATAAACTCACTCACTCAGGCAAATAACAGATGTTTTAACAGCTGAATTGGTTATGATGCATCAGTCAAGAAAATCAACTTAAACTCCCTCTGGCTTTTCACGAAAGATGAAAGGCACATACTTTCTTTGAACACAGACTCTTACTGACTGTTGTAGTCTGTGGACAAAACATAGAAGCTTCTATTGACTCAAGTTAGGTGTCCATTAAAAGTTAAGTATGCTGGCTCTATTTCAAATTGAGAGCCAAGCTGTTGGCATTCTAACCAGTTTTACAGCAGAAAATACATATTTCTGTTTATTGTATGTTTAAAGCTCACAATAAGTGATGCAATAGTCAGTATTTATTGATGCGTGATGCTTTGTGGACTTAAAAATTCACTTGATCAGGCAGTTTGGAATTTAGTTTTACCTTTTAGTCCTTCAAATGATGTTTTTTTCCATCAATACATTTTGGGGAATTCCATGACTTTTGTTTGTGTGTGCTCATTAAAGCCCTACCACTGAACTTTGGCAGACTTGGCAGGCTCGCCCTTACGATGGCTAATTCATCTTGCATACTGTCTTTTCTCAGAGCTCCAGCCGGTAAAAGCCAGCCTGATGTTAATGATAAATTTCTCTCTTCCTTTCCCTCACATCTCTGATAATGTCCTCCTGCTTTCTTTGCTGAGTCAACCATGGGTCCAAAAATAGCCAGTGTTTTGATTTCCAGTTGCAGATGTGTGATGCAGGGCTAATGTGGGGAAATGTGGCTGTCACATGACACCTGAGGCTGGGCAAAAAAAAAAAAAAAAAAAAAAAAAGTTGTGAAATGCAGTTTCTCAATTATGAGATGCTGCAATGCAACAGTGTCTTCAGGAATGACCATAACAAATGTTGGTGTACCATCAAAGCAACTCAGAAATATTGAGTTTTAGGGTCGGAAACTTTTGCAGTGTTGCTTTAAAATTAGAGCCATGATAATGTGTTTCACCAAATCCCCTGACCTCTAATTAAATAACAAATTATAGTGCACAAACCAGTGGTTCCTAATGTATTTTCCCTCAGGACCCCTTCATGCAACTACCAAAAAGCTGTGGACACCTTGGCCACTTTTTGCTTAAATTGTGCTTGATTTTATGCTTTTATTTGCTAGGTTCTCACCATGAATGACACATTCTGCTTATTCCTTTCTTGTCATATGAAAAAATCATCATGTAACTGCAATCAAAATGATAAAAAAATTAAAATGACACACTTTATCTCTGTGTGGACATGACCTTAACTGGCTCCAACAGTCAAAGCTTTGGGGACCCCATTGGGGGGTCCTGGACACCAGGTGCTCTAACCAATAGCAATGCATTTTCCAATTTCTGTGGGAAGAAAACATGAACAGAAGACAAATCCCATTGTTTAGAGAATTGTGTGTATGACTCCTGAGTTATGTGTTTGTTCTGTGGGAGGGCAGGGTTTGATCCCAGGTCATGCCTGTATCCTCTGAGAACAGATACAGAGCTATCTTTGCTTATCACAATTTTGAGCTTTGCAGAATTTTTTTTTTTTTTTTTTTTTTTTTTCACCTGGAATTAAAGGAAACTATATGCAGCATATATATGGTATTCTTTGCAGGGGGGTGTTTTCTGGACAGAGTTTTATTTGTATTTGTGTGAGTGTGTGTGTGTGTGTTCCTTGCTACACTGTGAGGACCATTTTGTGTGCTTAACCAGCAAAGTGAGGACATTTTTGCAAAGTGATGACATTTTGGCCAGTCCTCACTCAAAAAAGCCAAAGATGAATCCATTTTTTTGTCAAGATTTGGTTTAAGAGTTCAGGTTACAGTTAGGTTTAGGTTAGGGTTATGGCAAGGATTAGGTTTAGGCAATCAGTTGTGGTGGTTAGGGTTAGGGTAAGGGGCTAAGGAATGGGCATTATGTCAATGAATGTCCTCACAAAGATAGAAGTGCAAGGATGTGTGTGTGTGTGTGTATGCATTTGTGTGTGGGGGGGATATTTTCTGGGGGACTTCTTTTACTTTTCTTTATTTCTTGCTTTGTTGTCATTGATATTGACTGCACCCATTGTAGGGATCATACTGTATCTTAAAACAACCACCATGATCTTGGCTCTCCAACAGTATGCCACCCTTACACCCACGGGTTGTGTTTACAGTTATTTAGAAAACTGTGAAAGGCAAATGGGAAGTGGTAAAGGGGAGATTTTTTAAAAACATCCCATTACAACCACACAAGCATTCACAAGTTGAAAAGGAAATAGCTTCATAAATAATAATAAGCTACTGTGGCAAGGTACTCAACAGAGGGCCCGGGCAGGATTTGATCCCCAAACTACTGGGTGAGAGTCATGCGTGCCGGCCAGTCAGCCAAAGGGACATCCTGTGGCCAAGTAGCCAAGGCACATAATCTATCGGAGGCATAGTGACAGGACCCCCACACTGTCACACTGCCAAGGGTGGTCAAGATTACAAAACACATTTTGTGATATTGCTTACTGTTTGTGTCTAAGGATCCACAAGTGTCAGAAAACTCCATCCTCTAATTCCTTTATTTTCTCCACAGATGATAAAGTATGACTGACATGTCATTCACATCCACAGCATCAATTCAACCTCCTAAGGAAATATGAGCTTTCTTGCTGTCTACTATCCTTAACAGAACCACTTCTAAAAACTCTCAAATTTCTCAGCATGCCAATGACTTTGTTGTTTGTAACAGCAGTGAACAAGTTTTCATGCACTCACTGAACCTGAAGGGTTCAAATTGTTTTGATTTTTGTAGGTAAAGTCCTCCCAACTATTGAAAAATCCCTAGATTTTCAGTGTTTTCATGCTGTGTAACTAATGTAGCCACCTTTAGCTTTGATTATATGCCCAAGGGCCAGTGCTATCAAGAAGCTGTAATACTGTGAGAAAGTCAGAAAAAGTGGAAATTGTGAGACAGATTTGATACCAATAAACAGCTTCTTTGTGTGGATTACTGCTTCCATGTTGCGCTACATTTAATTTTCTTCTGTCTGTGCTAACACTCACTGTGTTTAAATATGGCAGAGTTGCCGATAAAGACATTCTCATTTACATATTTTCCAGCTGTCAGACAGCAGGATGAGTCTGAAGACTGTGACACAAATGTACTTGTCACCTTAGAAGTCTTTGAAACCCTCATTTCCTACCTGCGACACTGGTCTGTGAATTGCCGTCCACATGAAATAAGGACTCTCGGTTGTCTTTCATTTCTGATATAGTTACATTTGAAATGACCACTAGAAAACAGGGATGTCAAACTTGGTTCCAAGAGGGCCACTGTCTAGCAGGTTTCAGATGGTTCCCTGCCCCAACAGACCTGATTCATGTCAAATGTATCTAACAGGTTGTTGTGAACTTTCAGTCAGGTGTGTCGAAACAGGGAAACATCTCAGACCTGTAGGACAGTAGCCCTCAAAGACCAGAATTTGACACCCTGTTCTAATAGACTTCAGCCACGAATTATCAGTGCTGTGGTCAGCAATTTGTTCTATTTGTTCTCCTTTGAAACTCTTGATATTAGCCCTTGCCACCACATTCAAAACGAGCACATCATTTACAGCAAACCTTTCTTCATTTCATGTTACAGTACCTTTGCAATCTTTTCAATGATTTAAAAGGTTTAAATAATTTGTACATTATTACACTGCTTTCTTACAGTTTCCACAGTATCCCAATGTCTATTCTAGGCATGGTGTTGAGGTAATCTGTGTTAACATGTTTTGGTCTTTGTTTGTTTGACCGTACAGTATAAATCACAAACACAACTCAGACACTCACGAGGGATCTCATTTTGGGCCATTACAGGCACATAGCCAATTAGAATGACTCAAGTGCGGTGACAATGGGCCCCTGTCAAATTATTTTTCTCATTTCCTCTTTTTGTCCTCAACAAAAGCAGGTGCATCAGACTATTTCACACTTTGCACATGCTGTGAGCATCATGGGATGTTTCCTGATTATGGGGGTTTTGTGGACACTGGCAGCAGACATGGCTGTTTTGTTAAAGCGGCAGAGCATCTGATCCATCAGATAAGGGTTTTTGAAACTTTTTTCCTCACTGGTCTCTGACCAGCTTCTTTCTTCTACATATTTCTGGCTTGTTCCTCTACTTAAACAAGACTGCTATTAGACATTTTCATCCAAGCCACTGTTGTCTTTCTTTCCCTGCTATAAAACAGAGTGTGCAACAGAAGTGTAGTCTATATTCATTTGCACACAACACAGAACACTTTGTGGGGAGAATATTAATGTGTTTTTCAGAGCAATGTGACAAGCATACATCTTGGCCTATGGGCTCAACTGAGCAGGGAAAGAAGAATGGGAAGAGAGAAAGTATTTAATAGTGTTTTGGTTCCAACGGCTGGAAGGTGAAACGGAAATTTGTATTATCTATAATATGGTAACAAGAAAAAGTGGACGGCTCAAATGGTGCCCTGCCAGATTCAAAGTGGAGGAAAATACAAGAAAATATACTGACTAAACTAAGAAAAAAAAAAGGGGGGGGGGGCAAAATGCTTCCTCATCATTAGCCCAGATGCTTACTAAAATCTAAGACATCTCAAAGTCATTTAGTGGAATAAAAATGACTTATGTCTGGTTAATTACATCACAAAAATTTTAAACTACTTACGTCTAAATATTGATTCGACACACATCAGGCTCTAAATGGTTTAAGCCACGTGCAGTTAGTTAGTGAATGTAACTGCTTATATAGAATCATTATTTATGTATAAATCATTGCTAACTGACAGGATCTCTTCTCAATTCAACATCTTATCACAAATCCACAAAGCGAGCAGTTCATGGCACAAGAAACATACTACAGAGGATATTAAATTGGCATAACCTTTTTTTTTTTATCTTCATCCAAACCAAACCGCTTTTACACCCCACACAGAGATGTAAGCATGGACAAACACTTCTCATTAAGACATGCCATCTCTCACTGGGTTTCCATGCTGTGGAACAGAACAAGGATTAGAGGGTCAGCTTATCTGGGTGGCAAATTAATTGCCTGATTCCTCTCTAAATCCATGATACCTTTGCATTCAGACTCAGATGCACCATGAAAGTAAAGTATGAGGCCTACGCTGTTGTGCATGCAAACACATTTGTGATAATGATAATAACAGATGTCAAGAGTAGAATACAATTCTGGAGAAAAGATATAACCATGATTCCAACCATTGTTCTAAGTGACGCTGACATTTGTGCAGCTATTTCTGATGTGTAAAGTTCCAGGAAAAGAATTGTACAGTTGCACACCTGCTGAAGGCCTTCATTGATTTTACTCATGTCACTCAAGAGTTATTCTGAGCAACTTTGCTTTCCTAAATAAGGGAGTATTTTTGCAGTATGCTGAGCCCACAGAGTGACATTTTACTGCAAAGCATTTCACGGCATTAAACTTGCAGTTATCAAGGTCTGTTTTGAAAGTAAAATTACCATTTTTTTGGCTGTACACTTCTGCCACCAATTGTGATACAGTGACATAAAAATCAACCTGATATCAATTGGCTTTGTATAGCTTTGACATTTTTGTTCTGCTTTGGTGGTTGTATCTATGTACAGCTCTGGGGCAAAAAAGAGGCCACTGCTCAAACTGCTCAAAATGCAGTTAGGTAACTTTCTACCTCTCTCTCTGAAAAACAAAACAAAACATAAAAAAAAAAAACTGCTCAGCTTGGTTGATGGTTTGTGGCCATTCAGCTTCCTTTTGATGTCATTCCAGGATTTTTTTCATGGGGTCCAGATCTGGAGATTGAGCTGGCTATGACAGGCTCTTGATGTAGTGATCTTCCATCCAAACCTTAATTTCCTTGCCTGCATGGTATGCAGGACTGTACTGCTGTAATCCTCTGAGTTGTGAAGCAAAGTTTTAGCATAAGGAAGTAAATTTTTTTCAGGATAATCTTGGATGTGGCTCCATTAATTTTTTCACAAAGACTCATCTGCCTGAATCCAGCCTTGCTGAAGCCCCCCTGATCAGCACTGATCCTCCTCTGTCCTCAACAGTCAATGTGAGA
Source organism: Atherinomorus stipes (assembly GCA_023101725.1). Taxonomy (NCBI): domain Eukaryota; kingdom Metazoa; phylum Chordata; class Actinopteri; order Atheriniformes; family Atherinidae; genus Atherinomorus; species Atherinomorus stipes. The sequence continues at coordinate 14,271 of JALJCO010007661.1, read as the reverse complement.
CACTGTGGCTTGTAGGCTTCTTCAAATCTACAGCTAACCGTAAAACCACTACATGCTGGGCAAAGCTGCAAACTGGACTCAGACAACTGTCCAGTTCTTTTGGTCTGTTTAAAACCTCAGTCTTAGGTCTTTGCCTCTTAATGATTACGGTAAGTTTTGCCCAGCTCCCTTCCTGTCATTAGGAGTCTGTTTCCAACTGTCTTTGCCATGCACTTCACCCCAGTCCCAGTTTGTCACTGTGTTTGATGGTCACTTGTTGTCAGCCTATGGAACTCTTTCAGTTCAAAGCTGTTTCACTTTCTTCCAGACTGGAGCTTTATTGTCCTCATAAAGCAGAATGAGATGTGCTTGTGTAGGAATCTAATTTCTGCTAGTAAAACTTAGAGATGCAGATTTAAGGTGGAAATGAAAGGGTCAACCAAACTAACTGTAATTAATAGACTGAATCTTTGTCTTATCAATATTTATAACAAAATGTGCAAAATACAATCATTAAAAAAACAAAAAACAACTTAGTGCCATTTTATGTAAACATATGCCATTTCAGCTGTGACATCACCGGATTGGCTTGTGCTCTGGCTCTGCACTGAATCCATCAGTATTACCAGCTACACTACGCTATAACTACAGTAACAAGCTGTAACACGTTTTAGAAAATAAATACAATGGAAGGAGAAGGTGAAAGGCCAATCGAGCATCCAGATCCTGTTGCTGCTGCTTTCCAGCCCATACACCATGTGACTAGGAGAGAAGATATGAAACCCGCACTTGTCTTGGGGCAGGGTGGGTGGGGTTGGCAGCACCTGTAGGTGAGGGTGTAATCAGTGATGCCCACTATAGTGCTGCTGTCAGGAGGTCAACATGGGCCATGTTATGCGCGGTGAATAGTGAATGATAAAAGTTTGCACATTTGGATTACTGTACCAGGAGGTAGACGTTTTGGAGGCGGCTGTCCCTGAAAGAGATCTGAGCGGAGACACTGGAGCGTCCAGTAAACAGCAGGTAGGCTGACTGTTAGTCAAACTGACATTAGTAATTGCCAGTGATTTAAAGGAAATAGGGGCAAGATGAAGAAATGAGACTCGTGAGTAACGCGACTGGCACTCCGGGTAACTGCAGCCACCAGCAGTTGTGCGCACTGGAGCGTGCACAACCTGATGCTGTAACATTGTTTACTACGGTGATACGCTGATAAAGTATTTTTTTAGTGGTCTTTCAGTAGATCTGGGTCATTTGCTGGCGGCAGAAGAATCCATAACTACAGTATCCCTCACAGTGTTTGTGTGAATCCACCATGACCATTTTCTTCCATTTTCTTCCTGTATCAAAGCTGTCGGGGACACGTATGCGGGAAATTTAGCCACTGAATTGCAGCACATTATACAGCACTCAACCAGTTCAAAGCAATGGAGAGAGACATGAGTGGGCTCATTCTTTTTGGTTTTTAAAGCTTCATCATCAATTAGTAACTGGACATGCATGTGTATTCTTTCACAATACCTGCCCTTAGCTTCTTTAAAGGTAGAGTCCGAAGTTTCCCCCCTGAAAATAAACCTTAGACTTGTGCAAGTGAAATCCATCTCAAACCACGGCTTTGGGCCTTTACTTGCGTGCAGTGATCAGTTTGGATGCAACTCCCTCTCCCCTGCCTGTAATTTGCTCTTTCGCTTTGTTATGGTCAGGGGGATGTTTCTGGGTGGAGATTTCTGCTTATATTGCCAGCCAATGACAGAGCTAAGGACATGACGCTGTGTGGGAATAAGCTCATGACTGGAGCAGATGCCAGTCACTTAAACTCTCGAAGGAAAACAGAAAGAAAGAAAAACGGCGGGTGCACCAAAGAAAAGGTATGAGCTTTAGATAGTGCATGTTGGAAAACCAGGGTTGATATTGGTTTGGCTTTTACCCTCTTCTGAGTTCTGAAGGAGAGACTTGAAGCTGAAAAAATATCATAGAAAGAGAATAAAACAGCATGAAGAAAATAATAAGCAAATACAACTAAAAACAAATAAAATCTGAAAACATATCACCACATTACTGGGTGTTTAAGGCCAGTCTGAATGAGTACGTTTTGAGCCTGGCTTTAAAAAGGCCAAAGTTTGTTATATAGAGCGCATGTCAGGAGGCAGTTTGTTCCAGAGTCTGGGCCCAGCAACTGAGAATGCCCGATCACCCCAATGCTTGTATCTGGCTCCAGGGACTTCCAACAAAAGCTGGTTGGGTTTCGAACATGCAAAAGCTCGGAGACTGGAAAGGAGAGGCAAGACCATTCAGCACTTTAGAAACAAATAATATAATTTTAAAATCAATCCTAGAAGAAATGGAAAGCCAGTGAAGCAACAGGGGGTGACGTGCTGAAGTCGGGGAGTGTTGGTTAGAAAGCGGGCAGCTGCGATCTGAACCAAATGAATGCGGTTGATTGATAACTAAGTGAGTCCGACATAAAGTGCATTACAATAGTTGAGTTTAGAACTTATAAAAGCACGAATAGCTTTTTCTAGATCACAACGAGTAAAAAAAAGAGTCGTAGTTGATAAAAACTGCCCCTGAGCAAAATGATAGTGCATTGTATAGGCAGCTGTGAGCCGGCTTTTGTCTTCTCTTCTCCTTTGGCTCACAAGTCTCCATCATTTACGCTATTGCCTTTCTAACTGTGGTGTGGACAAGAATTTTCATTCAAGGCCGCAGCACCAACCGACCCAGTGACGTCACATTACTGCAACTAATGTGGTTCACCGTTTTATTTCCTCTTTAAGAATAAATAGCAATAGTCTTTTATATTGTTTCCAGAGATATGTATTTATCTATTCTTTTTTTTTAACATATAACCAAACAAATTAATGGTTTGTACTGACATGATTGGTCAATATTATGTCACTTTCAACAAATCTAATATTGACACTTGGTTCAGGAGCCCTTTGAGATGGCAATGAGTCAAGCAAAAAAGTTTAAATATCTCGGGATCTTGTCTATCCTGGATGAAGAGATGGACTGACAGACCGGGGCATTGTCAGCAGTAATGAAGGCACCGCACTCGTTTGTTGGAGTGAAGAGAGCTGAGCCAAAAGGTAAACCTTTTAATCTACATTATCTGTGTTCCAACCCTCACCTCACCACATTTGGGTAGTGACTGAAAGATAAGGTTGTACAAGTGGCTGACATGTGCTTCCTAAAAGTGCCCTGGCTCAGCCTGAGAGATGAGGTCAGGAGTTCCTACATTTGGCAGAAACTTGACATAGAGCTGCTGCTCCTTCACATTTTAAAAAGTCAGCTGAGGTGGTTCGGGATTCTGATTATATATGTCCTGGTTGCCTCCCTTTGGAAGTTTTCTAGATGCAAAATATTCGGAAGAAACTGGTGCAAACCCAGGACTGGAATGGATTGTATAAGCCATTTTTTCTGGCAAAGGAAGATCTCAGGATCCGAGGAAAATGGGTTTATGGATGGACTATTTGGCATTAAAGGCACTCGCTTAAAGTTATGGAATAAATTACTTTGTTTTGAATTTGGAAGTCCTCATGATAAAATACTACATTTTGAATTAATAGATTATGAACCTTGCCAACAATTTTGACATTGTGATTGCAATGCATCCCTTAGAAATATTTAATGATGAAAAATCAATGAAGCAAAGATGTTCTGACCAAGCCCAGGTGTGTAATGAAGTAGGGAATGGAAACAAATTGGCTTTGTGGTTTCAGCGGATGATGAAAGAACAAAGGTTGTATGGCAGTCGCTAATGCTCCAGATGTGACTGTTGCTACAGAGGATCTACAAGCTCTAAAACTTTTTTACAAGAGATGGGTATTGAGAGCCAGCTCAGACTGGTCATTACAGGAGTACTGTTGATTTCCAGCTCAAAAATTGCCACTACTCCTATATACAGTATGAAACATGAAGTCATTCTGCCTGCTAATGATGATGAAACTACTACTGTCACAAAATCAGTTTTGACGAACGAGTCTGTTTAGATTATGTACTTGCTGTCACGGCCAAACTCTCTGAGGTCTGAGATAACACCAACTAATTTGCTTAAAATGCAGAAAAATGCATCAAAAGTTGTATGTCAGAAAGTAACCTCACAAAATTACTGCAGCTTACCAACAAGAAGATTGATGTACATTTACACAACAAAGTTATATTTGTTTTTAAGCATTTATTCGTGTTATAACCACAAACAACCACAGTCAGTTATGACATCATTGACGGTCCAACTCTTAATTTGATTCCAGACAACTGGAAGAAAACAGCTGAAAGATTTGCAGCAGCCAACTCCACCTGAGTTGAGTTGGTTAAAGGTAGAGTTCAAAATTTCCCCCCTGAAAATAAACATCAGTAACCTGACTCCGCCAGATGGATTTACTCCCGCATATCCATCTGGTAATCGTCCGTTAGAGTAGTTTTGGGAAGGGGCGAAAATACTTGTTAGCTGATTGGATAAGGCATCTATCACCACTTTGTATAGAGGGCAAAATCAACCAATCAGATCAACGAAGCATATGACGTACTAACAGAGCGACGACAAAAGCACAAGCCAGGTTACTCTTGCTGCTGCCGGCAATGGCTCATTAGCTCAGCAAACAAGAAACATGTCGGCAGTAATTCCGATAAAACTTGAGCGATAGCCACGCTAACGCTAGTTTTATCCGCTGAAGCCCCCATGTTGTTTAGACTGAACTGTCGCTTCTTGTTGCGTCACACCTCAACCAGCCTCAAAGCCAACGCTGTTTGGACGTTCGTGTGGTGAACTGCTCCAAATTCTCTTCAATGGAAAATATCCAGACTGATCTGTGAGTGAAAACCTGAAGCTCTCGATATCCGGATGGTCTCATGAGGCTAAAACGTTAGACTTGTGCAAGTGAAATCTGTCTCAAACCACGCCTTTGGGCCTCTACTCCCGTGCTGCAGTGAGTTTGAATGCAACTCCCTCTCCCCCCTGCCTGTAATTTGCTCTTTCGCTTTGTTATGGTCTGGTCGGGGCGTTTCTGGGTGGAGATTTTGTTTATATCGCCAGCCAATGACAGAGCTAAGGGCATAAGCTCATGATTGGAGCAGACGGCAGTCACTCGAACTGTCGAAGGAAAAAAAAAAACAAGAAAAAAAGAAAACGTCGGATGCACCGAAGAGAAGGCAATTCCCCCCCCCCCCCCCCCCCCCCCCCCCCCCCCCCCCCCCCCCCCCCCCCCCCCCCCCCACCCCCCCGAGCCCCCTTTTCAAATTTAGCTTGCTCGAACTGTTTTTCCAGGATCCTCTACCCTGCCTTTAAGTATTTGTTTCTTGAATGCCAGTGTTTTGTTGGTTTTTTTTTTTTTCAAAATATTGTACATCCCTAATGCTAACATCAATTGCAAAGAATCTCAAAGTTTATAATTAGTTTTGCGTGCTTTGGTAGTAAAGCTCAATAACTGTCAGGCGGAATGTGATCCTGATAAATACAGGATAGCAAATAATACACTAGGGTTCTTCCACACAGGCAGGGCAGCTTAGTCAGTATTAGTTATATCTTGTTTTAACAAGATGTACATTGCAAGGATCCACATCAGGATCTTTCCTAAGTGTAGCATCCAAGTTCTCAGTACACTACTGCAGATAAATAGAGGGAGACCGAGTAGAAACGCACTGCAGCTGCTAATCGCTCTCACCTGGTGCTGCTTCCTCAATCACTGCCTCACATCTCTCTATTGCAGCTCAGCAAAATCCACACTCCACCACTACATACACTCACGGAAGAGCTGAGGAGCCTTCAGGCCAAAATTTTGACCCTCAAGGATTTAATGTTGGAAAGAAAAAAAAATGACATTTCTGAGGCTGCTGGGATTAGTGAGTTGCATCAGCATGTAGGTCTGAGTGTCATCCACATAAAAATGGCAATGCATGTATGGTCTAAATGAACTGCGTATACATTCGCATGTAAACAGAGAATAGAAGGAGGGTCTATGACTAACCCCTGGGGCATGCCACAGTTCAATTTATCCATTAAAGGATAACTTTCTTTTTTTGTCAACCTGGACCTTATTTCTAGAAGTTTATATGTGCATTTACTCAAAAGTAAAATTTCTGTATCACTTTGACTCCTTCGGAAGATATTACATTGAGTCACCCTTCAGCATACAGTACATCCAGTATAATGGCAGAGACGGGGCAGCCTCTCTCTAAGGCATTATCTGCAGCAAAAACTCTTTCATTTCATCAATGCTTTAAAGGTGTTATAGAAGATGTTTCATTCAACAATTTTTGCATTATTCAATAAAATTGGGTTCACTACCCCATACGCTATGATTAATTAAAAGCTTTAAATATATGAATATTATTACACATCAGCTGTGAAAGTAAAGGGTCTGAAAAAACATTGGGAATCATCTCTGCATTCCTTAAAGGCCCTGTACCTGATTTTATTTTAATCTCTTTCAGAGAAATGCTTTCTACATGGTATAATGTGTGTTAAAAGAGGTAATTTCATAAAAATAAATCACTCATTGATTGTGTATATGCATGAATCCAGGCCTTTTCAGTTTAGGTTTCTAAGGATGGCGTGACGCTCTCTTCATGCCAATGCGGTTCATTCTACATAAGTTTCGGTTTCCAATCAGCCACTCACAGCGTTTTCTTACGAGAAGCGCCCTCCTCTCTCTCCTCCACTGCAGCACTTGTAAACAGAACCGCATGGTGTCTACCGAAGGGAAAGTGGCGATACTTTCCCTAAACTTTTAGCTGAACAGCCTGTAAGCATCAAAACTGAGGAGGAGAGAGGCTTGAAACGCAGGAGAAACCAAAGAAGGAATAAAGTTTGTGTTCTCGGTGGATTGCACTGAAGGTAGAGAGCAGCCAGACGCCTCGGACTGAATGTGGACTCGAAGTCCACCTGGACAGGTATTTTTTTCAATAACTTTCTTCTCAGTAACATTTACGTCCTCAGGTGCTGGCGCTTCCTCTGCTGGTTTACCGTATATAATACATACAGTAGTGATATTTTCAACGTAACACGAAGAAGCTTTACATCACTGCTTCTCGAAGGGGCCGGTTAGAAACTTTATCAGGCTGTCATGTTGTAACATCGCCTATAACATCATAACTCGTCATAACTGTGCATCTGTGTACATAACTGTAGTTACGGTAAACTACCGGTTATGATAGAAAATGTCATTTAGCTGATCTGAAGCCATTTACTGCAACCAAAACAGTAATTTTACTGGAAGATGCAAGTTTTCTCTGTAGAGTTTCTTTGTGCATGAGTATGAAACATGCACATAATTTCGTGCATGTTGAGTGGGAGGAGAGAAAAACGAGAGTAGGAGCGTTTCTCACTGGGAGAAACAGTTACGGGCGGGGCTTACAGTTCAAACTACACTGTTCATCTCGCTCACGGTTCGCAAATGTGCAAAATCAGGGATAGCGCCTTTAACTTTTTCATTTGTCTACTGGCTCGTCAATCACTTTTACTAGCGTAGTAAGAGTGATTGACTGTCAATTCAACAGGTAATAGGCGAGACTGATCAATGAGAGTGATTGGTTGGCGAGAGTATACAGCGACCTGGAAGCTGCGCACACTCATCTGACGCTTAGAGCAGGTAGCTTACAATCATTCTGCTAGCAGTTAGCAACGTTCAGACAACAACATTCTGTTTATTTGCGTTTGTGACATGATTGGAAAATCTTTACCTGCTGTCTGCTTAACATCGGAGTGGCCGTTATTCTGTGGCCGGGGGAGGGAGCTGTGAATCTAGCAGGTTGGTCGTATTCAAAAGTTGGTGGTTGTATTCAAAAGCTCTGTAACAGTCTGCTTTCTGAAATGCCGAAACATCTTCTATAGCGCCTTTAAGTAGAATGAACGAACAAACGAGTACTATATGTCCTGTGAGTTCAAAATTAACTCTCCGTTAGTTATTGAGAGGTTTTATCAACACTTTACAGGCGGCACGTGCCCCAATGGCGTGCGCCACAGTACAGCTGAGAGAGCAGCTCGCTACCCATACACTTCCAAACTGAAAACTTTGAACCTCTGAACTTACAGGACAATAGTTTTCATTCATTCTACTTAAAGTATGGGTGAAATAAAGGAGTTTTGCTTAAGATAATGCCTCAGAGTTAGGCTGCCCCGTCTCATGCCATTATACTGGATGCACGCTGAAGGGCGACTCAACATAATATCTTTCGAAAGAGTCAAAGTGATGCAGAAATTTAACCGGTGAGTAAATGCACGTATAAACTCCTAGAAATAGGGTCTGGGTTGAAAAAAAAAAAGAAAGTTATTCTTAAGTCAGCCCAATTCCATTTTATTTTAATTCTTCCACTTGCATTATATATCAAAGTTTAGACTTAAATCTAAAACCTAAATTTGAGTAGTCACCCATCTTACTCACCAACAGCTCATTGGTCATCTCAACAAGTAACAACTCTGAAGTGCACTAAAACCAGACTGGAAACTGTTACAAACACTGATATCAGCTGTACAGAGAGGACCTCCTCTAGAACTTTAGGTTAAAAAAAGGAGCCTGCACTATGGTTATCCAAAGATAAGGGCTCCAAATTGGATTTCTTTTGAAGCAGATGAACAATGGCATGCTCAAAATTGTCTGGAAACAGAGAATTCTAAAGATATTGTAAGATAATAAGGCTGAGTGTGGAACAGTCCCTAACAGTTGGAATCGTCTCCTTTCCAAACATTGTGGTGATGTCGTCTTTGTCTGGTTTAATCCCAAACTAGTGAAAGTTGCTCCTGTATGGAGGTGGTGAAAAGACACCGGAGCTGAGACTAAACCTGCTGTAGACAGCAGACTGTTGTGGCCTATTTTGGTTTTAACAAAGAGTCTAAACGAAAGTTTACGCTGCTTTCTAATTAAGTTTTTCATGCAAATTTTAAATGAGGTCCAACATTAATAATATCCATGTTTTAACAAGAAAAATGCTGTTTCCGGGTAATGACTCCCTTGCCAAGTTAGTGTAACGGTAATAGGAACACAAAACGGCAATGCTGCATCAGTATTTTTTTTTTTTCGTCATCAAAATACAGATTAATAAAATATAATTTAAAATACAACGATCTCTGTTTCTTTCATCAGGTTACTTTACATTTTTATTAATTATATGAGTGCGTGTTGGCCATAGACTGCAGTACAGAACACAGTCTTTATGTCCCCTGGTTGCGCGCGCAACTGCCAATGTTTGCAAACAGCGAAGCAGACGGTGCATAGACCGTTAGGAGAGAGGGGGGGGGAAGGGTGTTGTTTGCTTGATAGTGTGCTCTAATTAGGGCAAATGAATTGCATAGAATGACAGAACTACGTAGAATGATAAGCTGCTGTCTGATTCAACCGTTTCTGAACAAAGAGACAAAGCTGACTGACTATGAACAGGAACTTTAGCCCCGTTTCCACCAGCGGGTCTGGGTCGGGTCGGGCCGGATCGGTCCACGTTTTTTTGCATCTCCACAGATAAAAACCTGGACGGGTACCCTTATATCCGACCCCACCCGGCCTACTTTTTTGGCACCCTTCGGTAGGGGTACTGATCTAACCGATCCGGACCAAAGAGGTGGAGCTAACACAAAGCAATACATTGAATCGTTGAAAAATCTCACTTCCCACGTGACCTGGTGTAAAAACAAAGTCGGGGTGACTCCTTTTGTTTCTGTCACGTGTGGCGCGCTGTTTTGGTTAAACGGCTTTGCATGGCGATGATGTCACGCGATCACGTAGCAGCGCTGTCCAGCTAGTTCTCCACCTCCAGAGTAAGGGTACAGGTTGCTGTGGGGACGCAGTGTGAAATCAACACATCCTAACCAAAACCCACCCGATCCGGCCTGGCCCGACCTGACCCGACCCAGACCCGCGGGTGGAAACGGGGCTATTGATACTCACTCTGGACATTCACATGGCCTCATCAGTGCACAACAGATTATATTACAGTATACCCCCAAAACCCCAGAAAAGTGAAATTTGATGTCATGGCACCTTTAAGCAATGCTGAGGAACAATGAGGGATGACAAGGTCATGCAGGACGTTGTATACTCTAGCTGTAAGAGAAATGTAGACATTTGGTTTAAAGAGGCTGTATTTACACAGGGAATATCAATATGAGATAAATCAGGATTGACGATCTGATTTCCTTTATTTTTTTCATAAAATGTAAAACATAAAAAATAAATTAGGGTCAAAAATGAGAATATAGAGAGCTACACGTGGGGGGAAAGGTTTAAAGGTAGAAATTAAATGGTGTGATATGAGAGATCATTTATGTTAATTAGAGGTTTGGCATGCAAGACTAACAAGACAGTCAGTCAGAAGTTAGGCAAGTACAAGGTAGTTACCCAACACTGACCCCTAGAGTCAGAGGCAGATTAGTGAGTGGCTTAACAGAAAACACTACAAATAGCATTAAAGTGACAAACATCATTGACTGGTCTGAGTAATAGGGGCCAGTTGGTGTTAAATAGTTCAGCAAGGCTAATAGGCTCTGAGTTTTTTATTGATTGTAAGTCTGGTGGGACTGGTGAACAAAACATTTCCCAACAGGCCATTGTTCCAATTGCTGTGCCTTCCAAAGTATTTTATGTATGTGGATATTGGAGCTAGCTTACTTTCGCAAAATGAAGTAAAAATCATCTGAAACCTTCTGTGATCCATTGGAGCCATTTAGAGCTTACTAATATGTTACAGAGCCCAGCTGTATTACAAGTAAATAAACACATTACATCTTATTTTTTTTCCTCCATCTCTGCATTCAACATATCTTTATCATCATTTGGGACAACTACCCAAACAAATGGTAATGTGATACCTTATTTCCCTTTGATATTGACACAGTCCTCATGCCCCTCCCCCGCAGGCTTTCCAGAGGTTAAAATTACCCTGAATGTTTGTGTTCAGTCCCTCTTCAGACCAAGATATATATTGCCAATCTGGCCTCTGCTGCCTTCTGCTCAGCTCTTGCTCTAAGCGCCAAAAAGAAAAATAGTCTGCTTTCCCAAAGGAGCAAAGGCAATAGACCTGAGAGCATGACTATCAGGACTGTGCAACTAAAAGGATGATGTAGATATTAGATTTCACGTTCTCTCTGAAAAACAAATTTATTTCCTCAACCTGGGTCTCCTGATTGGGGGGGTGGCTTATTCTGTACAGATGTCAGGAGTGACATCCAGCTAAAATCAGATGTTAGGTCATTGTGCACAATAGCTTGCATGTTGACAGCAGGGGGTATGCCAAGCCTTGCGAGAGTACATTAGTCAAGTGAAGAATTTTTAGCATTTGGATCCACCATATGCCAGATGGAACACTATTATGATGCACTGTCTGCTCTGACAGCATCTGGCCTTGCGCTGGCAGACGTAGAATGCTAAATTTGTTCACATATTAATACCTACCTGTCTCCATACTCATATGAAGCTAAGGACTTTATTATCCCTTCTTTGACTGCTAGAAAAATAATGGTGATCTAATTCATCGAAGAAAGGTTCAGGAAAAATGTAATTTGACAGGATTCAACAGAAAAAAATATTCAGTGGAGAATTTGGCAGTTTTAAGGTGTAGATCCAGCAGTTGTAGAGAATAAAACTGTTGTACATTCAATTTCACTTATAAAATAACTGAGTGTGAACTCTTTAGATTGGTGTCAAGACTTGAATGTGGTGGAGAGATCTCGGCTCAATTGGCAGCCTCACACTTGAGCAATTGTAATTAGCTCCTTGGAGATGTAAACAACACACTAGAAAAGAAGATATAGCTGCTTCCTACTCCCGTCAAGAGTCACGCATCCAATCGTAGTTGAAGAGATAAAATCCAATATTGTACAGTTAATTTTTTTATATAGACATACTTCATACATTTCAGCATTAAAACATGTTTGTCCCTATTGTTTTGTATAATTGTTTTTAAAAACAATATATGGGCCATTTTATATTTCCAAGGATTTGTTTTGCGCTACCTTTCTGATACCTCTTGTAATTCCCTAGATTAAGATGCCGGCGCCCTGAATCCACCTTGATTCAATAAACATGAAATAAGGCCAAAAACAGATAAAGAGACTGGAAATGAATTAAAAGCAGAGGGAGGAATTACATCCACAGAATACAAATAAGGCTATTACTTTGGCCGACAACCACAATGAATATATCATTCTGAAAAATAGTAATAATTGTAACAAACCCAGCCAAGCCAGCTGAAAATAATGTGCAGCATTAATTGCTGTTTGTAAAAACAGTAAACTGCATCCAGCAATATGATGAGTGATGTGACAAAGAATATGATGGAAAAAAATCTGAGGTTGTGGTAAAGGTTGAAGGATATTTGTTTCCATTTTTATTGTTCTTCTTTGTCTTTTCCTAAGTATAATATGGAAATGAGCATGGCCTTCAAAGCAATAGAGGCTAGACATATGGAGTCAGTAAAGCCTTTCAACCTCATACTTACAGTAAAACAATTCTTTTAACATTTTTTCCCAACTCAAGCTATTTATTGAAATATATTCCAGCAACAGTTCTACATGAACATGGGCTCAAACTGCAAACTACTTCTTTAATTTGAGCAGAATCACATCCAAATTGGAAGAACGGCTTAAGAATTGAAACTCTTTATGTGGTACTTCTCTATTCAAGAGCTAAAGTGTAGTTGGGCAAAATAGTTCTAATGCTACTTCATGGACAACTCTTTGCTAATTTGTTATGTCCTCCTCAGCTGAGCTGCATTTATTTTTAAAATTGTCAAGTTGTGAATTCACTGCCTCAGAAGCCATAATACAAGAGAAATGGGCAATTTTGGGGCTATGAAACAAAACATGTCCAGCAGAAACTTTGGTACATCCTAAAAAAATCCAATTATCATCCAAATCCAGAAATTTGTTGCATACATGAATAGTAGGCGTGTCACAATTCTCAAAATCTTCAATTTGATTTATTTTTTATTTTAGGGTCACAATTCGATTCTCGATTGTTTTTCTTCTTTTTTTTTTTACAGCAGACAGGCTTTTGTCATGTTTAGACGAGTCTAGTCTATGATAATTGGTCATATTCATTAATTTTTTCAACAAACATGAACAAATGAATAAAAAAATGAATAAATACAATAATATAGATCTATAATTGCATAAGTGTTTGAAAGAAACAACATTGTATAGTGCTTTACACAGAGAGATCCAAACAGAGATCAGAAACAGAGAGATCTTAACATTTTTTTTTATATAAATAATGAACAAAGTTAAAACAAGCACAACTGGAAATTATAGGACAAAAGATAACAATGATAAACAATGATAAAAAAAATAAATAAAAAAGACAGACAGACAGTCTGCTGCAACATTGAATTCCCCTACTGGGATAAATAAAGTATTTTTCATTTAATTTTTCATTTAATTTAATTTAATTTCATAACAGCACAGACGTGCAGCACACCTACTTGGAGTGAAAGCAGTTTTAGGCTGCATCATATTGATTCACAGACATGATACTGACGGTTCACCATCCCAAAATACTATTTAATAAGTTATCTTTAAAGCCTTATGGCAGATTCACATCAGGCCTATGCGGGCCTTTGTCAGCTGTTAATGTTACCCTGGAAATGTACGCTTGGCTGAGGAAACAAGTAAAGAAAATCAGCAAATTTTAGAGACAGAATAATGTCTAAAAAAAACACACACACACCGAAAACCACTCCAGAGCGCAGGGACGTGTGCGCCGATGTTTTATGAGCAGGTTAACGATAACAGCCGAGTGGATAGCTCGTTAGCTTGATAGTGAAACAGCTGCCAAATCACGTTTTTAACAGCTTTTAATCTACTCACCTCCAACTCCTTGTAGTGTAAAAAGTCCACACTGCAAGTGTCAACGCCTCCAACACTTAATCCTTATCTTTTGTTTCGTTTTGGGGGTTTTTGGGCGCAGCAGATAGCAGTCCGTTAGCTATATTTGTTTACAGTGAGCGGTGCACAGGGGGGTCACGTGGGGGACAAAGAGAGGGGAGGGACAGAGACGAGACATAAAGGCATCAATCCGTTCTTTCTATGAGTCGTGAAGATTTTACAGAACTGCAGCCCTCACAGAGGTCTGACTTTTTTTCCTTCCTTTTTTATGAATACATGACTACTGTCAGGATGTAAGGACCATTTCACCCAGAATAAGAAAAAGTGCTTCTGAGCCGGATTACCAACTCTGGCTTTAAACATCTCTAATGTTTAATCACAAATTAAATTTTGGGGGGTTTTTTTGTTTTTTTTTTTTTGTCGTCACCTGTCTTGAACCTGTCCTACTGTTTGAACAACTTGACAGTAAAAGTAATGTGCAA
>JALJCO010007657.1:0-15226 GCA_023101725.1 Atherinomorus stipes | reverse complement strand
GGATGGGTACGATACCGAGTACTCGAGTACTCGTTGCTGACGTCATTATTCGAGTAGAATTTTACTATTCATGCACCTGCGCACGTCATGTTTTTGACGACAGTTCAACTCAGTTGACGTTACGTTCATCATGGCAGCTGCGACCAGGAAAAGTGATGTCTGGAAATACTTTGACAAAAAAGACGACGACAACGTAACAGTGCAAGATATGTGCGTTAAACTTGCTTATCATAGAAATACTAGTTCCATGCTTAACCACATGCGCTTAAAGCACAAGGAGAAACCAGCGGAAACAGACAACAGGCAGTCCCGTATCACATCATTTGCTAGCCCCGTTAGCACACGTCGGTGTGATGATACCAGAGGCAGAGAAGATTAGCCAGCTAATAACGAAAATGGTGACAAGAGACATGCTCCCATTAAGTTTTGTGGAAGGAGAAGGCTTCCGCGAGTTAATGGCGTTTGTCGAGCCGGAATACAAGCCACCATCACGGCGAACAACAGCTACGAGAGTGGAAAAGATGTACGAGGAGGGTGCAACCGAATTGAGGGCTGATTTGCAACGTGTTGACAAGGTAGCTGTTACTACAGATTCGTGGACAGCCTCTGACCACGGAGTCGTATATTACCATCACTTGTCATTTCATCCACAACTGGGAGCTGAAGACAGCTGTCCTACAGACACGTCATACTGATGAGCGGCACACCGCAGAAAACATTGCGGACCACCTAAAGCAGCTGCCAGGGAGTGGAGCTTGGTGGGGAAGGTGTGCGCCTGTGTGCACGATAACGCTCAGTAATATGGTGGTGGCAAACGAGCGTCTCCTTGAGTGGGAATCGGTCCCGTGCTTTGCACACACTCTCCAGCTTGCAATAAATGATGGCTTCAAGGTAGCAAGTGTGAATCGGCTCAAGGTGGCGCATGTAGCAGGCTAGTTGCTCATTTCCACCACAGCACAGTAGCAACAGCTGCCCTGAAGAGAAAGCAGGCGGAGCAGAACCTTCCGAACCACAAACTGATCCAGTACTGCCGCACTAGGTGGAACTCGGTGTATGAAATGTTTGAGCGGCTTTTGGAACAAAGATGGGCTGTGTCAGCGACCCTTTCTGACAGGCACACCACCAAGCTCGCCGATGCCAGAACCCTCGAATTGACCGACGACAGCTGGCAGACACTCGAGGATATCTTGCCTGCACTTCATTCTTTGCAGTGTGCAACAACAGCCATGTGTAGTGAATCCCATGTCTGCATCTCCATGGTGCATCCAGTCACCTCCAGCCTCCTGTCCAGGCATCTCAAGCCTCAAGATGGAGAGTCGGCCAAGGTGACTGAATTCAAAACCACAGTAGCCAACTCCCTGAGAAAGCGTGTGTCCCCCAACAGCACAACTAACCCTGGTAATAATTTGATCCCTAAACACCCATAAATAACATTAATTATAATCTAATGGAATGACGGATATTTAGACACGAGCTTTAATAGCTACAATTTATTTTTCGCAGGCAGCGCAGCGCTTATTGCCCCTGCTCTGGATCCCAGGCATAAGCATCTCCGTTTCCCCGAGCCAGCCATTCGTGTGTCCGTCCGGGAAAGACTGACTGAAATTTATGACAGCTTCCAAGAACAGCCCAGCTCCTCCGGTGATCTTGATGCCCTGCCTCACACAGAAGAACATCGCCCAGCATCCTCCCAGTCCCAAATCAAAAGTGCCGCCGCGCTTGACACATTGTTAGGAGAGGATTACTGCACAGCCGGTCCCGAGGCCGATCACAACGAGTTGGATCAGTACTTCAAGGAGCCCTGCATCCCACCCGACCAAAACCCCCTGCAGTGGTGGCAATGCAACGAGACCAGGTACAGGAAACTCAGTGTGCTAGCGAAACAGTACCTGAGCATACCTGCTACCTCGGTACCAGCCGAAAGAGTGTTCTCCACAGCGGGACTAATTTTAAATCGCCTCCGCACTCGACTGTCGCCTGAACATGTGGATATGCTCATCTTTTTAAACAAGAATAAGTAAATAAATCCACTTCATGTCTACTAAAAACTAAAGCCCTAAGGTATGGACGGTTACTTGTCGTATTTTGTTAACTCAGCCTATTTTTTTTATTATTTTTTTTAATCATTAAGTTGAGCGCATTATTCACGGCTTATTGTCGTGTGATATTATTTTCCAAGGTTAACTGCCGGCTTAAATGCCGTAATTTAAGTTTAATTTATTTATTTTAACGAGACATATTTATTTTAACTTTGAATTTATGATCCAGGCTGTTGATTTACAGTTACATGCGTTAAGCAACACACGAGGCGACAGATGTCCATAGTCCGCTACAGCTGTGACGTTTGACAACGGAATGTTACAACAACGCAATTGAAGGGCCTGTTGTTCAATAAATGCATTTGAAATTGCACTTGATTTCCATTGTTGACTATTTATTTTATTTACGTTGGAAATATTAGACAGTAGCCTAATGTTCTCCGACAGCCAAACAGCAGCCGGGTCGGGGAGGTCAGTGTCCGACACGGGAGGTCCGTCTCTCTCTCTCTTTTTTTTTTACATTAAAATAAGCTATTTTTTCGAAGTAATCGAGTACTCGTTCATGAAGTTATTAGAGTACTCGAACATTTAAATTACTGAAAATGCCCATCCCTACTGGAAAACACCAACAGCAAACTCGTGGATCATCATCTCTAAAATCGCTTTTTTTGTTCTTTTATCTACAGAAGTGATCATCATGAGGTCTGAAAGCAGATTTTTAGATACAGAAATCATTTAATACCAAATCCTTTCCATAGGAACACATCTTTCAGGAGGGGACGGTTTCTCTTTCAGAGTAAATTTAACATTTAATCAAACACTGTTCCACACTGGAGATGCCGGGGCTGTTGGGTATTGTTGTTTGCTCACCGCCTTGCTCCAGTCATTAGTGAGGAATGCCCTGGAAAGCACAGATTTCCTCCTGAGATTGTTTGCTTTTTGTCTTTTTAAAGGGTCCGGCCCATTCGTGAAGCATTTTGGAGCCCAAATCACAGCCTAATTAAGCAGATAATGTCTGGTAGAAACAACACAAGCGCTCTGGAAAGCGGCGTACCCTGGTGCTTCAGAGACGGTCACAATTCAATTATTGTAGACACAATGAGTCGTTGGCCGTTTTTAGGAATCAAATCTAGCTGTGGGATTAGGCTGCTTTAGGGGAAATAAATTGCTTTCTTTGTCTTGTTAGCTCTGGATCATTCTGCAGCTCCCACCGCACGTTTGCTTCTCTGAGAAAAAGAAGAAACGCTCCCTTTTTCCTTTGTGGTTATTAAACGGACAAATTTTGACTGAAAAATAAACAGGTGCATTTCTGTAAGCAGCTCGACTCTAACAGCAGCACGAGAGGAGAAACAAACTATTAATCTGCGATATGTTAACTCGATGACCCCCTGTGAGGTTCTTCCTGCAGCAGAACTGATTTATTTAGTTTGTGATCACAGACCTGATGAAACAGAAGGAAACCATCAGACAAAACTAAAACATTTACAGGACATCTGTTTGCATCATGTCAGGTATTTGCTGCAGTAATAAATAAATCTGAATAATGTCTCACAACAAATCCTCCCTCCATGTTTACACCTGAACTACTTTCCTGATGCTCCGGGACAATTCTGCTACGGACCTTTTGTACGTGACTCCACCATGACGGACGTCAAAGCAACGTTAATGTCCATTAAGCTAGCTGAAAAGCAGACAGCTGGTAGCAGAATTTAGCTTTGATTTTGCTCTTCTTCTGATGAAGCTGATTGCAGAAACTGTCAAGAACCAAAGAAACATTCGTTGTCATGGCACCTTTAACGGTGTGTTCAGACCAAACGCAATTTGGGCATCAAAAACGCGACAAGATGCGCGTCCAGGGTCCAAAAGCTAAGCGGGGACGAGGGGCACTTTCAGCTTCCGTCTGATCCGGCCCAGTTTAGCAACCCGCTGCTGCGCTGAGGCATTTCACTGCCTCAGCGTTGCCGTGTCAACGGTGATTGACAACAGCTAACTGTACTGTTGGAAAACCCCAGAAAAGGGCATTTCTCTTCCTTTCCAGGTCACTAAATTCAGTTAAAGGCCCACCTTGTAGGGCTGGATGATATGGACCAAAATTCATATTCCAATACATTTAGGCTGAATATAGAAATACAATATATATCCCAATATTTTTATCACAAAGTGAGAGCAAATGCTTAGTCAGTCACAAGTAGTTTTCAGTGATGTTGATAGGTTTTCAAAGTAGTGAGTCCCTGGGACCCACATGTGATGATTTCAGTGGTTCCCTGAGAAATTCAATGGGTCCCTGATTAAAAAAAAAAAAAAATCATTTTCATCTTTTTCTTACATTCTTTTATTTTTAAATTGTAGTGTTTAACTCTGTTGCTGGTGGTCTGTTATGGTTATAATTAACGGGCATATTCATGTATGTATATTAACATTTAAAATCTGAAAAGTTTATTACAAAACAACTGTCAGTGGCATGCCTCTAGGGTTAAAGGTGATCTTTAACCTGATTTTGCACACTTTGCGAACCGTGAGCAATGTGAACAGTGTAGTTTGAACGGTAAGCCCTGCCCCTAACTCTAAGCCCCGCCCCTAATTGTTTCTCCCAGTGAGAACTGTTCTGGTTGCAGTAAACGGCTGCGGATCAGCTAAATGACATTGGCCGCGTTTCCCAGATTAGTTAAGACACTCTTAACGCTGAGGTCCTCCTTAAGTCACTTCTTAAAGGTGCCTTGTTTGGACGTTGCGTTTCCCAGATGCGCTCTTAACTCAGGAGCTTCTTTATTTTCAGGAGCGGCCAGACCCACTCTTTCGACCCTTCTTTAACGTTCCCCCTGCTAAGGGAACAACAGGCCCATCTACTGGTCACTTTTGGAAACGACACTATTTCCCGTGAAAAAAAAGTAGAAAATGGAAATTATTAAAAATGGACCTATTCACGGATCAGTTGTTGTATTTTGAGTCATGTTTTCTCACTCATGTCATAATGTCAATCATCTATGATGGAAGAAAACTGTAGTTACCGAGTGAATGACAGAAAATATTGTGGTTAAGTTTAATCATTATGGCAAGATAGGCCTGTGGGTATCAACCACAGAAACAAAAACATTGCGGTAGGAATTGTACGCAAATTATACGCAATCTATGAGGACTCACGTCATATTTAAGCATTTGTCAGCTGTTCATGATGAGATGCACCTGCTTCGCTCAATAAAAACATGGCCATTTACGCATACCCATATCAGACCCACATCAGATGTGCAGAGAACCAAACCAAACCACCCCCTCCGGCCACACTTTGATATTGAACTATAAAACACTTCAGTACCACCCGAACCACCTATTTAGGTCCCCCTGACTACCTTTCTCTGCCAACCTCAGCACAAAGGTCATGTTAAAAATCATAGGTGGCACTCGGCAGTGATTCAAAAATGGCAAACACAACCTCTCAGTGTAATATGTGGAGCATTCCCATTACTTTGCGTTTACGCAGGCCTTTGAAGAATTGGGCACGAGTGAGTGGCAGAACAAGCCATTCTTTATTAAGTCACGTCAACCATTTGCGGGATTACTGTTTGTTGAATGCACGTGCGTCATCCTGGACGCACACTTTACGCACCAGATACAGTATGTCGCCCATTTACCAAATGCTGCCATGTGGAGCTCATTTAACATAAGATGTGTGTAGGTGATTACATCCTCCAAGATTTCCCCAGACAACAGTAACCCGACAAAAAGTTTTTGAAAGTTTGGTGCATATCGTTTTTGGCTGAAGCTTGTCAGGAGTTCCAGGAGTTGATCTATTTTTTTGCGAACAAGAAAATGTTACCCTTTTTCAGTGTTTCAATCACCTAGCCACCGTTTCCCGATTCTACTACTGAGCATCGATATGACACACACGCACGTTTCAGGAATCCTCTTGGTGGGGTTCCCTTCAGCCATTACGTCAACAAATAGCGTCAGAATGACCATTATTTATGGGGCATCTGTAAATTTCCAATCGCCTACACCTGTTTAGCACAATTTGGCCAATTACACAATATACAATGAGCTTTTCAATGAATATTTGCAATCACTGGTAATCACATGCATATTTTTAACAGTTTGTCTTCTTGCACAAACACATAAACGTATAAATGGGCTCAATATCAGCGTCGGAAAATAACCTCCACACTAAATGAATGGTGTCGATCGGTATACCTGACCTCGACTGCTTTTTTCAGCACCCCCGGAAGTGGATAGCTTCTGTTAGGACCTTCTAAAGATGTAGCGTAGCCAAGACGTTTCTCAGGAAATAAGAAAGGCGTGAAAGAAGCAATCTGGGAAACGGGCGTATCTTTGCGATCCTTTGTTGGGAAGAGTTTCCTTGAGGCCTTCTTTAATCCAAAGAAGAATCTTAACTGGGAAACGCGGCCATTTTCTATCATAACCGGTAGTTTACCGTAACTACAGTTATTTACACAGATGCACAGTTATGACGAGTTATGATGTTATAAGCGACGTTACAACATGACAGCCTGATAAAGTTTCTAACCGGCCACTTAGAGAGGCAGTGATGTAAAGCTTTATCGTGTTACGGTGTAAATATCACTATCATATACGGTGTAAATGTCACTATTATATACGGTGTAAATATCACTGTTATATACGGTGTAAATATCACTATTATATATGATGTAAATATCACTATTATATACGGTGTAAATATCACTATTATATACGGTGTAAATATCACTATTATATACGGTGTAAATATAACTATTATATACGGTGTAAATATCACTATTATATACGGTGTAAATATCACTATTATATACGGTGTAAATATCACTATTATATACGGTGTAAATATCACTATCATATACGGTGTAAATATCACTATTATATACGGTGTAAATATCACTATTATATACGGTGTAAATATCACTATTATATACGGTGTAAATATCACTATTATATATGGTGTAAATATCACTATTATATATGGTGTAAATATCACTATTATATATGGTGTAAATATCACTATTATATACGGTGTAAATATCACTATTATATATGGTGTAAATATCACTATTATATACGGCGTAAATATCACTATTATATACGGTGTAAATATCACTATTATATACGGTGTAAATATCACTATTATATACGGTGTAAATATCACTATTATATACGGTGTAAATATCACTATTATATATGGTGTAAATATCACTATTATATACGGTGTAAATATCACTGTTATATACGGCGTAAATATCACTTATCATATACGGTGTAAATATCACTATTATATCGGTAGACCAGCAGAGGAAGCGCCAGCACCCGAGGACGTAAATGTTACTGAGAAGAAAGTTATTGAAAAAAATCCGTGTCCAGGTGGACTTCCAGTCCACGTTCAGTCCGGCGTCCAGCTGCTCTCTACCTTCATACAATCCACCGAGAATACGAACTTTATTCCGTCTTTGGTCTCTCCTGTGTTTCATCTCTCTCCTCCTCAGTTTTGATGCTTACAGGCTGTTTTGCTGCGGTATCGCCACTTTCCCTTCAGCAGACGCCATGCGGTTCTGTTTACAAGTGCTGCCGTGCACGTGAGAGAGGAGGGCGCTCCTCGTTAGAAACGCTGTGATTGGCTGATAGGAAACCGAAACTTATGTAGAATGAACCGCATTGGCATGAAGAGAGCGTCACGCCATCCTTAGAAACCTGAACTAAAAAGGCCTGGATTCATGCAGATACGTAATCAATGAGGGATTTATCTTTATGAAATTACCTCTTTTAACACATTTATACCGTGTAGAAAGCATTTCTCTGAGAGAGATTAAATAAAATCAGGTACAGAGCCTTTAAATTACAGGAGGAGCTAAGCTCTGATGACATAACATTCAGTATTTTCTCCATCAGGTAATGGGGGAGTCATAAAACCAGTTCAAAGCCAAACTTTCTTCTCCAATTCTTTTCTATAGAAAAAGCATTATTTTGAAGCTCTTTTGAACACCGTGTGACTGTGTGGCATGAAAGACCATGATCATACTGTACTATCATGATCATACTGGACTACAGTAATCATACTGGACTACCATGATTATACTGGACTACCATGATCATACTGGACTACCATGATCAGACTGGACTACCATGATCAGACTGGACTACCATGACCATACTGGACTACCATGATCATACTGGACTACCATGACCATACTGGACTACCATGATCATACTGGACTACCATGATCATACTGTACTATCATGATCAGACTAAACTACCATGATCATACTGTACTATCATGATCAGACTAAACTACCATGATCATACTGTACTATCATGATCAGACTGGACTACAGTAATCATACTGGACTACCATGATCATACTGGACTACCATGATCATACTGTACTATCATAATCAGACTAAACTACCGTGATCATACTGGACTATCATGATCAGACTGGACTACAGTAATCATACTGGACTACCATGACCATACTGGACTACCATGATCATACTGGACTACAGTAATCATACTGGACTACAGTAATCATACTGGACTACCATATTGTACTGGACTACCATGACCATACTGGACTACCATGATCATACTGGACGATCATGATCAAACTGGACTACCATGATTATACTCGACTACCATGATCGTACTGGACTACCATGATCATACTGGACTACCATGATCATACTGGACTACCATGATCATACTGGACTACCATGACCATACTGGACTACCATGATCATACTGGACTACCATGATCATACTGGACTACCATGATCATACTGGACACCATGACCATACTGGACTACCATGATCATACTGGAGTACCATGACCATACTGGACTACCATGATCATACTGGACTACCATGATCATACTGGAGTACCTTGATCATACTGGACTACCATGATCATACTGGACTACCATGACCATACTGGACTCCCATGATCATACTGGACTACCATGATCATACTGGACTACCATGATCATACTGGACTACCATGATCATACTGGACTACCATGATCATACTGGACTACCATGATCATACTGGACTACCATGATCATACTGGACTACCATGATCATACTGGACTACCATGATCATACTGGACTACCATGATCATACTGGACTACCATGATCATACTGGACTACCATGATCATACTGGACTACCATGATCATACTGGACTACCATGATTATACTGGACTACCATGATCATACTGGACTACCATGATCATACTGGACTACCATGATCATACTGGACTACCATGATCATACTGGACTACCATGATCATACTGGACTACCATGATCATACTGGACTACCATGATCATACTGGACTACCATGATCATACTGGACTACCATGATCATACTGGACTACCATGATCATACTGGACTACCATGATCATACTGGACTACCATGATCATACTGGACTACCATGATCATACTGGAGTACCATGACCATACTGGAGTACCATGATCATACTGGACTACCATGACCATACTGGACTACCATGACCATACTGGACTACCATGATCATACTGGACTACCATGATCATTCTGGACTACCATGACCATACTGGACTACCATGATCATATTGGACTACCATGATCATTCTGGACTACCATGACCATACTGGACTACCATGATCACACTGGACTACCATGATCATTCTGGACTACCATGACCATACTGGACTACCATGATCATATTGGACTACCATGATCATTCTGGACTACCATGACCATACTGGACTTCCATGATCATACTGGACTACCATGATCATTCTGGACTACCATGATCATACTGGACTACCATGATCATACTGGAGTACCATGATCATTCTGGACTACCATGACCATACTGGACTACCATGATCATACTGGACTACATGATCATACTGGAGTACCATGACCATACTGGAGTACCATGATCATACTGGACTACCATGACCATACTGGACTACCATGACCATACTGGACTACCATGATCATACTGGACTACCATGATCATTCTGGACTACCATGACCATACTGGACTACCATGATCATATTGGACTACCATGATCATTCTGGACTACCATGACCATACTGGACTACCATGATCACACTGGACTACCATGATCATTCTGGACTACCATGACCATACTGGACTACCATGATCATATTGGACTGCATGATCATTCTGGACTACCATGACCATACTGGACTACCATGATCATACTGGACTACCATGATCATTCTGGACTACCATGATCATACTGGACTACCATGATCATACTGGACTACCATGATCATTCTGGACTACCATGACCATACTGGACTACCATGATCATATTGGACTACCATGACCATACTGGACTACCATGACCATACTGGACTACCATGATCATACTGGACTACCATGATCATTCTGGACTACCATGATCATACTGGACTACCATGATCATACTGGACTACCATGATCATTCTGGACTACCATGACCATACTGGACTACCATGATCATATTGGACTACCATGATCATTCTGGACTACCATGACCATACTGGACTACCATGACCATACTGGACTACCATGATCATACTGGACTACCATGATCATTCTGGACTACCATGATTATACTGGACTACCATGACCATACTGGACTACCATGATCATACTGGACTACCATGATCATACTGGACTACCATGACCATACTGGACTACCATGATCATACTGGACTACCATGATCATTCTGGACTACCATGATCATGCTGGACTACCATGATCATACTGGACTACCATGATCATTCTGGACTACCATGACCATACTGGACTACCATGACCATACTGGACTACCATGATCATACTGGACTACCATGACCATACTGGACTACCATGATCATACTGGACTACCATGATCATTCTGGACTACCATGACCATACTGGACTACCATGACCATACTGGACTACCATGACCATTCTGGACTACCATGATCATACTGGACT
Source organism: Atherinomorus stipes (assembly GCA_023101725.1). Lineage (NCBI taxonomy): Eukaryota > Metazoa > Chordata > Actinopteri > Atheriniformes > Atherinidae > Atherinomorus > Atherinomorus stipes. The sequence goes on along the minus strand of JALJCO010007657.1, from coordinate 4,202 downwards.
ACCATGACCATACTGGACTACCATGACCACTGTGCTCTTGCTGAAATAATCTGTAAGCAATAATATAAATGCTAAACTGTAAACAGGAATGTAGGAGGCCACATGTTATTCCATCACATACATGCAGAATCCATCTAGCTAAGAATTTTCTCTCCACAGTAACTCATTGGGTCAATTTACAATTCCCAAATTAACTTAATAAAATTTTATTTGGTTTTGTTGAAGAAAGTCATACTGACCCAAGAATAAAAGAAAATAAAAGTTGTATAAAGGTCAGAGTTAATATTCTACCAGTAGTTACTACACCATCATTCAGCCTAATGGAGAATATTAATTACACCAGTTACTGCTCGTTGTTTTGGTTCAGTAAGAATATGATTTTACAGAAAATGGTGGTGAAAAAGGTTCACGTTTTCACAGCTACACAACCAGAACTCAGTGTCATGCTGACAATGTATCACAAGGACTAGTTTTTACCAATAACCAGCCTTTGTTTTCATTTATTGATTAGCTGCATTTATCTAGATTGTACAACCAGCAGGACAGATGACTTACTTTCTTCTGAAAGGAAAAAACCTCCTTACATCCATGTCAACCATGAGCAGTGATGTGTGCACGTGCAGCTGTAGTATCACATCGGGTTGAAAAACTTCTCCAGCTGCTGGGAGCTGCAGTAGTTCACGGTGCTCCAAGCAAACATTAAACTATAACAGACCTAACGACGTCCATGAACACGAAACCGACAGGAGATTTGAAACGGCCTCAGTACCGAGTACATTAAAACGAAACTTAAGGTGAGACGCACGCAGCTGTGCTGCCTTCGGGAACCTCTCAAAAATAACTTTTCACCATCAGCATGATTAAAGGATACCTACTGAGTCACGTGGGCTTCGTTACAAAGCTATGGTGATATTTTAAAATAACAATGGTGGAAAAACAGTTTCTTTCAGTAGTTACTGTGATTATAAACGGAGTTGTTCAGAATGTGTCATTTTCATGGGAAGATGTGGTGAGTTTCTGAGACGCACGGGTGGTGAGTTAACTCGTCCTCTCAGATTTTAATGCCTCAAAGACGCAGGACGTGCACCTATCAACATCGCTGAGTTTTATTTAAACCAACCGGATTAAATAATGCTCAACATTTCAAAGAATAAAACGTAAACAGAAATACTGGATAATATACCACAGATTCAAACAAGGAGCATTACATAAGAATTAAATATGACAAACCCTGTTCAGGGCAGCATTTATATATAAAGACAAAGCAAACATCTAACATTGAACTATGTATATCGATATATGCAATATACAATTCCATATGTCATTTGAAAATATAGATTTTTTATATCAATGTGTCACCCAGCCTTCAATGTAGAGATAATTAAATGTGATGGATGATGATGCATTCAGGGTGCTGTAGATTCACTTTTTTTTGTTACCGAGACTAGCAGTGAAATGCTTTAAGAAGAACAACATCAAAGCCATACCAAACCTAAAATCTGCTTGATATTAACTGGCAAGAAAAATGTTGAACGCAACATGCTGAATTTAATTCCTACCTAATATCGGGTCCTGAGCTCCCACAAGAGCCTCATATCGCATATGGCGAGTTATGTAGTTGAACCCATATGTGGAATTCACCGTTAAGCCCAAAGAAGCGGTTCCTCTAAACAAATGGAGTGAAAAGCATCTACCTACCGCACTGCACAGCAGGACGGGGCCTCTGGGACTACTGTAGCTTTGATTGACATGGCTTAGAAAGAAAAACAATGAGCAGTGCTCACAGGGAACACTTCTATTTACAGCCTGTCTCTGCCAGCCTATTCTCCATGCAATCCTATTTCCCTCCATTTCATTTCTATTCATCATGACTCCTGTTGCGAGAGGATGAAAGAGAAGAGAGGGGATGCTGGTGGACAGATACAAACACACAACAGCTCTGACATGACAAAATAAGCAGAGGATGACACCATCTGCGTTTATATGGCATGAGCCTGACAGCTTGGAAGCTGCATTAAACCAAGAGAGGCCGCAGAACAAGAACTTCGACAATTTTCCAAACCATTACCTTTCTCTAAATGGTACCCAGTCTTTCATCCCTCTTCCCTTTGATAATTACAGACCACTCAAAGCTTTGACATACTGAAAGAGGGGTATCGACAAAGTCTGACTTCGCCATGTGGGGAAATACAGATGTATTTCAGCAGATGTGATGTCAGTGAAAACTAAGGATGCGCGAAATTGGAATTTTGGCCGATATCCGATATGCCGATATTTTAAAACTCATGGCCGATAAGCGATAAGCGATAACTATACTGATATTAAAGCTGAAAAAAATGAGCAGTCATTGCAAATAGCAGTTTTGTTATCAGTTTCCGACATTTTGAAAAATAGGAGTGGGAAAAAATATTGATACAAAAATATCGCAATAGTATCATATGCCGATATCGAATCGATATTCAAAAACGCAGTATCAACTCTATTTTACTTACAAAATCTCGCGAGATTTCATCATTCTGTTACAAAATTCCACGATATTTCTTGAATTCTTGGAGAATTTGTTAAAGAACGATGAAATATCGTGAGTTTTCGTTCATAAAATAGATCGTTACCGCGTTTTTAAATGTCAGATATCAGCACATGAAAATATTGTGATATTTTAGTGTATCAATATTTTTTTCCACCCCTAGTCTTAAGAAGTTTTAAAGTCTATTAAAAAAGAAGTTTTTGAAGAAGACGTTTTTTCTTCAGACTATAGAGACAGCGGGCTGATCGGTTAAATATCGGTGGGGTGGCCGATGTCCAATACTCAGTTTTAAGGCCGATATAGGCACGACACTGATAGGGGGGGGGCCGGTTCCATATCATGCATCAGGAGTGAAAACTATTCTTCATAAGAAAACAACTAATTTATGTGTCTTTGGTAGTGGCAATGATCATTAAAGAAAAACCATCAGGGTGGGGAAACTATTACATTTGACTTCCAAAAACTTTGGGATGGACATTGTTTAAAATGTAAATGAAAACAAAAATTCATTGGATCCAAACTTCAACCTATATTTTGTTCCTAGTACAAGATATTCAACATTTTATATAAGGTTCCTTAATTAACGTTAGTTAATGCCTACCAATGCACTGTTTAATAACATATTAGCAACTAAAATTAACTATTTCTTAGTGCTAGGTAGGCTATTGATTAATGCATTAATTAGCAGTTAATGTTAACTAAATCTTTCTTAATGCATTATTAAGCATTGATAAAAGTTGAATTATGAAATAAAGTACTGTTACATGTGCTTTATACAGCATTAATAACCATGTTAATTTGTTAGTAAGCCCTTTATGTCAGGACACTAAAAGTCATTGAACAAAAGACAACATGAAAAATAAACTGTAAAAAATCCACCCCCCCTGCAGTAACAATTTACAATAAGGGTCCTTTAATTAATGTTAAATAATAATAATAACTGTTTAATAATGAACTAACAACCTACTAAACCTTAATTAGTGCATTTGTTAAGCACTGATAAAGGTTGAATGAATAGTAATTAGCTACCATGATGTGTGCTTTACTCAGCATTAATAACCATGTAAGTTACTATGTTAGAAAGCCCCTTAATAATGTCCTGAGTAATGGTGTTTATTTGGAGTGAATGAGCACTTTGTTGGAGCAAAGTGTTTGCTATATATTGCCCGTAACCTGGATCGGCATTAATAAGCAATTTTTTATGTCTTAGTTAATCATTTACAAAAGGGATGAATGCTTAAACTTCAAATAAAGATCCACAAAGCATTTAGTAAAAGGTAAAGTATAGTTAAGCAATGCTTATGACACACCGACATTTATCAAGGGCAAATAGGTCAGGCCTAGAATCTATAGTAATGCCTTACTTAAGATCAGGTAAGGGCTACCTGAAGATATGCAGCATTCATAAATAATTACCTAAGACATTAATAATTGCTTATTAATTCCCATACATGAAACAATGCTATATAATGAAGGCTTTGTGCATTAGTTAGTTGTCAATGTATTAACCAATATGCTACCTAATGCTAAGTAATAGCTAAAAATAGATGTTAATACATTAATTAACTGCTAATGTAATAATCAATATGCTACATAATGCTAGGTAATAGTTAATAATAGATGTTAATACATGAACTATTAATTAATGTTACCATTATGCTACCTAAAGCCAGAG